>JAODKF010000138.1:1293781-1318867 GCA_026779585.1 Mormyrus proboscirostris
TATTTGCGGGGGGTGCCTTATTCTGACCAATTTTTAAAAAATGGGGGGTGCCCTAATTGTTGGGGATGTCCTATAATTGGGGAAACACGGTAGTAATTAAACCATTTCAGTTAAGAGAACCCTTTAAGCTCTGGTACTTCTCCACAGCCTGCCAAAGTACCTGCTACAGCCTTGGTGGGGCTCTATCCCACAATTTGAGCACATCCTAAAATGTATTCTGAGCTCTGATTTGGGAAAACATAAAGCATATCACCAGTCATGATGCACTCATTGATGTAATATTCCGTCAACAATCCATTAATTTGTATTTGTTATGATCTGATGGCTCAAGAGTGCCAACTAATGGAGGAGGGGGACGTCAACCTGGAGCGCGATGGGTGACCGTCAGAGCACACAGATATCGTTATTTTACGTTAAATGAAAAGCAGTGTAATTTAGATCACTTTTACTGAGCTGTTAGAAGCTGTCCACCTGACAAATTTAAGCTGTCTTTCTAATGAACCTAGTCTTGTTACACGCAGTACCTGTATCTTGTTATATGAATTATTTCTAATTGTTTGTTTGATTAGGTAGACACTGGCATTGAATTGATGAGACTTGTGTTATTGTCTTTTTTTGCAATGGATCGATAGGGTTGATTCCAAGTGGGTGGGGCTTCCGTTTAATAAGTGCTTGCTGCGCCTCAGGGCACGGAAAGTTGAGTTATGGCTGAATTTGCAAGAATGGACCGTAATGCTGTTTATAGTCGTTTTTATTTTTGTTTGACGGTTTGCTTATTATTGGTTTAGTGTGTCTTTCTCCAGATTTTCTCCACCGCTCTAAGAAATCACTCCACACTTCACAAATAGGTTCACAGGTCCTTCACTCCAAGTCCCCACTACATCCAAACACCCATCGGTGTTTGTTGGGGTTTTTTTCCTCACTGGGTTTAATAACAGTAGCTATAGAGATAATAACCTTATTGTACCAGCCCTGAAAGTGATTTTTCGCCCCTGCAACAAATATATTTCTGAATGTACGACAAGAACATCTGCCCAGTTACTTTGTCACACCAGTGTTTGTTTGATAGCTTGAAATGAGCTTTTTAATGCTTCTGTCTGCCCTGAACTGCAAATTATAAATTTATATATTGTTTATTTGCCTTTTGCACAAGTATATTAGAATGCTTCTCTTTTCCAGCCCCATCTCCTTAACTTGGGGGTTACAGCACAGAGTCAGTTAATGTGTGTCACCCCTGAACCTGGGGATTAAGGGTCTTGCTCAAAGGCTCACAGTCATCTGAATGTGCTTCCAAGGCCGAGGCTCAAACTGGTAGTTTTCTAAATATTGGCGCAGAAAGTTAACCCACTATTCCACTCACCACCTCCAGTTGCTTCTAATGAACTGTTACTGGTTTTTAGTTTTTACTATTGCTGTTATTAGGTTGGAGTCTTTATTACACGTGAGACGCTGTTATGTGAAGCCAGGGCATAGAGCGAGGGAAGCAGGGACAGGGCTCCACGCGTCGGGCTAATACAGGGTTTAATCAAATGCAGGACACGATCAGAACACCACAAATAACGTCAATGACCGGACTGGGGAAACATAGTCTAACTCGGACTTAAATACACAGGACTAATTATCAGTAACAAGAAACAGCTGGTAACAAGGGAATTCCACACGAGGTAGTGAGGTGGCGTGGCACACGGGAGGATCAGATGAGCAGGGCATGACAGACGTGGGGCCTCGGTCCTCTCGGGAAGACACCATGTATGAGAGTTTGGTGACTGAAATTGTCAATACTGTTTGCCTTCACCTGTTGCTAGTGGTATGTTTCACTTTCTGACCCCTCTTAACCTGTAGGCCTTGCACTAGCTGACAGCCGTTCCATCCCTTCTCTCTACTTTCTCGCCCTCTGAAATGGTAGCTTTATTCCCCTTAATTGTAGCTTAATTGCTTAATTGTCAAATGGGTCCCCAGACAAACACATTGTTAATTGCTTCAGCCTTTTGCTCTGTTCGCCAGCCGGCCAGAAGACACTTATGCAGTACTACTCCATCTAACTGTCTCTTTCAAATGTGACGTATGTTCTCTTAGAATCACATGATTCCCTCGTGTGGTGTAATCTGCTGATTGCCTTGGAGAGCCTGTTTTCACCTCTGAATCTGACAGACCGTCATCCATTGATTTCTACCATTTTTTTTTCTTTCTGTAAGTAGGGCACTCGGGTCCTGTGTATTTATGAAAAACGTAGACCCTTGTCCTGCGACCTCCTTTCAGCCGCTATCGGTGTAGCGCCTCGGGGTCGAAGTAGGTTCTGGAAGCTGGTCTTCTGTCACAGAGTTGAGTTCATTAGTTTTTCAGTCAGCCGAGCTCCCACTGAAGACAGGGGCCCGACGGGGCCCTCTGATCATAAAGCAGCCCCCCCCCATTGCACAATGGCAGCTTCTAAGCCTGCTCCAATCCTACCCAGTATGTAGGGCTTTATGCAAGGGCTCTCAGGAAGGCTCTGGCGCGAGAGAGAGAATGAAAAATAACCAGCTTTACGGGGCTTAAGCGCCCACTGCACGACAGCTGGAGAAGCCGCTATGTCTGCCGGAGCAGTGCAGGGGAGACGCGGTAACATGTATTGCAGTGGTTTGCCACTTTTTTTTTAATACAAGGGAATTTAATGATTCGCTCGTTGCTCCTTTGTGCCTGCAGTGACCTGGAACTGGTCAGTTCCCCCAATGGAATGAGGAGGAACTGCTGGGTGTGAGCGGCTTAAAAAGTAGGCATCACATTGGGCAGATCCCTCAACTTCATCATCAAGCATCAGATCTCCAGCCACCAGACCGCAGTGGCCCAATGTGATGCTTCATCAAAAGCTCTAGCTTACTCTCTAGTTTACACAACAGATTTACAAACCCGTTAAAAAGCCTTTTCTTTTCATAGCTTAATTTGCTTCAGAGTAGAATTCCCATTAAATACAAGTGTGTGTGTGTGTGTGTGTGGAGGCGGGGGCAGCAGGAAACAGATATCAGTTCATATCTTTTTACTCCTGAACTCCATGATAATCCATATGGCACAGGCAGCATGAGTTCCAGAATGTTCCACAGTGGAGTGAATAACACCAACAGCCTTGGTCACCTGATTCTTCCTCCAGTGACACACATGATCCCTTTCACACAGTTACCAGTAATTAACTTCTTTCTTTATTCTAAAATACAGTTTTTCATGTCACTATTGTAACAAAATCTCCAAATTCGATAAATCAGCACTATTATTATTACCTGTTATTTTTTCACTCAAGCTGTTGACAATTCAATGGATTTTTCCATCTTAGCTCAGAACTGAGTGGCATTTTTATATATTTATTTTCCCCCTGACTGACTGCATGCTTTGCAAAAATGAAACACAAAGCGGAAAAAAAAAGTTACCTTGCCTGAGGTTCACCTGCCTGTTCGCCTCAAAGTGATCACACACTGCCTTGCTAATGACACAGAACAGGGCTCAGGTGGATTAACAGGCATGTTGTGTTTTAAACCTGGCGTTTCATTTGATGTACCCAGTTCCCACAAGGCAAAAACAGCGACCGAAACTGTAATGAAACCTGTCATTTACTGCATAGAGGAAGTCGCTTAAGTTTCTCAGGCAACTCTGCTTTTTGTTCACACTGCAGACCCACTGAGAATTTTACTTTTAAATCACATGCTGAGCTTTATTTATCCGGGGTGATTTTTTTTTTTTACTCTGGGTGCCATTTTTGAAAAATTCCTGGACATTTATTCTTTCATAATAATTGAAATGGACTGTGACTAAGGCTCAGACCTCATTGCGGTGAACCATTCTTATGCATCCATGCTTCTAGCCGCTTATTCGGTACAGGGTCAGAGTGATCCTACAGTACATGGAAGCACAGGGGAGAACTCCCACACTGTGTGCAATTTAGAGACACCGAATCACCACAGGAACCAGGAGTACCTGGAGGAAACCCAAACAAATATGAGTAGAATATGAAAATAGAGAACCATACATGGGATTTGAACCCACAACCATAGATGTATGACACCACAATGCTAATGAGCCACAGCAACCATCATGAAAGTTATTCAAAACTTATTTATACAATCTTATTATTATAAACTTATTAAACTTACCATTCCTTTATCAAATTCCTAAAATTGACCAAATGAGAAGTGTATGGCTGACAAAAGACAGCCAGTTGGATAAATAATAACAGACTCTCATTTGAAGAATGACAATTTCTCGTTTTTCATGTCTTTCAATAGCTGGTGCACATAATGTCAGCTTCCTCCTCATTCTTTTTCCCGACAGCAGCTGATAAATTACACCTTTTACAATACGCAATCGACTAGGCGAAGCTGATATTGTCTTCTGCCTTTAGGAATAAGTGCCTTTACAAGCCAAGATCAAACAACCCCTTCATTTAAAAAAAAAATGGACTGGTCCAACTTGAGTGCATTTTAACGAGTTCATATGATCAAGGGTATCTGCACTCAATTGCTCCCACAAGAGCGGCTGTATTTGACCAAACCCGCCATTTAATTATCCACAATAGATAGAAGACGGACAGGATCAATCATGAGGGGTGGTCCCAAGGTGAAACAGGACGCAATCACAGAATCGCAGTAAATAAGCCCGACCTGTCACTCTCAATCACTGTAATTGGCCGACAGAAGTGAGAATGGTGAATTATGGTGGAATTATGAGGAATTAGCAGCTGCAAGTATAACCTTGATTTTAATTTAGAGATAAACATACAAAATAGCAGAACCTACTCCCCCAGACATCATGAATGATGTAAAACTTTATTGTTTTACAATGTATGGGCCATAGTGGCCTTGGGGTATTCGTACCTTAGATGCCTTTAGTGGAGGCATTTGGGTCTCATATTCAGCTGTTGCCAGAAAGGATGCTATGCTGACATCACGCATGGCTGGCAACACTGTAATACAGTGGCCTCCAGAGGTGGCTTTATCTACAACTCTTGCTATTTCCTATTACGACAATAATGCTCAGATAATCAGAAATAATTTAAAAGAAAGATACGCTGGGATCATTGCAGTCCATGCATGCAACGCTGAAGGAGACTGAGATACATCGCCACTGCACGTACGTTAGCATCGCGTTGCGTCAGGTAGTAAGATATTTCCATGTCTACTTCCACTCTTTGTGGTAATGAGCTCGATAACTGGAATCTTGGTTTTAATCTGTTTTTGTGAAGACAGTGATTGCAGACTCCCCAAAAGCGCGTGTTATTAGCTCTTGTAATGTGTAAACACAGCTTGACAATTGACAATTATACCTGCCTCTACATTCTTCAGTTGATATTCATAAGAATGCATAATAGCTTATTAAAGTTTTCATTGTAAAAATTTTGTCTGTGAATTGCAAAATGTAAGTCAAATGGACACCTGACTCGTGCTTTGTCTTTGAAGTAAAGAGCATTGAGATGGATTACCCATGATGCAATGTGGCGTCACTGCAGATCATTGTACGGCACATTTCCGATGGTTGCTTCTAGCCTGCTGTGCTTGTACAACTTGCTGTCTTTTATTTGACAAGTTTTAGTTTCTTTTTTTTTGACAATTAGTGTAGCTTGTGCAGATCAATAGAACACGCAACTCTACAGTGTCTGAGTAATGCCCGTAAGTCAACCAGGGGGCTGAGACAATTACACTGTCAGTTTGCCTCAGCAGGCAAGCCTGAATCTGTGAGAGAGGTGAATCTATCCAGTAATATGTTAACTGTGGGGTATTCCTCCAAATTGTGACCTTCCAATGAGTTGTTTGGTTTCATTATATTATGAATTGTTTGATTTTAAGTAAATTATATGATTAGGAGCTGCATGGTGGTTCAGTTCAGTGGGAAGCCTCACACACGCAGAGTGTGTGTATTGGAGGAATTACTTCCTATGGCTCTGCCTATGTTGTATGTCTAGGTTTCCATGGTGGTTAGCAAAGTGGAGTCTCTGGATCGTCCACAGTCTGTCCCTGGTATTGGTCTGACATCCTGTCCATGGTGTCCCCTTCCTTGTACCTCATGCTTCCCAAGATAGTCTCTAGGTTCCCTGTGACCCTGTAGTCACTTGATAAGCAGTGATGGTGGATGCCTCTGTTCCTGTGTCTTTCCTGGTGGGTAAATCACATTCGATACATTTCAATAACATATTGTCGCCATCATCCAGCCTACTTTATACCCTTTCTTGACATCAAGGATTTCTGGAGGACTGAGGATTAGAAACTGGTGCCACAAAACGGGTGGGAGGAGTGACTTTTGTGCAGTTTGGAGAAAAGGTAAACGTTGATACAACAGAATCATGAAACATGCAGTGGTATCCAGATCAGAAAATTTCATGGAGCACATGCATTAACGAAAACACCAGCTGCCATGGTGCGATATGAGTTCCATCACATCGTAAGGTTATTTAAAAAGAGAAAAAGAAAATTCATTAAATACTCTCATGTAAAAGACAGAACCAGTTAAACTGTCCATGTCTTCCCTATGTTCTTGCCTGAGTAAGGCAAAAACTGTAAGGTAACCATGAAGGCACCTTCAAGAGGAACAAACTCACCAAAGCTACCTTGAACTTTCTAGTGGATGTTCAAAAATGTTGCATTGGGAGTATTTTTAGGGGATCAAGGATGGACAATTGCTTATGACAAATGAAGAGTCTGACATGACCCCTGCCTGTATGATGAGGCCTCACAGAAAGAGCCAGACTCCAAACCCTGGGCCTGGTTGTGAGTTCACACGTCAACAGGGCAGCAGCAGGAGCACGGCCATGTTTTATTACATCTCAAAGCTAATTTTAAGCACGGTTACTTGTTTGTTTTCCCCCATATTAAATGACACTGTTTCCCAGCGTGTCTCACCCTGGGCAGACGGAACAACCTAGAAGCTTTTCTGGCTTAATTAAATTTTTAACGGACGTGACATTAACCTGTTGGTCTTTGGCAGTACTCCTCTGTCCTCACTTGCCGTGCAGGGTACAAGGTCGGAGGGGGTAGAAACACCCTGAAAAATAAATGTGGCAAGGAGGCATGCAATTATAATAGAGAAAGCCTGGGAGGTGGCGCTGGGACAGTGCCAGTGAGAAAAATGCTGACCTGGATGGTAAAACCATTGACAAAATTTCAAGCATAGTGGGGACCAATTAATGCAGGCAGCACAGCTTCTTGAAGCGATGATGCTTCCCACTGTGGAACATTCTGGAACTCGTGCTGCCTTGTGCTATATGGATTACCATGGTTGAGATTTACATCTGGCTGGTGTGGAAGTTATAAGAAATGATTTTTTAAACCAGTGAGAGGTTCAGCTTCGTTATTAACCGATACTGCCATTGCCAGGGAGCGCTTTCCGGGCAAAGTCATCAAGCCTCACCGAAAAAGAGAAAGGTGCTCTGTCTCTTATATGCACTTACAACAAAAGGTCCTTTTTTTACGTTCTCTCCAGGTGGGTGCATCTCCAGAATCCTCCCTGGTTGTTTTGCTTAGTTTCTATTGGCTAGTTACAAACCACCCCGACATTCTTCGCCTGAGAAGGTAACATTTCGAGTTTCTCATGACCTTGCTGTTGTTTCAGATTAGGCTAAGGCACACAAAAAAAAACAAGTTAACTTAAAATGGACATTTCATATTACAATTCACAGACTACAAGAAACTCACTCATCAGCAGAATACATTTCTTTCAGCCACCTTTGACAGCATTCGCTGTCCCTGAGCGGGGTCATACACACAATGTACACATTTCTGATATCCTTTACTGCTGTTACTTTTAATTAAAGCATATATACATATACATTCTTTACTCCCATACTAGGAGTAATTCTCACAAACCTGAATGTAATGGACCACAAAAAAGGCAATGTGTCCCACAAAGCAAAACTTGGTCTGTGATGTAAAATATCTTATTTGTAAACTGAAGTAAATGGCAATGAAGCGACACCCGGCTATCATTCCAGGTCTTCTCTGAGTACCCATATGTTTTAAGCGTAGCAGCAAAAAAGCTTTTTAGTTTATTCATCTCCCACTTGGAGGGGCACGGCGTGGTGGTACAGCGACTAGCATGTTCTCTCCATGTTGCCCCCAAAGTCCCGTTGCGCATGTTCTGCAATTGTGGTTGTGATGATTATTCCCTGCTCTTGCATCTGTGGTTTCAGGGATAGGCACAGGAAACCAGAAACCCCACATAGGACAAGTGGGTATAGAGAATGGATGGATGGATGGATGGATGGATGGATGGATGGACCTTCTACCTGCCTAAGGATATACCTGGAGACTATTCCGAGCACAGGACAGGGGATACTTTGGACTGAATGCTAATCCATTGCAATTGGTAAGCCTGTAACACACGAGTTTTTGGACTGTGGCAGTAAACTCGCACAAGATGGGGAAAGTATATATACCCCTTACACAAATGCATTTGTACACACACACACACAGACCTGTACTCATATCTTTCTGGGCAGGGGTGTCAGAAGCATTTTGAATGTGGCGGGACACACTGGCATAAAATTTTATGTTAAATGTGGAGGGGGGGGGGGGTCCAAATGAATACTTATGAAATGTGAGGGGGTCACGTCATTTCTATAGGCAAAACCCTAATCCCAACAATGACAACCCTAACCCTACCAAGCCCTGACCAAACAAAATGCAAGACTTTGGCATTTTTAGTTTTATGATTTGCAGTCATAGATTTTTATAAAATTTAGTTTAAAATAATTCCCCCTAACGTCAAAATAATAATTTATCACATTGTGGGGACCAAATGTCCACACACACGCGCGTGCACACACACACACACACACACACACACACACACAATGTATATATTTTAAAGTTGCAAAGGAAAGTTTCATTTTCTTGTACTTATCTCTTGGTTGGTTTAAATTACATCTGATCTTACCTTTTCTTAAAATACTGTTTAAATGCTTTGTTTTACCTTTTTTTGTGACATGTATATGTATATTTTACGCACCGACATATTTCAGAATTTGATGTGTTATTTTGTATGCTTGAGTTTATTTTTTATTTTTTTGCTTTCACTCGTTACGTTTTTTTACAAAAGCCTCCTTTATTTTACGGTTCATCTGTGGGACGAGGCAGACAGTCTGATTGTAATGACACAGCGGAACAACAAGTATGATTTTTTAAATGCCCGAGGAAAATGCGAGGCAAATCTGTGTCCGGCTTGCGCACAGAATCAGAAGTGCTTATTGCGGTCATTACGTGCATGACAGCTTTGCTATTCCGCAATGTGCCGTTGCTTATTCGTGAAATTACGCATCCATTGATTTTAATTAAATATTACGAAAGAGCCGTCTGCGCTAATTAAAATATTATATGGAGTGTGCAGTTTGAGGAGATAAACACTAATGGAGGGCAGTGGCAGGAAGGGAGTCTGCTTTTTACTGTAGCAGTGTGATGTGCAGTGACATGAGAAACCCGCGCGCGGTATCATTACCGATCCTAACGGATCGAGTGAACATTTAAATATGATCATGGCAAAACTGGATCTATTTATAAGGCCGTTGACACGGGGAACTAGTTTCCCGTTAAAGACTCTCTAAGACAATCGGTTTGGATAGGACAGTCGTGAGGTACCAGGGTTGCTAACTCTCACACATCTGGCGTGACGCTTATTCTTTAACTCTTGCTCGCGCAAAACATCTTATGGCAAATCTGTATTATTCTATTATAAACCTAAAATCAGCTACAACAGAAGCTGGGGTAGTTTGCAAGCCCAACAGACTATTTCCAAGGTAATAAAAGAGTTACATGCATGTAAATGTGTGTGCATGTGAGTAGACTTTTCTCAAACTGAAAATCTCATGCCAGCCAGCTGACCAAAGTTGGCAACACTGGAGTACCTGTGAAAATTCATATATGTGTGTAGTTTTTTCAGTTCTAGTAGAAATCCATGAGAGTGCTAATGCATCGATGGACATCAGAGCCTTGTCTTCATCCAAGATTACCGGTGTGAAGGATTATTCCTCACAGCAATGAAGCACTTTTCTAATCATCTAATTGTGTAGTCAATGTGAAGCTTGTAAGAGGTTCTAACTTTCACGAAACATTTCCAGCTTCTTGCAGAGGCAGTGCCCTATAATCAGTTGCACTTATCTTGGATAAATGCAGGTCTCCAGATGAAAGGCTTGACGTCTCATGTGGTGTCTGTGTACCTGTTTTTAAAGCGAATGATTTTTTTTTGTATATAAAGTCAGTGTTTTTTTATATAAATTTGACAGTTTTAGTTTTGTGTGCTTCATAAGCAGAGTAAATGTCACATGGCTTTTAAATATGTCAAGCAAACAAGAAAATGTTTGCTCTGTCCTCTAGCAAGTACTAGTTCCTTTCAGAGAGCTGCATTTCTAGCATATTTTTTCTGTTTGACAATGTTTACTCAAAAAATATTTATCATTCAACAGCCGTCACTATGATCAATCCTTCCATCTTCACTAAAGTAAAATAAAAGTATGTTTTAGTTGACGGGACGTGGCTGACAGACCAACAGGTGCAGAAGCGCTGTGGCTCTTGCATGAATGTCCAGCGGGCCTGGATATGTGACACGATGACTCGACATGCGTCCATATCGATTGGCTCTCATCAACCTCGCTGTTTGCCTCCAGTTCCACAAACATGCACCTGACTTTTTGATGCCGGCAGAGGGAGAAAAAAAAGAGATATGAATTGATGAGAAATGTAAATGTATATCAGCAGGTACATAAGATAAACATGAGACATAATGAGTTGTCCCAGGAGACCCATGTACCCAAACTGGTATAACAGTGCTCTGTTGGCTTTCTGACACACATAATATATCCTGTAACATGTCTTCAAACCCATCCCTTACTCCCAAAATCGTATCTCACAAGACTAGCGACTCCTCTCCCACTCCACCCCTGGATTTAACACAGACCATTTTTCACGGTTGTCAGGGTAGTCTTGATGCACAATAGCACAGGAGTGTGTCTTCCTGTGATAATTTTCCCAGCTCTCAGTTGCTTTGCAGGGTAGTCGTGTTCATTGACTGGGCAGGTGTTGTACCCTGTAATAAGGTGCTAATTAAATTGTGTTCTGTAGCACCTGGGGAATTCTGGCCCAGCAGGGCGACTGATGCCTTTGAATTCTGTTGTGCTCTTTGCAGAGGATGGGTAATTCAATACCTCTGTTCTGGCTTTTGTTTAATGGCATCAGTCAGAGGTGTGATTGAGGTCTATATTTGGCAAATAAGTCATCTTGCTGCCTGTTCTGGTGCATATGAGATAACGTGACATGACCATTGTAGAATTGATATTTAAGCAAAGTTTACAGCCGTCTGTTTTCCAAAAAACGCTTATCTGCATACTTTGCAGGAAACCTGGAGTCAATCCCAGGAATCACACATCACAAGACAGGGGACACACTGGACAGGATGCCAGTCCTGTTCAAAAATATGACAGCTCTAAAGTCAAAAGACCCTACTTTAATAATGCAACATGCAGTGGATACTGCGTATTGCCGTTCAAGGTCACAGTTTCTGCATGCTCCATCTCGACTGCATGTTTAAATGATATCCACATTTGAATGACATCAATCAACAACTCAAGACTAGCTTTTTAATGAACAGCTGCATAAAAACAAAATGTGTCACTTAACAGGCCCTGATTGATATTGACAGTGTTAATTTGTTATAGTGTCTACGGTGTGTATATGATTAATGTGAGCAGATGGGTGCTGTTATATTGATTTCACCCTCTGCTTTATTGACCACTTAACAATCATATTGTTTAACGCCAGCAAAATGAGACTTGAGTCTTGTAAGCTGTGGGGAGAAACTTTGTTCTTCATGTTTGGGAGAGAGAGACCATTGGAAAAGAAATGAATATATCTTGTTAAAAAACGTGCCATGCGGCTCTTCAGACACCTTGAGTGATATTGCATGAACCCATATGAAGACCAGTCACTTTGATATGATTTTGAAAAGCACCTGGTGTTTAATTGTCGGCCAGTGAAGTGCTTTGGTCTCTTTTGTGTTTAAGTCCACTTGTTGAAAACCCAGTAAGCCGGTTCCACACTGGGCCTTTCTTGGTGGCTTTGCCACCACTTCTTGCTTCTTCAGGCAATGAAGAGGTTTTCTGGTAATTGACTAGCATTGCCTTGGCCTTCATAGAATATCAACTCAAGCACGGTGAAACTACACTTGATAAGCTCATCTGGCAAGGATGTCTATAGCCTCGCTGGGCAAGATATTAGGGTGTGAGATCACTATTATTGAGGACCTTCATCTGTCATGTACTTGAAGGACACAATCTTTCAACTGCATCTTAAATCTACAAGCCATGCTTCTAACCCTACTGAGACTCTGATGCATATTCATCTTCTCTCAGATCTTGTCTCACATTACACGCATCTCTCTCTACCACCTTCAAAATGTATTTCCCTTGCAAACTCCTGCTTCCAGACTTGAAACAACTTAACAAATTGAATGATCCCTTCAATTTGAAACTCCAATATCTATCTAATCAGGGAAGCATGTCTAACAGTGCTATAACAGTGGTAGTGTCTTTATTCACTGTATTTTTATAATTAATAATCCACTAATCTTCCAGCCTCTTATCTAGTCAATTTAGTTATATTTCATTATCCATCCAGCCATCCATCCATCCATCCATCTTGTAACAGCATATCTTGGTCATGGTTCTGGGAAGGCCAGAAGCCTATCCCAGGCAGTATGGGGTACAAACCAAGGGTATGCCACAGACAGGATGTCAATTTATTTAATTATATTTAAAATGAGTATGGGAATACTAAGACAACCTTATGGAAAACATCTTCATGGCTTCTTACTATGTGAAATACTATTTTGTAGTTCTTCTAAATAGTGATTAAGGCCACTTCCAAATGTTCTGCATACATTTTTTACGTAACTTTGTTGTAGGCAATGAGCATATAAAGTGAGCATGGCACCCAAACAGAAAGGCACAGTAGATTATACTTTAAATTGGCTACTTTTTGAGGGCATTCAGTCCACATGCATTTTTTTTTTCTTCCACAGGCCGGCTGCCATTCGTAAAAAGCAGCACATCAACTCCACCACTAGCCAGTAAATGATCCTTCCTGTTGTTCCAGCAGCAAGGAGACATTCAGTCCTAACAGGCAGTCCACGGGTGGTTGATTAAAATGAAAACTGCACTTTTTGTCTGGTCCCACATTATGGTAAATAAACGAGTGATTGCAGGTCTTGTTATGAATGAGGACTTCAAGTTGATGGTGGGGGTGTCTTTCTTTACCACAGAGCCGTCATGGTGATGATTCCCACATGGATTAGAAGCCTCAGATGACAAAGTCCTGCAAACCAACCTCATTTCCTCCATCGTTTTTTGTACCTTTAATTAAATTTCATCTCACTTCTTGAGCTTAATTCCCTATAAAGTAATTCTGACCCTATTTCATTTTCAGATAGTTCCTCTACATAGCAATTTTAAGTGCATAATCTCTTTTCCTTTCCTGCAATTCTGCTTTAATAGGATATCTTTTTTTTAGGTGCTCTGAAATCAGCAGGATTCAGTAATCTGTAAGTCAGTGGGAAGTCTGCATAATGTAACTGACTTTCTTTACTTAAAAGCATTACAGATTAGTTTAGTGAATCTGGCCTTTGGTTTGAAAACCAAAGTGTGGATACTGTCAGGACACCATCAAACCACAGACATAGTCTACATTTCATTTTGCTTGATATCAAACCATTATGATGGATTGTCAACTGTGAACATGTCCTGGTTTAAACTTGTGGTACTTTTTATTTTTACAAATTACATACAGAGTCCAATAAACGAAAACTAAAAGATATTAAAGCTTTGAAGTGGTATCAAAAAGACCTTTTAATCAACCTCATATAATATTTTGAGCAACTGTAATGACCAAAACGGACATTTTATTGAAAGTGGTATATTTTGACGTAGTTTGACACATATTTGCCATTTTAGTAGTTTGTAAATGGCAGGCATCGTGAAACCACTAAAACTGTTAATGACTCAAACAACACCATCCCCTACCTCAGATGTCTGAATGTTACATTTTATATAGCACTTTACAGACCCAATGGAGAGCCACGGTGTAGCCCCCCCACCTGGATGGTGCAATGGCAGCAATTCTGCACCAGTACGCTCACCACACAGTAGCTAAGGGGCAGGAGAGAATTCACCAGTTACATATAGGGGATGATTAGGTGGCCTGATTTGATAGGGCCACAGTGGGCAGTTTTAGCCAGGGCATCAGGGTACCACCCCTACTCTTTCAAAGGATACCCAGGGATCTTTTATTACCTCAGAGAGTTAGGACCCATTTTACATCTCATCCAAAGGATGACATAATTTTTTACAGTGCAGTGTTCCTGTCACTGCACTGGGGCACTGGGATCCACACAGACCACAGGATGGGCTAACATGTTAGTCACACCAACCGATTTTTCTACGTGGTCTCCCATCTAAAACCTGGGCAGGCCCAAACATGCTTAGCATCAGATAGAGTACCTAGTCTGAACTGCAGTGGATAATTTACAGGAAACATTGTATTAACAGTAGGATGTCTATACAATACACGTCTAAACACCGAATAAATATTTTAAAGTAACAATACACGGAAACTAACGAATGGACTTACAAGGCACACAAAAGATATAAGGCACTCTTTCACATAATTCACACGTTCACTAGCTTGCATTTCTTTTTCACTCAGGTATTCCAACCATAATTAACCCTAGGCGTGTAATCTATGATAAAGCCTCTGTTAACACCACAAAAATGCATATGGACTATAAATTTTCTTACAGGATTCCGATCAGATAACTACGTCAATTACCAGTCTTCTAATACTACGGGGTCTGAACTTGTTCATCCAGAGAAAAGAGCGTAAATTCCTGAAAGGTTCCCCCCGACTCTTGGTAAAATGGTTTGCTCCACGCTCATAGTGGGCTTGTGCGTATCAGCCGAGTCAGTCTCACTTCTGCATCGCTGGAGCTCCAGTGTTCTGCTCGTTATTCTCCTATCTTATTGGTCTTTCAGCATTTTTATTTTCTCTGAAATTTTGCTTGGTGAGTAATTTTCCTCTTCCTATAATTTTCTTCTTTGTCTTTTTCTTCTTTTTGTTTTTATTTTGAATTAGTTTTTGCATTAATTGTATCACTACTCATACGTAACTACGAACATTTATATTTTTTCTTTTAAGAAAATGACTTTTTGGTTCTTAGCGGCGGTGTTTGTATTTGAGTTACGCCGATGTCTGTTTTTATTTGCTGCTGGGTGTTTGCCAAGACCATCGGGACCCAAAACTATCAATGTTTTGGGAAGTACAGTAATAAGCTGTCGCGTTTTCAATTTATAAGTGATGTTTTTCGCATCTTAATTGCATAAGTCTGCGGATTTATGTCTTTCCGTTACCTAACTGCATTTATTTTTCTCTTGATGGGTGGTATTCATTATATACCATTATATCGCCAATGACATTCTTAATCTCGTCTGCATTTCTTTGGATCAGTGTTACTGAATATTTTAATTTTGAACTGCTGGGATGAGTTAAACGTGTCTTGAAAACTTGACAGTAAGAGTAAGGCTGATTCGCCGCGGGTTCCGCCTGTGTTGCCTTCTCCTTAGGTCTGCAGGACATTTCATCTCAACATTTAAATCAATAAAAGCCAGAAAGACAAATAGGTAGCTTGACAGACCGTACGATGACAGTCAAGTTGGCGTACTGGATTGCAGACTTGCGCTTCATAAGACTCTGTACTGTGTGCAACATCAACATCAACGCTCAACCTGATAGTTTTATTTTATTATTATAGCGTTTATTTACGCAAGTAGTTTTTGTTAGTAACATGCGTTTCTGCTGCTTGGTATATTATTTGTGGGCTGCTAGATAGCTTTGTTTCCTTCTATTTTATTGTACAAAATAAATTGGACTTCTGGATTGTAAACTTGAGTTTTATTAATCTGCCAGATTTTTATGCTTAAGTTAATTTCTTTTATATTCTGTTATATCTGTGCCTCGCTCAGATCTAAAGTTATATGAGTTGAAAATGACGTGCGGGTAATTAAAAATCCAATCTTGCGATCTTTTTTTGTGTGAGTGTGTGTTCAAAATAATTTGGGAGTTTAAATAACGGTACCACGCCCCCTGGACAAACAAGCTAAACAACCACACACACACACACACACACACACACACGCACGTCATCATTATTTCTCAGCTGTACTTTCATTCAGCATCAGAAAAATATGATTATTCAAAGAAAGCAACAAACGAAAAAGAAACATGAAATACTGACCATACATGTCAGCTGCTGTTGCAATTATAATAATTAGTTTGGTCTTTGCAGCTTATTGCTGTCTTGATCACAATAACGTGCATAACTAATGTGTTTGATTGCAAATAGGGCACAAGCCAAAATCCAATCAGCATCTTGGGTGAGTGAGTCCAACCAGCGATGGATCATTATCAGAAATGGACCGCCCAGTGAACCATAACATCGGTCGCTGTATCTTCCTGATGCTTCCTAAAACGTGTCATACTGTACCTATGAAATGTGCGAATTACACTTGTGTACGTCGGTGAGAACTACGCCCCCTACAGAAATACGTATAATAACAAAATTAAGTCAGTAAGCTGCACACGCACATTTCAGTGCTAGGAAAATGTGTGCACATAACATAATGATCAGTCAAAAAATAATTGGATTCAATCCTGTGCACTAACGCATAACACTGAAAAAAACAGCACGATACTGTCAGAAAGCTTACAGTTTAAAGTAAATGACAGTCGATATTTTAATACAATACAAACAGTACTTTGAAAGTCAAAAAAATGTAGACCAATTAATAATGCCTAAATACAGACCTTTTATTTTAAAAAAGCAAAGCGTAGTGTTTCCGATGCAGAGGAGACTCGAATATGCGCGCTTAAGCAGAAGGGGCTCAATTTGTACATACATTAAAATTATTTATTATTCAGTGTAATTTATAACTCGTGTTTTTTTAATACGTGGGAAAGAGCCTGTGAAGTTTAGTTCCATGGTCAGTATCTGTAGCAAAAGGTTAACTGTATCGTTTCCTAACGAAACACAAAACAAATTTAATAATTAACGATTAGCGTCATGAACTGACTATGTTTTCGGGTCTTTGGGCTGGTTCATAAACCGTGAAATCGAATGAAAACGGTTACAGTCTGAAAACTTAATATCATTAGTTCGGCTGTATTGTAGCCGCACAGACCTGAAATAGAATGACCATTGTCAGAAACGACTGTCTTTCTTCATGGTTGACAACACAAACCATCTACTTCAGTTACGCAATGATGTATGAAAAATGAAGCAATGTGTTTCTATAAAAAAGAAGGACATACAAAACAAACTTAATTTTTACTAGTTGGTAGATTAGACATTGAATAGAAATGTTGTATGTATGTCAATTATAACCTGAACTACAACATGAAAACAAGTGACTCAGTAATCATTGATTCTGATTCAGTCTTGGATTCAAGGCAGACTTGACTTTTGCACTCAGAAATATGTATTTTTTTCTAATTAAAGTATTAAAATTAGTTATGTTAAAAAAAATAGAAGAGAAGCATGGAAACACATAACCTCAGAATGTGAGATGTCATGGTTGTGATGAAATTATGGACATTTTTTTTACAGGACCGGAACTGAACTAGCTTCCATTAAAATATTATGGAGGTAACAATAAAAGCAGAGTCTGAATTCTTTGCATCTAGAAAAGATGACAGCTGCATTAAGGGCCTAAAGCTTGCTAATGGCATGCTATCCATTGAGCTTGTCTTTCAGAAACTTCCTTGCCATTAAGAGGAATAGCTCATTAGCCGGTGATGTTTACCCACAGCCACCTTGATGGTCGCCTGCTGTTCGACTCTGATGGTTTTTCTGAATCTTCTTGCTCTTGTCTCACTTGTAGCCTTGCTCCCCATGCCGGCGTGTCTTTGCTCGCTAACTGGATGATTTCTGCTTTCAGGTTTGCTTGGGCGCGGAGATGTGTTGTGCATTTATCCAGATCAGGTTGACAGGTAACATGAATGTGAAGTTGTTAAATGTGGCACCAGCTGTAAGAGAATTTACAATGCGTCAGGAGTCGGAGTATTATTACTGGGTGGCTTGTGGCCCTGTGGGTGAGGATTTTGTGCCCATTATCTGAAGGTTGCTGCTTCAAATCCCGTGGCTAGGAGAGTGAAACCACTGTTGAGCAAAGCCCTAAACTCCAGTGGCTCCAGGGAGGCTGTCTGATGCTGTGCTCAGATCGTAAATTATATGTTGCTTCGGACAAAAGCATCTTTTGAAAAAAAATTGTGATATGTAAAACATTTACTTAGCAGAGTCAAAAAGTGTGATTGCATAAGCATGTTCTGTGAGTAATTTTCAACCAAGATATTGCTTCAAAACTTAATTGATACATAACGTGGTACATAAGTAACTGGTTTTTCTGAGGCATGTTTGGATTAAATTAAAAATTCTGTAAATGAGGATCCCAGTCCAAAGTAAACATGTTCATAATTCTTGGCACACACACCCAAACGGGACCTGTTAACACTGTGGTAATTCAATATCAGCAGTCCCCTTTTAAGAAAACGTATGCAGCTTATGGATTTTTACTGTTTTTCCACTTGTGGGAGTTTTACATACACAAAAATGTTCTGAGGGCAGAAGGAAAAATGATGGGTTCAGATAGATAACCAGATTGTCGAGGAGTGGTTTCCAAGATACTAGGGGAGGCGGGATCAAGACATCTGATTGGATGGTCCTGCCTCCTCTAGTTGCTTGGACCCACTTCCTCTACAGTCTAATTGGTTATGTCTCTGAACCAATCATTTGTCCTTCTGCCCTCAGAACATTTTTGTTCAAGTAAAACTCCCATAAGCATTTCAATTCCATTTTTTCATCTTATACGAGGTTAGAGTCTTTGGCTTTTGAGTGTGTGCTCCTTTACTTTTGATTCTTCAGAAGGTTTAATCTGTTCTGCTTAAAAAGAACAGTCAGTATGGTCTGCAATGAACTGACATCCCATCCAAGGTGTTCTCCTGCTTTGTGCCCTGTGCCCCCAGTGTCACAACCTTCTTGTCCGATCCTCCTGTGTACCACGCCCCCCTCGTTAACTTTGTGTGGATTCTCTGTGTTTACCAGCTGTTTCGAGTTGTTCTCATTAGTTTTGTCTATTTAAGTCCATGTCAGAGTATGTTTCTCTAGTCCTGTCATTGTATTGTTGTAACGGTCTTCCCTCTTATGTCTCTCCGTGTGCCTGTTAAAACCCTTATTCCCCGATACTTTTTCTCCCTCTCCTGCTTCCCTGCTCCATGCTCCCCAACTTATGACACCTGGGGATACGTTGCCTATTCACTGGGACCCTGTGCTGGTATGCAAGATGGAAGAATGGGAAACAGCAACTATTTCATTTGGAAAAAGACAATAAATAAACTTGTTTAATTACCAAAATAATCCTTGCTTGGTGAATAGTATGACAGCTGTTTTTAGATATTAACTACCTCTGTAAGTATAAAAAACCAATAAGAGCATGCTAGTTAATTAGTTAGCTAGCAGTTAGTATACATTTGAAGGCCGAAATAAAAGCAATGAAAATAGCATTTTTTGGTTTTTGATTACTTGATACTTACTTTTTAACAATTTAAGTCAAAGACTAGCACTGGGCCCCAAAATCAGTGATAATGTGTTTCATATGATTTGAGTGGAGAGGACAATAGTATCCTCAAAACCGTGCAGCAATGAAGACACAGTTGTGACACATTTAACTTTGTAGCTGTCTTGGAGATGTGCTTGTGTGCAGCTATGCTCTCCTTTCTGGTTGGTTGTGGAAAAGCTGATGCACAGAAATTCTGGACAGTAGAGCTGGACAGTAACACTGGGAAGTTCATCTCTCATACAGTGACAGAAAGCAGACCAAAGCAACTTGGTCCCTCTAGCTCGGAACTGCGTGGGGGGGGGGTGGTATGGAAGCAGCTTCCTTTGGTTACGCGTTGTACAGCTAGCTAACTCCTAGAAAATATAAATAAAAAAATCGTATTACCTTGCGTCTTGTACAATTCAAGTTCTTGGAATACAAGCTGGGGTGACCTGTTGGTGCTGTGGTTGGCACTGTTGCCTCACACCTCTGGGACCCGGGGTCGAGTCTCCGCCTGGGTTACATGTGTGTAGATGTTCTCCCCGTGTCGTCGTGGGGTTTCCTCCGGGTACTCCGGTTTCCCCCCACAGTCCAAAGACATGCTGAGGCTGATTGGAGTTAATAAATTGCCCGTAGGTGTGAATGGTAACAGTGTGTGAGTGAATGGTGGAGTGAATGGTGTGTGAGTGTGCCCTGTGATTGGCTGTGAGTGTGCCCTGTGATTGGCTGGCCCCCTGTCTAGGGTTGTTCCCTGCCTCATGCCCGTTGCTTCCACGATAGGCTTCGGTCCCCCCGCGACCCAATAGGATAAAGTGGGTTGGAAAATGAATGAATACAAGTAGAGGATGTAAGATTTCTACCCAATATGTATTCTGACCTCCAGTTTAGGACCCACATCATAAGAGCAAGGCTTCCTCACCATGTTCTGCACCTCTGTGGCTTTTATATCACTATCTGTTGTTTTAGACTAAGATTTGGAATTTTTAAAATCCAATGTTTTTTAAACATTTTTTGTAGTTTTGTAGGTAAATCTGTCCTTGATCAGGATGTTTACATAATCATACTTGGACTTTTGCACAGGCTAGGGGCTGCAGGCTAGTGTATTGTGGGGGTGTAATTAGACCCCAGTAAGAAAGAGGTCGTATCAGATTCTTGGATCATTAGGTTGTTTTCAAATTTTTGTCAATGTCAGCTCCTATGTTGTTACTCTTAGAAGTCTAAAACATAAAGGACAGCTTTCCTTTTGGTGAGCAGATCTGAGAAAAAACTTTTCTTATTACAGAGAGATGTTCTTTTTTGCATGTTTTCATGTAGGTATAAAAAGCCCATTCAGGTGGAAATTGTTTACAATGCTTAGAAATAAAATTTCTCAGGTAGCACTTTGGATTTCATTTCCCCTTTCTGGGTGCACAATTTATGCATATAAATCATCATGTTCATGCCAGAGACCATCCGTTTCTCTGGTGAGGGTCATCTTCATGGCATTTCTCTGGTGAGGGTCATCTTCATGGCGTTTCTCTGGTGAAGGTCTTGGTGACACCGTGCCAAGTAGGTCAGACCAGACCTCTTCCTCCAAGGCCATGGACAGTAGCTCATTCTGGTGGATCCCCAGATATTCCTAAGTCATCTGGGATATAGAAGACCTCCAGCATGTCCTAGGTCTGCCCTGGGGCCTCCATGTAGTGAGAAGTTCTAAGAAGGGCTTCCATGGAGACAAGCAGGTGGCATCCTTATCATAAAATGCCCATCCACTTCCAATCCTGCTCTCGATCTGAAGGAAGAGAGTTCCCTGCGGATCTCTGAATTCCTCACACTGTCACAGAGACTGTGCCAAACGACCCTACAAAGAAACCTCATTTCAGCCGCATGTACTCGCACCGCATCTAAATGTATTTTTTTATTTTTTTTTTAATTTTTATCGTTCTTTAGTTTGGGATGTGATGATTCTGCGTGACACTGATTCACCTGAAGGTGGAGCGGACCCATCAAACCAGGCAACGTGTGCTCCGTCGCATATAATGAACATGCATACTTTTTCGGACGCCGCTTAAGGTTAATTCAAAATATATTTTATTTTCGCTCAACAGAGGTGATAAAGCTATAGGAGAGAAAATGCAAATGGAACATCTGTTCCAGACGGTGTCTGCTACTACTCTGGTGCACTGGTCTGAAAGCAACGCCAAAGAATGCTGCTTACGGCCCTGCTAAAGGGGGTTTTTTAAGCTGAGACAGCAGGTGGCATAGTGGTTAAAGTTATGGGTTAGCAGTGTGGGTTAGGTCTCTGCACCTGTGATCAGAAGGTCACAATTTCAAATCCTATGGCTGGCAGGATGACTGTGTCCCCGTTGGGCCCTTGAGCCATGGCCCCAAACCCTGAAAACACGTGCCTCGTACATGTTTCTAATATTTGCCCCTTCCAGGTTTTCCCTCGTGGGTTTTCTCATGTTATCATTTTGACCGGCGCAACAGCTTGGATCTGTGTGTGCGCATGCAGGGTTAATAAAGGTGTCATTGTACCTGCTCAGTATGGCTGTGCATCTGGATCAGCTGGAGCACTTAGTGTTGGTTTTCCAGAGGGAATCGAAAAGCTGAACTGAAATCAATTCCCTGACCTCTTTGAAGAAGGTGATTCGGAGGAAAATGGCATCTATAAAGTACCAGTGATAAATGCAATTGCAGATAATATGTGAAATAGTACTGTTCATGGATGATGGGGGTGGGGGGGGCAGTAGTCCTTATCAGGTGGTCCAGTAGCTGGAGGAATTGTTCAGTAGGAATAATGGCATACATGACATCAGCGTAATGGATCATGCCAAGACACACATATACATGCTAACAAGGAAACCGACGTTTAATAGACGTTTATATCATTGTTACCATTTAAGAGAAAATTTCAGTTCATGTGAAATACGAAAAGTAAATGTCATTTCATTTTTTTTCTCTCTTTTTTTTCTTCTTTCTTTCTTTTTTTTCTCTTTTTCTCTTTTTTGTCATTTCATATTGAATTTTATTTGTATCTCAGCCTTTTTCTGTAAGTTTCTGGTTTGTCTCTTTACAGGGTCAAAGGCTGCCCATGCATGTCGGCTTTGATCGCAGCATGTGTTCATTAGCTAATGATGCTGTGCTTTATTCCAGGTACCCCCAACTGCCGCATAAATCATCTATAAAGGTCAGGAAGACAAAAGGCGAAATAAATAATATTTATAACTGAATTTTTGAAATGTAAATGTGGTGTAATGGCACTGGAGTGCAGGATAAAACGACAGGCACTGCTTTTTAGTTTTGACACTTTTCACAGGATATACACGCACGTGTTCAGGTACACGCGTTCAGGCACTCTGCCTGTGCCTTGCCAGCACATTTATTTGTTTTCTGCTCCGCTGCCTTTGTGACGAGTTGCTCTCCTCTGAAGAAGGTTATCCGTTTCACGCAGTCGTTCAAACACTCGGCAAGTCACGCTAATACGCAGTGTAGCACTGCGAAACGCAGTGAATAACGCAATTTGAATAACTGATAATGGAATGGGGCCGCGTGTGAGTCAGGTGCCCAATCACAGGTGAATCTGAGAGCTTTCTGGCGGAGGTTGTGTTGCTGAGGTAATAATACGGGTTTCTGATTTTTCGAACTTTAGGTGAGAGGTATCAGCAAAGTCGAATCGGTTGTATGTTTAGGCCTACACTGGTTTTTAAAATTTCTTTATTTAGAACTCATTTTGCTTTGTAGTAGCCTGTTGTCCACTATATAGGCACCTGAGGTAGTGTGACTCACGGCAGGATATGTCTCAGACGTCAAGTGAAATTGGATAATACGCCTCAGCACGCAATAGCTGTGGGAGCACAAAGAACTGGCTGGCATTGTGTCCTAATCCCAGAAAACGGCGACACTCAAACCATGATTTCCGAATCGCCGTTTCTGCAGCTTGGACCTGCTGATTTTTAAACATTAAAATGGTATAGTAACGCTTTAATTATGTTACAGATATGATGACGGGAGAGTGGAGTAAAATGAACATGGACTTTAGATTTGAATTCATGAGCTACTGTATGATTCGGCTGTCGTGTTTTTGGGAAACAGGGCATACAGTGATCCTATGAGCAACTCTTGTACTCCATGCCTGCTACAGTACAAAGTCAATTCATATAGTTAGCATTTTAAATACAAGTATGAAAAGTATGTACGGATCCCTAAAGAATCAGTGTACTTCACCAGGGCTCTGATAATAATGTAAAATTAGGCTATGTTTTGCAGTGAATTTCTCCTACAGTGAAATGTTAATTAGAGAAAGATTGCATTCTGATCTTAAATGGTTGAGGCAAAACCTCTTTAGCTCCGGTGCCTCGGCACGCAGTGTGTGATGATCACGTGGTGTCCAAGCAGTGCGCTTCGTGTGATATGGTCACGTGGTGTCCCAGCAGTGCGCTTCGTGTGTGATGGTCACATGGTGTCCCAGCAGTGCGCTTCGTGTGTGATGGTCACATGGTGTCCCAGCAGTGCGCTTCATGTGTGATGGTCATATGGTGTCCGAGCAGTGCGCTTCGTGCGTGATGGTCACATGGTGTCTCAGCAGTGCGTTTTGTGTGTGATGCGTGAGTGCCATGCTACTGGCTGGCATTCCGTCCTGGACTAATGCCGCTTTCAGGGTCTGGATTTGCGTCCCCGCAATTCCAACAGGGTAAACATTTGCGGATAATGAATGCACGCTGGTTTTTGCAGCTGTGGCCATTCAGTTTTATTTATTCACACTCTTACCATTTCGTTCCTAATTGTGCTGTCCCACAATACCCGAGACAAGAGCCAGGAGGTCGTCGCTGCCATGAATTATTTACATAATTTGACTACCTTTAATTTTTGTTTATTTATGTTTCACTCTTGATTTCTGACTGGTTAGAGTAAGGCCCCTGGGGGCCACCCAAAGCCCCAGCCCCTGGAGGTTTTCAGTCCTGTACTTACATTGCACATCAATGCATGTGTGTGAGCCACAGTTAATTGGTTTCCAATCAGCCCATAATAGTTTTGTTAAATTTCGACTAAACACACTGGGATCACTGTATTGGGAATAATATTATGCACAAATACTACTGAACAGAGTAGGAATATGAGTAATTCTTTCTGCAGGTTGCTGTCATCTTTGACGGCCCTTGGGTGCACTTCATGTCACAGTGCGTCAGCGATCAGACGTCTCAGCCCGGCAGGTCCCTGGAACCACAGTCTGTCCGTTGGCAGCCTGGCTTTGCGGCTGTTTAGCTGATGTTGAGCAGCGGAGACATGGGGGCGACCTCGCGTGGAAGGAATTGGGTGCCCCCCCCAATACACACCCGTCACACGTCTCACAGAGCTTTCCGGAAAGGGTCTGACGACATGAGCACAGTGTCTGCACACTCTCCTGTCAGTCTGATTGAAAATCAACAGCAGGAGGGTGGGGGGCGACATGAGGCAGTGGGGTGGTG
>JAODKF010000138.1:1318967-1329135 GCA_026779585.1 Mormyrus proboscirostris
GGGGGGGGGGGGGGGGGGGGGGGGGGGGGGGGGGGGGCTCCCTGTCTAACCTTATATTTTGGCACTCAGTCAAGGTGCTTTGATGTTATTCGAAACATGCCTATCGCCTCTGCCAACAGCGTGTTCAAATGCCAGGCAAAATGTCAGCCGTGTTGCACACTAACACATAGCCGCGCTATGTAATCAATTGACATTATACTTGGCGTCCTCACTCACTTTGCGCAGCTGTTTGCCTAACACCAAAAAAAGGACTTGGTGTTCAAAGGATTAAAATGAAGCCAGTGTCATTTCCGGAATCACTGTTTTTATTGTGGCTCTTCGTTTGGGAAGGTACTCCCTTTAGCACATAGCCTTGCGGAAGCCAGTGGCTTACAGTACATTGACGTCTGACTGCATACCTTCCACTGCGCTTCTCGACACCTCTAAAAAGCTCCAGGTGCTGACGCTCCCTCCCTCACGCTTGGTAGTACTCACTTCTGTAGTCGTAACGCTTGCCACAAGGAGGACGTCTTCAAATCTTCCATTGGAAATTGCTACAAAAATTGACCATCTTAAGTCAATGTATAACGCGCTAATCCAACTCTGCAGTAATTACACAACAGCCTCTGTAAAATTTGGCACATAATACCCTGCTTACATCTTGATCTTACACTTTGCACTGCTTTGGTGTAACTAAGATGAATTTTGCAAATAAACATGTCACAAATCAATTTAAGTATAAAAGTTATAATGTGCGTGTGTGTTGTTAAGATGAATGCTAAATCTAGAGAGGATCTTATAGGCATTCTGATTGGATGAAACGCCAGACCATTTTATGTGGCCATTCAGTCTCTTCTTGGGAGCGCAGGGGTGTGAGCGCCATGAATTATTCAGGCCTTTGTGAAGGAGACTGGCCTTTGATCCTTTGATCGTCTGTATTCCCTGGCTGAGACTGACATCAGATCTCTCTCATGTTACCCCTGCACAGCCTCCTGCGGGAGGCAGTATTTTTCAGGTTCCTGTGAGCACTTTGCACCTTTAAGGGGGGTGGGTGGGTATACTGATAACACGGGCTGCCTGTCAGATAGGCTTGGACCTCAGGACTGCAGTGGCGTTCTAGGGGGGCTATCCTGACCTGCTCTATGGGCATGTTTGAAGTTACCCATTCCAGCGTTACACACAGGAATGAACATGTTCTGGAGAGAAAATGTTTGCAGTGGAACTGTATTTAAGCTTTCTGTTACTTTTATTAGAATAACTACTATATTGAGGAAAGAAGCCTTGAAACCCATTTTGGGTGGTATTATTGGATGTTATTCAGCCACCGGTTTAGACCAGTTTTGTTTGGGTTTACCAGGCATTGACTGTTGGGGTGTGATGACCTCATCCACTGGGTTTTCTCTCATCACTTAAACTAACTGATCCCTACCTGTATACTGCACATACATCGTAAGGAACAAAGTCTCTATTCCTAAAGGATTTTATGCTGTGGTGGTGGTTGTATGTTATACTTTAACACTGTATAAACTTACCAAATAGATGCTTTTATTATGAAAAGTGTTTTTTTGACAGTCATGGAAATGAATTGTGAAGTGTGAAATATTGCACTCGCAGAGTCAGCTGAACACCATATATTTGAATTTTTTACGTCTTATGGAACAATGCAGTTCCGATGATATTCCGGTTTAGAGCTCCAGTCTTTTCAGTGGAAGAGTCAATAAATTTGTTTTGTTTTGAACTGCAGGATCCTGTTTACGCTCCAGGCTGAGAGCGCTGGGACCAGGAAGCCCTTTACTGTGCACTCTTCCTCCCACGTCACAATCGAAAGGTACGTCTGCAAGCTTCCTCCTGTAGGTGGAATGGAACCACAGGCAAGTCCCTTGGCGCATGTGTGGTGTCTGTCTGCCCTCTAGAATAACGTGGACCTACACAGTATGAGAAACACTGATGATCAGTCGTGTGATGATCAGTCGTGTGATGATCAGTTGTGTGACTAAAAATGAAAAGAAAAAAAAAAAGGATTGATGTGAAACTTGTTGGTTTTTCACTTGCCATCACAGAAACAGCTCCTGGTCTGGAGAGATAGACTGAGCCATTGGGAGGGGTTAGAAGATTTACATACAGCGACATCAGTGAGCATCATTAAAATAAAGCTGGTAATTCAGTAAGAAAGTAATTCAGGGGTCTGTTACAAAACTACATTCTGCTTATAGTACTATTGTGTTTTTCTAAATGATGGTCTACTTTGGGTACTAGAATGTAAGGAGATACATATTAAGAATATTAGCTATACCAAAAATGTGGTGAGATGCAGCTTGGCGCATTGCCAACCGTGTAGTGTTCCTGAGAAGGCCAGTGCTGCCTCTGCAGAAAGTCAGATTAGCCACAATGTGTCTAATTACCTGGGTCTGCTGACCTTGTTGCCACATGCACTAACAATTCACATTATTGACATAGTTACAGCCATGTACGATATCACATGATCCTTTTTAATTCCAGTGAGGAGGCAGGTGATGTAACACTTACGGACTCATAACTTGACTGTTTCCGGTTGTATTAAGAGTAGACCTGCTTGCATACTGTTAAACATAATCCCTAATCGTAATCTTACTTGTATTCACCTGTGTAAATGGGTGTAAAATGCCAGAAAAAAACATCAGTTCAGCAGCTTAATGTACATTAATTGTGTGGATGCAGGACCAGTATACTGTCACGCTATCACAATCAGTAGTAACTTACAGAGAAAGGAGGTGGTATTGGGGGGGGGGGTGGACTTACTTTTATGAGGAGGAATTGGAGAGCTGTTAAAATATATCCTTTTCTAAAAGCACCTCAGTCGCATTTGTTCGTTTGTGTAATCTCACATTTCTTTGCCCTAAAACGTATTACAAATATAATAAAACAAATATATTTACAAAGAGATTGCAATTTGTCACAGTGCCTTATTTTCTGTCCTTCGACTTAAATGCTTAGAAGGGATTCTAGATAATGTGTGTTATCCCCGAAAGTGGCTCTACTAATATGTAAGATCTTATTCTATCGCTGTTCTCTTTTCATTCAATCTCTGATCATCAGCTTCTGAAATGAACCACGAATTCAATTAGTGGCCCTAAATATAATGGTTACTTTTTCTGACCTTGTTGACAAGGTAATTCTTATTTTTATTGATGCACTAAGAAAAGCGCCTCTCTTGCATAAACGTGTATTTTTGCTCAAAGTGAAGGGAAGGGATGGTAATGTTGTCTCCATTTAATAATTTACAGCCATACTTAATAAATCATACCTTAGAGTGTCATGGGGATTAAATTAGTGTTTTCAGCTCTGACCTCTAAGGATATGTAATCTTGTAAGTCGGATGTCTGTTTTACCCTCTCTTTTATTGTCATGTAATTAATGTATGTCTGCAGTTAAACATTGATGCACCTTCTGATCAAAACATGCACATCTTAAATATTGAGTCCTTGAAACAGAGAATATGAAATTATCCTGTTATTGACTAGTGCTGTCAAATTTGTGATGTATTTGAAAATGCCTGCTTCTTTTAGGGTGAAAGAATTATTATTTTTTTTGGATCTTAGATTATGGAAACTATGAAGTTCGGTCCCTTTTTTTGTCTGGAATCGACAAGTGATATATACTCACATGCACTTCAACAAGTCACGTCATCTTCGGTGAATCTCGCCCACCCGAAGACGTATCAGAAACTGTCTTTTATCTCAGCTTCTGCTGTTCCGTTGCTGCATCCTGTTACTGTACTGCTTGGGCGACAGCTGCGGATGGTGATAGTGGGATTGTTATCGTGCCGATACCTTTCATGTCTGACGAAAGGTTATGTGCAGTGAGCGAGCCCTGCAGCTGCTGGCAGACTCCTCGCTAACTGGCCCACTGCAGGGTTCGATTCTCGCTTTGGCGCTGCCGCCCTGCCATGCTACCACTGGAATATTAACTTCTCCAGGGGTGGGATTGATTTAGGAAGACTATCCTCTATCAGCAGCCATACACTGCTAGCTCAGCGAAAGTGTTTATTTATTGTAACGCGTGGGGAGGAAGCATATCCCCCCTCCAACCAACCTCATGCATTTACAACAGCCAGAACGCAGCATTGCAGCAGGGCGATCCCTTGAATGCTGTGCCCATTCTGCACACTGCTCCATTACTGACATACTAATTAGAACAGCAATTATTGCTGCTATTTTTATAGGAGTGTCTGAACTGGGTGGTTGTTTTCCCCCTTGGCCCGTCCATCGGTTGACGGCAGCTTGTGTTGAGGGTGAGACACATCATTACATGAGACGCTATCCAGTTCTCACACGTGGTGTGAGACTTGCCATCGCAGGCCTTTCCCTGCTGTTTACACTTGACGTTTTCTCGTTCTTGCCGATTTCTGAATCACGGTTATCAGTTTTCTTCAGAGCAGTTCGGGTAAAACTATGGACATCGGCAAGGGAAGCTGTCCAGTTTTGCCCTAAACCGTCCTGCAGCATCTTCTGCATATGTTTAATCATCACACAGGAGACTTGGGTGCGTGAATTATAGATGCCCTGAGGTAAAATTTTTATGAAAACATTATTCATGCATTAAAATTTGTCAAACATCTCCGCTACATCAGACAGCAGCTCTCCTGAGTTATTATCCAGATTCTGATTAGAAAGGCGTGTTTGAGGATTAATCTATTTGACTCAATGAACATTTGTGTGGGGGATGAAGATGTGTCACGTGCAAGCAAAGCAATTAATCGTTGTTTCGGGAAAATTATTTAAAATTCACCCCTTTGGCAATTTCCCCAGCATTGGCTTCCCTTTAATGTTGTGCATGCTGGGATTTTGCTTTTATTGCATGAAAACGAAAAGGTTCCGTCAAGCCGAAATGCAGCATTTCACCATATTGTTTTTTTCTTCTTTCTCGATGCCTCCTTAATACCCTCAGATTAAGCTACTTTTACCAAAATGGCATTAAGTATATCTGAGGGGCAATCGTCAAGGCAGCATTTACATAGCAATTCTGGACCATGCCCTGTGTCATTTACCGGAATGTGCCACCCTACTGCATAGAGTAAGACACTATGTCTGCAAGAAGTTCAGCTTCAAACTGCAGCAGTCGTGCTATTTGATTTTTACACGTTGTGAGTGAATACTGAATTCACAAACTGGAGAAGGGTCCAGCTGCAGAAGCCTGTAGAGTGGAGCTCCACCGGATCACGTGTAAATCCTGTGGAGGTGACGTGTTTCCGGTGGAGCTCCACTCTACAGGCATCTGCAGCTGGACCCTCTTGACAAGCTGCCGATTTTTAATCAGGCACTGGGCTAATTATGTTTATACATGCTTCTTTTTCAATGCATTTCATTAAGGTGTTATATTGAAGATTTTCAAAAGTCAAAAGTTTTTATATACTCAAATTTACTTTCCTAAAGTATACTTTATTTATGAACATGCGACAGGCTACAGTGTTGCGTATAATAAAAAAAGAAAACATTTGTCACATGACCCTGATCAGGATTACTGGATGGATGGATGGACGGATGGATGGAGCGTTCAGCTGCATTCATTCTATACACTGACTGGATTTATTAATGCTTATCCCAATATTTTAATTTCCAGGCCTAGTACCAATAAAACAGTGAAAGTTAATACAGACGTCTCACATAAGCTCATCCATCCAGCCAACTTCTTTATAACTTACTGCTGTCAGTCTGCAGTGACGCCTGTCCGAAGGCTCGCGGGGCTCTAGGTAGCCAGTGCCTGGACGGGATGCTACAAGTCATGGTTTTGGGCTTGTGGGAGGGGCTGGATGCTGCTGAGTGACAGACTGGGGTGGTGCCCTAAGCAACTGCTGCGTGATCCCCTTCTCCCCCCCCCCGTCTGAAGAGGAAAATCAAGGGTATGCATGACCTGCTTTTGCCCACCCCCACCTTGTGCTATTTATGGTACAAGGGGTATAACAGCAAGACAATATTGACATTACTTTTAAAACCAGTTTCATGTCAGTACTATCTAAGTAATATCTTTAGTCTTGTTTTTATTTGTATTTCTAGGTTGGAATAAAAATTTAATTCTTAGTCTTAATTGAGTTCCATGAAAAGGAGATTAAAGTGGAAGCTTTCCGAATCAAAGAGCTTTCCGGAGAAACAAAGAAAGGGATATTTTATCCTGGATACACGTCACCGTATTTGATGGACAGGAGCTGTGGTAGCCGGTCAGGTTCTGCGTTCTGCCCGATTTGCATGTACTTGCTGTCTGGCTTTAATGTTCCCGCGCTGCGCTTCTCCTCTCAGGCTATGGCTCTGAATTAATGAAGAGTCCACTGCCGATTTAATGTGATCCTCGATAAAAAAAGGCAGAAAAAAAAAATAAAGTGCCGCTGCCTTCCGCCAGGGCAGCTTGAAATCCACATTTTCCCATTCCCTCCCTATCCTACCTCCTGCCCACTTTCTAATCTCCCCCTGACGTTCCATTCCCTATCCATCCCGCCCCGCTCCACACCCGATTCCGGGCACGAGATTAATACGGATGGGATGTCTTGGGGCTGCCCTTTGCTCAGCTCCCCAGCAGCGGTGGGAGCGGATTCACAGGAAGGAGCCACGGGGTGTTGGGGGGGGGGGCCTCGAGACCCCGTTTGTGTCTGGTTGCAGCCTTTTTCGGAACGGCAGGATGTGAAATGGAAACGTCTGAGGAAATGAGGTCTCTCTCTCTCTCTCAGCAGTCTCTCGCTGGCGCTTCTCTTATCACCGCTAAGTAACTCTATCCTCCCTCACCCAAAAAAAAAAGAAATGTGTACCCATCCATCTTCTGTAAGTCCTTTTCTCCAGTACAGGATCACGGTGAGTCTGGAGCTTGTCCCAGAGAAGGCAGGGGACACCCAGGCTGGGAAGGCAGTCTGTTACAGGGCACACACAGACGCACACACACACTGTGGCCCCTCCCCCAACACGCACGCACACATATATACACCGTGCAGCCCCTCCCATATACACACACACAGACACACAAAGGTGAACCGAAACCCTGGTGATATATACGGCCACAGTGTTATCACAGCAAATGTGTGTGTGTGTAATATTCTTTAAAAGCAGAACATTGTGCTATTGTGTTGTCTAATTTAGCTACTGCATACAAGCAGCAGTGGTCACGCATAAGCTGCTAGAGCTCACAGTTTCCCAGCTTGTTCCCGCCTTGGCTGTAGGGTGCAGCGCCTTCTCGTAGCAGAATCTTCCCTTTGAAGTTTCTGCGAGTTGCCCTTGACCTGCCCAACTGCATCTCGGATCCGCTGGACGTAGACATGCCTGCTTCAACAGCCCGGTTCCGCCCATGAATCGAGCAGGAAGTTTTGCTGAATGTGTCCACTGAGCTGCACATTAATGAAGAACAAAAGGCTAATCTGATCACTGGGTCTCTACATGAAGTATGTCATTGCGATGATTAAGGCCTTCCCTCAGAAGTGTATCAGAAACTATATTCAATACAAATACAACAGAGCAACCCCATATAATTGCAGATCAAAATCATAATTGATTAGCCACTAATTAAGAGGGAGACAATTAATTGGACTCTGTAACCCAGTCCAGGATAAGCTTTTGCAAGATAGATGGATAGATGGAAATAATTTGAGTAACTTTCTATTCACATTAACACTGAATGAATTAAGGAGTGAGCTTTTACAATCGGCAGAGGTTTCTGAAGAACTGGCCTTAAAACACCGTATTTTATGGCTTTGTAATTGCCTGTGTGAAATAATGCTGAAGCAGCATCACAAAATTGATTCCCAAATGTCCCAGAAGCAACAATGTAAACCAACAGCACACGTAACAATTGATATGATCCAATGCCAATGTCTCACTATCTTGGGCAGCCATCTGGTCATCTGTACCAGTGGTAAACTAGCATAGGAAAGGTAAAAGGTACAGATTAGCCAGTGTAGAAATGTTAATACATACAGACTGGCACAGTAAAGGTACCAAGGATGAATATTCATATAAATCTGAGCTAAGGCAGGTGTGTAGGTTGGGGGTGGATGAGGAGCTGCTGTCCGTGGTGCTAATCGCCATCCTGGCAGAATGAATGCAGGACATCACGCGGCTGCCTAAAATCATCCTTGTGGGAGTCGTTTGTCTCTTCTGGGTTCAGCTTTCATTTAGAAGTTATTTCTCTGTGGCCTCGCTCTTGATTTTGTTTTTTTTTTTTCTTTTTTAATTCATTCTCCCTGACAAGGAAGCAACTTCTTCCCCCAGCTGACATGAGTATGGAGTCAGCGAGATTCCAGAAGCCCTTTCAGCTGCCAAAAAACCCCAAGTGGCATGATGAAAGTGCTGTTTAACACTATCACTCAGGTTCCTATCAGGCTGCTATAACACTTAAAGGTCCAAAGGCTTTTGCCGCCTCCCTCTATAGCCATGCTGTAATTGTTACCCATTCTCCTCTCTCTCAACACTTCTTTCTTCTTTTCCGTTCTTTCTTATCTGATGTGATTTCCAGCTTTTTAAGATCATCGGCAGCCGTGGGCTGTATCTCCACCGTAAGTAGATGCGGCCGGCTGACATGATGGCGTCGCAGTCCGTATAGATTTTATAGCCTGAAGAGGCAAATCCCAATGTTAAAATATGGTTCCTTTGCTCATAGCCAACCTTTCAGATGTAGGAGGTTTATTTGCATTTCACTCATCAGATTCTAGGCTGTTACTCCATGTCGGCTTTCGCACGCATTACTTTGATGGTGACGCTGACATGATTGTATCAAATTAAATGCTTCTTTTAGCTTTCACATTAAACACAGACACAAGTTTTGTCAGGTGTCTGCGAGGGGGTGTGCAGGACTCAAAGGGAATCTTCTGGCATGTCCAGCCTTTCTGTTCTAGTTCAGGGACCTTCGAGTTGGCTCACACTGGACTGTTTTATGGTACAGCTGGTGCTTCCGATCTGATATCTGACCCTTGGAGCTGCCAATCAGAACTGTAGACCCTATTTTTAGTTAATGCTTCGGATGGCTCCACTTACTCTGCTGTTTCTGTGGTTAAGAGGGGATCCAGCATGGATGGGGTAGTGACACCCCCACCTACAGCGCTGCACAACATCTGTCATCGCCTTACCTTGGACAATCCTTTAACCATATTCATATCTTTGCTTTTATGGTGCTGTCAAAATGTCCTGCTTAATTATGGCTGCAGTCAAGGCACTAGGGAGTGATATAACTGCTCACATGACTCAGAGTCTGGCAGGTATCAGTCATACATAGTACTGATTATTGCAGTACTTATCCAGTAGAGGGTTGTCAGGTTGAGGTTAGGATTGTCCTACAGTTTTCCATTAAGCAAGCTGCTACTTCCAGGTCCCACTATGTCCCCTATACCCCATGTGTCTGTTCAAGATAAATATCACCTAATGGCCTTAACCCTAACCCTTCTTCAGCATTGTGTTTATGGAGCGTGCATTGATACATTCCAGGCCTGCTGGATAAATGTATCTGTGTATACCACCTACATTCTGTGTATACCACCTTTATTCTGTATATACCACCTACATTCTGTGTATACCACCTATATTCTGTGTATACCACCTATATTCTGTGTATACCACCTACATTCTGTGTATACCACCTACATCCATGTACTGGATAAGCAGCTGGAATCGATAGATCAGGTAGATATATCATATATATATATGACTGAATGACATGGTCTAGCACAGCCATTATATCTTATTATGTACAACAATTTCAGTTGTCATGGAATTTGTTCGACCTTGTTTTGTTTCTGGTGGTTTTAAGCTGCAGTCGCTTTTCTGACTCGTTTTCAAGACTGGTAGCCTCAATGCTAACAATTATTACGCCTTTTTTTTATTATTATTACATTAGTGTTAATTACTATCTCTAAACAAACCGACAATGACTTGCTGCTCTGTTCTGACAAATGCAAGCGCAAGACATTATCACAGACAAACAAAAAAATACATTTTGTACTGGTGATTTTTTTTTTTTTTGCTAAAGATTCAAGATGTTTTATTGGCCACGTGCAAGAGTACAGTAAAAAAAAAAAACAAGTAACAGTATACAACAAAGTAAATATCGCACATGCAATAGTACACAGAAAACAAATCACAATTAAGCATCACTGTTCACCTGAAGATCCCCCTCAAGCAGAGCACATGTGAAAGGGAATCACAATGTTAGTACTTCATAACTGGGGGGGGGGGGGGGTGTC
>JAODKF010000138.1:1333969-1347987 GCA_026779585.1 Mormyrus proboscirostris
CTCCGTCTTCCATGCCCGAGGCTGTTAGTTGTCCCCCCCCCCCCCCCCCCCCAGAAGGAAAAACAGCTGCTCTTGCTTTTGGCGGAGTGCATTTTTTCAACCCATATTTGCAATATTTCATGGAGACCTTTACATTTTTATTAGTGTTGAAATGGTAAATATTTTGTTTGGTGTACTGAATTATTAAACGATATATGTATTGTGTGCATTTGTAGACCAATCCAGACATGTATGTGTTGTGGTTAAAACTCTTGTGAAAACTTTCACATTTCAATTAACATCTCTGATCAGTGTATTTTCTGTTCATTATACCAACCGCTCGACAGCTGCCCTTGTTTACATTTACCCAGCTCAGAAAATTTGTGGTTTCTGCCTGCGTCCATATGTCTTATTTACCAGGTGCCTGCAGTTTATTTGTGTCTGCGATATTTATTAGCTCTAAACAACTGAGAAGACGGTTTTGATCTGAATTCGACATGGCTGCCCGTCGAGTCATGCTTGCGCTCGCTAATAGTTCAATTACGTGCACTACCCTGAGCGTACTCTGTGCAGTCCTTCACTCTTGGCTTAATTATTGTCGCTAATGATATTTCCCCGGGCCTTTTGCTGGCCTAGTGGTGATGGTAGGCTTGCCAGATGCCTACCGTATCCACTTTGCTGCAGGATATAATTGACATTGCTTAACAAACACACTTAGCACTGGACGTCCAGCCGTCAATCTTAAATGCCATTTTGTCTGACAAATAAATCCTGGGTGTGGCATTTTAGGTTTTTAATGGGCCTAAATTTGCATGCAGTGGTAATTCATTTTCAGTTGCATTCATCCAAAATAAAAACAAATTAATTGTTACTTTACTTGCACAAGTAAACAGGATTTTTTTTTTTAGTTTTCACTCATTGTATCCTGCTCTCCTTTAAGACGCAGACACATACGGGTGAGGGCAAAGCTTGGCGTGTGAGTGCAGGGTCAGGCCATTCAGCCAGCAATGCTGGGGAATTTTTCAGGGGAGGTCTTGCTCAAGGGCCTAATGGTGATGTGATGATTCTGCTGATCATAGGTTTTAAACTGGCCGATCGTCCAATCAGAGGCACAGAGGCCTATCTCACCGATCCATGCACCGCCCCATACCGCACTCTCAGAAGGCAGAGTCAGGACTGGAGTTATGATTAGTCTCTCTCTTTTGCCACATTCTTCTTGAATGAACATCTTCTCTCAGGTTTTGACCTAGGAACCAGCATCATCACCTAATCACCAGTCCTGACATGTGGCCGCGTGGCCTGGATTCTCTCATCCCGGTGGTTAGTTTTTTTTTGTTTTTTTTTCTTTCCAAAAAACAATCACCACATTTGAAATTATTTCTAGTGCATCTTGGAAGGCCACTAAATTATAAGATGCCTGAAAGAACAGGCGTTGCTGTTTTGGGATGGGAGTTTGTTGACCTACAGTGGAACAAAGTGGAGTTGCAGCATACCTCCCGCACAAAAACAAAAACATTAATTTTGGCTTTTGCACAGAGCAGGGAGTGGACAGAGCTTTGGCAGAAACAGGTAGATTTAGAGGACTTCAAAACCACCTTCCTTTCTGCAGCCTGTGTTTGGATTCTTGGGAGAGGTTACTGTCATTCCCAGCTCCCATAATCCATCGTTTATTCTGAATTACAAAAGGGAGGCAGTATTGAATTTTACACTGGCAGAGCGTCTCTTCAGAGTGAACTGAAGCCACACATTTCAAGCTGAAGCTCGCCCACTACAGGCTCCCTTTGATGAATCACGTATAGCACAAGCCGAAACTGGCTGTTTTTCTTCCTGAAGTGAAGGATGTGCGTGCAGGGGATTGGAGCGGGAAAGAGTCTGGATTCAGTAAAGTACCCTCTCGAATGGACTTGCATAGCCAAGTGTGCATTGAAATAAGGTGCTCAGGGAGTAAAGATGTTGTAGGAGAAGAATCCTGTTTTTTCTCTTGTTGATAGAAGATTCTTCGGTGGGGTAAAGATACAAGTCCGAGGTCAATAGTGGCCAAGTATTTATGTTGTTAAGCTTGTCAGTTTAAAAATGGGGGGGGTATTGTGGCTTAGCTGGTAGCTTTCCATCTCTGGGGCTTTAGCTGCAACCTCTGGCCAGGATTTGTGTTTTTACAGTGTGCATGGTTCTCCTTCGTATATGTGGGTTGGCCCTGGAGACTCTGGCTTCCTCCCACAGTCCTGAATCGTGCAATTAAGTAAATGGGTGTCTCTAAACTTATCTTGCCTATAGCGTGTGATCGTGTTGGTGGGTAGCACTGTTGTCTCAGATGTCCAAGCTTGGGGCGTAAAAATGGACCTCATGCCTGACTGTGTTATATGCATGATCTCCCCATGTTGTGTGGGGTCCTTCCAGGTACTTTAGTTGTCCCCCAAAGTCCTGATACATGCATTTGGGCCATTTGGTGTTTTTTAACTGCCCATTCATTATGACTGTGTGTGTGTGTGTGTGTGTGTATGTGTGCGTGTCCTGTGATGGACTGGCATCCCATCCAGGGTGTGCCCCAGATTCATGTTGGTCGGAAGCAGCCTCCCCATGAATTAAAGAAAATAAGTAATAAGGAAAGATATGTGTGGCAAAACAAAAGAATCCACGAAGAGCAAGGAAATGCTGCACGGTGGTGGCGTGAAGGCAGCCGACATACTGTAGTGACGGAGTTGCTGTAAAGAAGCGAGACTTTGCTCTCTCAACCAGGTCCTGCGTCTGACAGGAAAAAACAGTGATGTGGAAAATTGCAGAGATTGCAGGTGTGGATAGAAAGTCCTGCAGAACTGTGCGAGAGTCAGTTAGAATAAGTACTTACTTTAATGAAAAACCATCACATAATTGAATCTGTAGCAGCAAGAAGAAAACACTGGAAATAGGGTTATTTTTTTAAAGAGTTTAACCCCTTAGGCATGCATGTGTTGCATACAGAATGGCATCATTAAAAAGGAATATATCTGCAATTTGGTGCGTCAAACTCTCCTGCTACAGTGATGTATGTAAAACACATAAATGGTCTATTTTTTTTGTCTGTATCTGAAAATTTCCTCTGTAGTCAAAACTGAAACAAAGCTGTGAAAGAAGCACGGAAACAAATGTCCGGCGACTCTGGCTTTGCATGTTCCCGTAATCCACATTTAATTCTGCAGTACTTAACAAAAAATATCATGCGAAGGTTCAAGAGTCGGGTAATACTTGGGGCTTTTTAAGGGAGGGATGATTGGTACCTTGATGCAGCGGTTGTGGTACTCGAGTCTGGACGTGGACTCAAGCTCGAATCCACATATGAACGGACTCAGTCTTGTCATGCACATGCCCATTTACTGCGTCTTCACTCGGACTTGAACACCCATGACCCAAAAACCTTCTCCAGTTCATATCAAATGTCTGCAGCCTATATGCACCTGTAGCCCCCACCCCAAACCCCCAATTTCTAAAACTGCATTGAATATTTTTCTCCATTGTATGTCCCACAAAGTTAACTGGTGTCTGTCAAGTCAGCAGTTATTTGTTTCACATACATAAATCATAAGGTGTTTCTGTGCAAGACATCCAGTAGAAAGAGCCACACAGCTGAGTGAAAGTACTGCAAAGCATCGATAACTGAGGTGGTTGACAGGACTTTCAATTTCTACCAATTAGAAAGGAGACATAAAGACAAGCATGTAATGCGAGTGAATTCATTTTGTGAAGAGGCAATGACTGGCCAAGCTTCCAGCCAAAATGTGCTTTACGTAGTAATCTAGAGATAGATATCTGATAGATATCATAATAATTATTGTTGCAAATTATCTCTTTCACATTGTCCACATTCACCTCCAGAGAGACACAGGTGAGAGTGAAGTTTGGGATCTGATCACAGGGGCAGTCAGTGTTCAGCCAGTGTTCAGTCAGTGTTCAGTACTCCTGGTGTAGTCATGTTTAAAGGACTTACTCAAGGGCCTAATGGTGATGTGCTTGACCTACCAAGAGTGGGGATCAAACTAGCGATTCTTCTTCAAACCCATCATGCACATTTAAGCCTTAAAAGCTTAAAAGCATTTAAGCTCACAGCACTTGTGTTTCTCAAAAACAATACGCTGTTGTCGTAGTGTGGAGACACCCAGTCGTCACACTGTAGGTATCATGCATGATATGTTACATAATAGATCTGCCACTGAACTGAACAATAGATCTGCCGGTACCCCGAGCCGCATGGTGAAGAGAGACATGTTACAGCGCGGCTCCGGCTCACTGTTCTGCTTCAGAAAGGTCGGCTCAGTAGAGGCGTTGCTGGGTTTGGAGAGCAACAGTGATGAGAAACCAAAGACGCTTATTTACTGTTCGCATGCCGCACATCATGAATTACTACGTGCAATTATTATTAATATCATTGTTATTATTTCATTGTGGTCATTTCTGCGAGCGCGTTTGTGAGTATTGCCGTGTTCTGTAATGAAATTAAGTTGGCTTTAGCTTGCATTTGCATTATGAATCCATTCCATTCAGCTGTTCTGCAGAACTTTAAGCAGGTGGTTCGTGGTATGCAGGGTGAACACACAAACACCACACACAAGGTGGCGGTGTGCAACGCCAGCGCTACCCACTGTGCCGTCCTGCAATGTTAATATCGACATGCGGTTAGCACCTCTCAAAGACCGCGATAGTCTGCAGGGTTCAAACCATGAATGAATTGTGCCAAAAAAAAATATATTCAGTCATAAGAAATGAAACTCTGCAAGCTTTGTAATTTTTATGACGGTTCTTCTTCAACATTATCTACTAAAAGAACTGGAAAGACATTTGTCTTCCTCAGTGTGGAGATGATATTGAGCAAAAGCAAGTGATTCGTGTCTGGCAAAGCTGCTCCGTGTCTGTTGGCACAATTCAAGGCAACACCACCAAGCTATTTGACAGACTCTGTTGGTAATTAATTTCTATTTGGTTATATAGTAAAATTTCAAGTATAAGTTATAGCAAAAATTTTTTCAAATAGGCTAATCTTCGTTTTCGCAGAAATAATTTTGACATACAGGAATTGTAACTAAATTAAGCAAAATGATTTAAGTCTCATGACAAACACAGGCTAGATAGGCTGGTCTGATGGGGCTAAATGGAATATATCTATGGGTAACCTCAGATTATTGGGTGAGTCCGTCAAAAGTGGATGTCTTCTTTTAAGATGTATTTGCATTGCAGTCCTGCTGTGGTGAAGTTTAAATTCACAGGCGACTGCATTTTCATTCAGTTTTAATGTGAAGTGCTTCCACACAAATGATGCTTTCACTCTTTATTTAATCCTCATTCGCTATTAAATCCTCATTTAATGCTCATGCACTGTCTTCCTTCCGCCATATCGCCAAGTAATCAAGAAGGAAAATTTTGATCAATACTTTTTAATTAAGTAATCGAGTTTAATCAAGTCATTGTGACAGCTCTCACTTTACTTTTATTTGCAATGGGTGTATTTTTAAGAAAATTGTAAAACATTTAATAAAAAGTGTGTTAAATAAAAAGAAATGTTGTATTTATGCGCATTCTTTGTTTCCAGAACCAATTTTAAATGTGTTCAGCAGAATACAGTCATGAATTTAATTACTTTTATCTCTGTGTTTCAGAAATAGTTTATTTCTTTATTGAGGTCAGGGAACAGGGTCTTCCATGCACCTGTAATCAATTATTAATTGTTTAAAGTATAAAGCAGTCTCTTTTTTTCTACAAGAATACATCAAGAGGGGCTGGAAGCTGTTTCTTTGCTCTTGTCATTGGTTTATTCTTGTTGGTTTGTTCTGTGTCAGAGCCGATACGGCGGTGAATGTTTGCTCTACTTGTCCGGCCTGTTGCAGCCCATCAGTGCTTATAAATTTTCCCCTTCTATCGTCTGGTCTCCATGTCACAGCAGACACAAATCTGACACAGGGCCCATTAAGGACTGCCATCATTCTGCCACCGGACGTGCGGCAGTAACCTTTCATGGGCCGGTGACCTGTGGGGCCTCATGGCCCCAGTGAGGAGTTTAGCTTCCTTGTCCCTGATGCTATAATGAAAATATAAGAGCATGTGAGGGTCCGGACTGCTGGAGATAGATCTTTTTACATCTGCAGAGAGATAGGGGTTTAAACTTTAATGGCATCATTTTAACTGAGATGGAAGCTGGCCTCTGACCATAAAGCTGAAGGATACATAGCATTTAAAATGTATGTGATATTTTGGTGGATCAAGGAGAAACTCTTTGTAAACTAGAAGCATTTTGTTTACTTAGCTAGTCTGTTTCTGCAAAGAGATTGTTTATTCAGTCGGACATATTTTTACCGAAGCAGTTCAGGTTAAGTGTTGTGTTCAAGAGTGTAACAGCCGGACCACTGGGGATTTGAGCTGGAAGGCTTGAAGTTGTTAGCCTGTATCCTTAACAGCTCTTGCAGTTACACCTTGTTTACCTGCCTCTGAGTCAGGATGCAGTGTCTTTATCCCCTTTCCGTTGATCCGGCGCGTCCCTGGATTTACATTAGATAATGATATGATCTCTTTTAGCTGACAAATTCACAGAGGTCCTGCGGCATTCAGGTAGCAAAATGCCACCAGTGGCACAAAATCAGCAACAAGAACCAAAAGAATGACGCGGCAGTGGATGTCACATAGCACATTCCACTGCGGTGCCTCTCATCGGTCATGTGATGAGTGCTGACTAGCAAGCGGCGTGCTATTTATACACCGTCCACACTCAGGCCTTCACCTCAGATCCATCCCTGAGCTGACAGCACGCTGGCGGGTTTTCATGTCACAGGACACAGAGTGAGACTCCGCCGTCTCGCATCCACATCTCGCCCAGTCTGGCTCTTGGGTTCAGCGTTTAAGTGAGCAGATGCTGTGAGTGTGATGTGCTGTGTGATGGACCTGCTGACGCTTTGGATCTTCCCAAGCATAACACAGTTGGTATTTTCCACACAAAGCACTTCAATTAACGTGTCAGATAGACATTATTTTTTTTTCTCCTTTATTATTATTGATTAGTACATTTTCATTGTTAATGTCAGTTTTTCCCAATCAGGAACATAAGAGAAGGATGGACTTGGTGAATCGGGGCAGTGTTGTGTGACTGTAATTTGAAAGCCTGTAGACTGGATCTGGCTGGTGGACTGAAGTCAAGAACCCCCCCTCTCCATTTCTGTAGTGTGTGCCAGGTAGGCACTCTGACGTTGGACAGAGTTTGGGCACTGCCTGTTTCTGATGTCATAGACAAAGTTCTGTACTGAATGCATCATCACGGCCTGTTTTCCTTCATCAGTGGTTGTTTGGACGGTGATATTGGTTTATGAGCTTCGGTTTAAGTACAGACTGACTCAGGAGCTTGATTTGTGCCCGGCGGGGGGGCAGTGGGTGTAAACCTGAAAATGCTTGAAATGATCTTAATTATTTCTTTGCCATCGCTGGTTTATGTCTAAAGGGCACCCATTCCCCATGCAAACACTGGCCAGCTTCCCCTCGCAAACAGGGCAAGCGCAGGACTCCGGAAAAAGAGCGTGTTGTGTGTGCGATGGGGTCCTTTAAGGGCTGCTGCAATAACAGATTGCAGGGCGGAAGAGGGGTGAACTTGACCTTCCAAAGGAGGCTATAAACAACACCCCCCCTCCTCCCCTCCCCAACCCACCGGTGTTGAGCAGTGGGTGTGAAAATGTGCCGCACAGGAGGTGAATATCAGACTAATTGTCATATATCATATATTTGCCTGTGTCTGTCCTGTGAGTCCACCTGGCTCTCACTCTTACCCCTGTTCAGTCACATTATGCCAGTGGAGAACCAGCTATGGGTGGTGGGGTTGGAAGGCAGCAGAATCAGAAAACGTTATTAATCCTGAAGGAAACTGCTTACATTACAGCTGCACAACATACAGAACAATACACTGAAGTACAAAGATTGGTGTAGCTAAATTAAATTACTGTAAGCACTCTAATACACTCTAGAAAAAATTCTATAAGTAGAGTAGGATAAAGTACTATGTTACCCCGTAACTCTGTAAACGGTTATTATAAATGTAACTTGACTATATTGCACATTGTCGTATGTTTGCATATAGCAAAAGCTCACCATGCACGCTTTTGGCAGCTGCCAGGACCAGAGTGCCGGTTCCACCCCGATGAGCCGCTGGTCAGATTACAGCGTTTAGTCTGGAGATGCCACCGTAGCAGGCGAGGGGATTGTCTGTTGTCCTGCCCTCTGGGGCATTTTGCAAGAAGCAGCAGCTGTGTCGACTTACAGAGAATGGACCATGAGTAGGCCGCCTCCTGACATGCCATTCTACACACACACACACACAAACATCGCCTTGTATAAACACTCGCACACAAACATATATATTTAGGAATCAAGTGGCCTTTTTTGGTAACATGCACAAGCACATGCATGTGCGTAAATGTTCTCTGAAGGCCTCGATGTCCCGGTGATGTGGGAGTTTGTAGGGCTCGTCCTCTTGGTGGCCTCGGCTTCTGCCCTGACTGTGACCATGTTTGGGGAAGGTGGGAAGAAGGTCAGTAGCATAGAACAGGGCCACCTTTTCCCCTGATGAAATCCTAATGAGTGGGGGTGCAGTGGTGGCTGCTAAGTGGTCAGACTCCCTTGTCCGCTCTCACTCTAATTTGTATTTAGCCCTGATAACTGAACTGTGTGGAAATTGAAACTGGACAAATGCATCCATTGGCTGTCATTTTTGAGCTTGTTTGCGTATTGGGTTTGGCTTTCCCCCTCCTTGCGGTCCACAAAGATTAAAAAATAATTTAGATTGATTACCCACCCACCGACGGGAGCAGGAAGGGGAGCTGGGTGGGAGCCCCCCAGGGCAAATCACAGCGATTTCCCCTGAGAATCAATGCAAGGTTGAGTCACTTGTGAATGAAAATTCATTTTGCGTCTAACCAGTTGTCCACCCAACTAAATGTCCTTGTCAAACGGGTTATAAAAAGTGTCAAAAACTTCACACAAAATATAATGTATTTTTAGCAGCCGCACAAGGTTAAACTACATTTCAACGCATTTTAACAAAACAGCATTAATCCAACAGGCATTCATATTCAACCCCTGTGGTTAAAGGTCATTTCGTGACTTTCACTGTAGAAGTTGAATTAACCTTTATTGAAAAAAAAAAGAAACTTTCTGGACGCTGAATTTATTAATGTTCTGTAATCAGATTTTCCTTCATTCACATCCAATGTTCGTTTGTTCATAATGATATTAAATTGGTTATGAGCCTGAAGGGCTGAAGTGATTGCCCCAGAGGTGACAATTATTAACAATATTTAAATTTTTAATTCGGTCGAAACAAGACGGGCAGTGGAGGAGACGCACTGTGGCAAAGATTAAATATACTTTACACCAGATAAATTAATTTCAATAAATTTTCCATCTTAATGCTGCAGTCTGACATCCCAGTATTAAATCTTTGGCAGTGCTTAATGGAATAAGCACACTGTGTTAGTCTGCTGCTTTCATTCTAAGAAACAATTTTTACCCATTTATACAGCTGGAAGCATAATGGTTCAACAGCAGAGCTGGAACTGGGAGATGGGAGATGGGTCAGTTCAGGCTAACCTCAGGTCCAACGTCTTACCCAGAAAGCTACCAACGTCAACTGATATGCCCTATGAATTTGTTTAAAGAGTATAATAGGATTAAGTCTGTTAAATTGCTCATATTTACACATAGAATACATAGTAAGAATATTTATTACTCGGATAAGATTTTCTAATTTGCGCACCATTTGAGCTGCATCTTGCATTCCTGGTTTTAGCTGTTATAACATAGATTTTGTTTTATCTGAACCGCCGATGCAGATTTTTTATAGCATGAAAACCCGTTGTATTAAATACACCCCTGATTCACATAGTGCTTCAGAAGCTCAGAATTCTATATCTTGTTTTAAAAATAAATGATTAGTAATTTGGAATTTACATTTGGATTCCCGCTGTCTTGGAGACTGGGTAAACGTATGTAATGGGAGGATAGAACCGCTCGGCTTCCCTGTTTGAGAAATGCTTAGGATGGACTGCGGCACCGGTATTCTGCACCGACTTAGCATACAGATGACTAGATTAGACTGAACTACTCTGCAAGTGTCAGTCCACTAAATCATTTTATTCTGCTCTTTCTGTGGGTCTTTCACTGCCTCTTTTGCTTGTCTGCTGTGACTGCTTGCTACCTTATTTTTCTTTTGCATATTTAACCTGTTTACACAGGGATCTCATAGATTATACAGTACAGAGTGCCAGTCCCTGTATAGAATCATAGACCACCTATGTGGTGATGCTGGTCTGCATGGGGGTTGTATTTCTTAGCGTGATCCGTTGTTACCTTACAGTATTCCAGCCCTTTTTTCTGTTTTTCTATAGATATAGTTCCTTGGATTCCAGCCACCCCTAGTTTCTGCATCAGCTTTTTAGAATGAAATTTTAACCAATATACTTTCAAAGTCCAATTAAATTATATCATAAGAGTCCTCATTGACAGCTGTCTGTGTGCCATGCACTGGCTTTGCAATCTAATTATCCATTCTGCCTATCAGAAAGCGCTGACCATCCGGTAAAACTCAAATTGATAAGGATCCCGCTGATTTACTTTTTCATCTAATTTAGTCAGGGCTAATATGTTTATAAGTGACGGGATTGGCTCAAGTTTAATGGAAGTGATCGTATTGCAGTTTTGTTCATGAGAATCACCCACTCATTTGCATGCGATGATGCACAGAATGGAAACCAACACCACTTGGTTGATCTGCTTGCAATTTATGCTTTTCGTTTTTGTGTCACCAGTGCATAGGCAAGGCAATGTAGTACCATCACCGATTCAGCATCATTGCATGTGTGATGACGTTGTGGTTGTTTTCATTGAAATTTAATTAAGGGTCTTTGTCAATCAAATTTGATTTCTTTGGCATCTTTTTAGCACGGAAAAAGTCACAAAATGCTTGACTTGAAATTTAATCAAGCACAGTTTCTCATGCATAACAGGGAAGATTGTAACTGTAAGAAAACATTCAATTCAATTGGTTCAGACATATAAATGTAGAAATTTCTCAGAATCAGTATTGCTATGTATCATCAGTCTTTACAGATAAGGGCTCCCTCCAGTCTTCTCCGTATCCGATCACACCATATGGTACCGTGTAGAACTGCTCCACGTTACCGGGGCAACATTTAACGAGGACGGGGGGTAAAGAGGGCACAGGAGAGCGATAACAGACTGGAATATTCATGTGCCTGATTCTAAGACCTTTAGCAGAAGAGTGTAACTGATTACAGCCCCAGCAGCAGCCGGGGGTCATCGAGCCAGGAGATCAAGAGAGCACGGCCATGTTGAAAAGCAACTCCAAGTTAATTAGGAGCACAGGGCTGTGTCTGTGTTACTAAAAAACCCATAATGTCACATAGCTTTAGTTCACTACCTCATTTATCAGCCAAAGGGCTGTGATAAGTAGGAAACCATTTAATCTGGATGGAAAAGACAAGTTCAGCCTGCTGTCCCCTAATTACAGGGCTTAGAAGCAGGTGGCTTTGCCACTATTTTACTATTAGCAGCACAAGGAGCAATAACACTTACGCCTGGAATGCACCGCAAAATGTCCCACATACAGCTACAGCCTGGCTGCCCAAGGAGAGGTGTGTGCCAGATCACTAGTACTCCTGCTCTAACAATGAGTTTCCATCCAGTTTCTGGTTTCTATAAGGTTTGCATGCCCAGGGGGTGTTAGGCCGCCAGTTAGCCATGGCCCCCCAGAGATGTGCTATTTATATTGAACCTAGGAGTAGCTTTTTCTCTCCCGCCCTGCTTGTTTTGGCTCTTTCCGCACTGACTTTTAACATTTAATAACATTAATTGCTGTTATCTGTCCACAATGCTGTTCTGGCCAGGGGGAGTCTCTCTTAATTAATAAGTCTTGATTAGCTTTTGGCTGAATGTATTTTCACATTTTAAGTTAAACTGAACATGGCATGAACTTGGTGTTGTTCTTTAGTCTTGTTATGCCAAATTTTTATTAGAACATCTTTGAAAACAAAGAGAAATCACTGAAATCTCAATTTATAGTGAAATTTCTATATGAATTTTACTTGCTTTGATAGTTTAGGAGGTAATCAAATAATAATAAATCATTTATTATGAAAAAAGAACAGTTTTTTAATCATAAAGAAGGAAAGATATTTAGTTTTCTTTGTATCAGTATATGTATTCCTCAACAAACTTTAATTAAAAAAGGAACTCTCCCAGTGTTGACTTTAATCACGCAAAGGCTAATTAATTAAAGTCCTAATTAATTAAAGACTAATTAATTAAAAAATCACAGTAAATGAAATGTAGCATACCCTCTGGCCCACTTAGCCTATAATTGTTTATATACAATAGTTGATATCAATCCCTCCATCTTGAAATCGCTAATCCTGGTCATGTTCAAAGGGAATCGGTACCCTATGCAGGGAGAACTGAGGACAAGGCTGGAGTACACCCTAAACAGGGTGCCAGTTTGTTTAATTATATTCACAATAAATATGGAAATACTAAGAAACCCAGGATGGTTAGGCCACTCCATCACAGGTTATATACATAAACACATACACAAAACCATACACTATGGGCAATTTATGCACAGCAGTTAACCTAAGCGCACATCTTTGGAGCGTGGGAGGACACCTACACAACTCAGGGAGAACAAGCAAACACCAGGATTTTAAGACCCAGCCCTGGAGATGTGAACCACTGTGCCGCCCACGACAGCTGATGTGCGGTATAAAATTGGCTCAGTTATGCTTTTACAGAAATTAAAAATTAATTGAATAATGTTCTCAGTCTTGTGCTGTTTTTTTTTTATTTATTTGTTTTTTATTTATTTACAGGCCTCGGTTGTAATGTTTTATTTAGATAAACTTCTAAACATCATAAATAATGTAATCTGTTATGAAAATGGACGAGGAATTCACCTGTGGCAAGGAGTGTAAAGCAGGCGAATCGGACACAAAGTGACCACATGTACTGTAGCCAATATGTGGTTACTCTGCCTGCTGGACAACTGCCTCTCTCTCTCTCTCTCTTTCTCCATTTATATGTATGTATACACACACAATTACAAGACAGTAGTAAGACAATAACAGTACTATTTATAAAGGAATGCTTTAGCTGACATGAAAAAAAAAAAAAAAAATTATCTTGGCACAAAATTGCCGGTATTGATCGTGGCAGAAAATTGCCAATAAAATCTCTCTCCAGCAGAGAGGCAAGACAGGAAGAGCTGTAAATCCTTTTATAAATGATGGACAGTGACGCAATGGGCAGATGTTAACGTCGGGGGGTGGTGGGTGGGGGCAAAGTGTCATTTATTTTGGAAAAAGTGGGAAGAATTGTCTTGAATAATAAATAAGCGAATGGGAAGATGTGACAGTTTCCTTAGCTGTCACTCTCAGGGTGACAGGACCAGCCACACTTTGACCAGTTTCCACAAAGGCACCCGGTGGAGGACACTGTCTCTCCTGCCTTGTTCATCTTTTTCTGACAGCATACCTAATTGACCATCGTCTCAGAAGTTCACGCCAAAGTTGACGGAAAACTCAGTTTCTGCGGTCCGTGTCCCTTGTCGTTGGCCTTCTCATGGAAGATGGCTTCATTCAAGGCCAGATCGGAGCCTGACGCCAGCCGACGGGTCACCGAAGCATCCCGCTGTAGTGTAGCGGCTGCTGAACTGTGACTCACAAAGAAGCAGCTTTACCACAAGGAAGTGCCTTCCGGAAGGATGAAAGCTGGTGGCCATCTGCATTCAGTCCTGTCATCTGAGTTCACTTCAGTTTATACAAGGCCTATTCCAACCCATTGCCTCTGGCAGCAACACAACATCTAACAATTACATTCATTGTTCACAGAGTCTGGCTATATATGACCCATCCACCTTTTCTTGTTCTATCACAACCCATTCACTTCAGGCATTATATTGACCTAGATCCTATTTACATATCTCATACTGTAAAGCATTTTACATATGTAAAGTCAACTTTATTATATTA
>JAODKF010000138.1:1348021-1374514 GCA_026779585.1 Mormyrus proboscirostris
ATCTTCATTGCAGACTATAATTCAATAATTATATATATATATATATATTTTTTTTTTTTTTAACTCATGCATTTTCTGTGCTCTTTAAGGCTTCAAAATAATCAGTGTGTAAGAGAAAAGTTCCAAGAAAAATGACTTCCTTGACTTGGTTATAATACTGCACGACATATTTAAAAGTATTAATAGGTGTTGTGAACATTAATTAGCCTCTATACTTTTTAAAATACCTATATGTTTTTAACTTTGTTTTTATAATTAGTACATATATTTTATATATTTAAAAAAAGACAGCCTTCCAGTCTTAAATGACCCCTTGACCATACCGAATATAAATATTTCAGGGAACTTCTGGGTCATTTTACTTTTTCTTCAAGAACATTTACAATGAGTCATTGAAATAAAAAAAAAAAAAAAAAAGAGAAAGTTCATACATGCAGAGCTGATAAAAAAAAAAAAAAAAGAGAGAAGACTGTCAAGGCCAAAGCTAGTTTGTCATTTTCTGTTAACTAGAATATGGCTTCAGTGCCTTCTAAGCCAATGGCAAAATAGTCACAAGCTGTGTAGTCCCTTTGCAGACCTAATTAATGGATCCTGGGTACATGGAGCAGCAAGGGGAGGTCACAAGATCACAGCGATTCATTGGAGATGGACGTCTGAGCCCCCGGGCTGAAACGAACAGTGCTTCCCTGCAGCAATGCAGCTCTAGCAAGGCCTGGTTTGATCTTTGCTATCAAGTCAAGACGTAATCACCATTGACATTTAGTAGGCAGAGTAAGTGTAAAGAAGGCCGCTTCGTAAATTCCTTTTGTTTTTCAGAAATGTGTGCAAGAGTAAGTAAACAGCAGGACTCGAGCAGTGTGTCATGCCAACCGTAGGCCTCATTAAATGATTCTCTCTCTTTATGCTAATATAATGAAGTTGTTTCTCGCTGGTTTTATTTCAGCTTTTTTTTAATTTTATTTTAATAGCAATGCAAATGACTTTCAGAAAACAAGTTTATGACACAAAAATATTAAATACCTTCAGCATTTATGGTTCAAAACATATGCTACAGTAAAAAAAAAAAAAAAAAAAGAAGATTACCTTGAACAGAACTCAACTCAATGAGGTGAACCATCTTAATACACGGAAACAAGCAGTGTAAAAAAAGTACAGGCTCAAGAAATGAACTCCTCTGCTGAAGAGTTACTACATTATCTAATTAATCATGTTTTCTAAGTGCCAAACAATTCAAGCTCTATTTTTAATTAGGAGCTTGAAAGTCAGCTATGAGTGGCACCTTTCAGCAGCTTCCAGTGCCAGAGTACTCTCACCTGACTTGTTTATACAGTACACTGAGAACATCGTTAAGCATGTACTATAATGAAGAATGTGTTTATCTTGGAGTATCCCACAGCTGTTGTACTTTGAAGTCTTATATGCAGCCGAGGGTAGAAAACGTAATGGGTATAAATAAATGCAGTGTGAAAACCTGTAGAACTCACGTGTAGAGACAAAGGCCGGGGATACGGGAGCTGACTGCAGTCTAGGCTTGGCATCTCCCTTTGAATGCAAACTCTGTCGATGCTACTCGCTTGCAGGAATGGATAGACAGCCACACATGGGTGGCAGAACCTGTGAAATTGAATTTAAAGGTCTGATTTGAATTTGAAGCGAGCTGGAATAGGTGAGGCTGATGATGCAAGGCTTAGATTTGATTAGCATCAGATAAATTGCCTGCGAGGCAAAGCAATGTCTTTCAATTAAAATGAAATTAGCACCCAGGCCGTCCCTGCAGTGCGATGATCTCAGATACATTACAGCTGTGGAATGTGTACTTGTGCATATGTCAGCCTTAGAGGATGGGCAGGGGATGGTAAAAGCTAATTAGCAGCCCACCAAATGAACCTTTATTACCTCCATCTTCTTTTTGTAAGTCCAGGTTTCTTTCCCTGCTCCGGGACTCACTAAATAATAATAAAAAAGAAGCAATCCTATTTGCGCAAAGTTTATAGTGTTTAGTTACTTTGTTAATGAATCTGTTCAATTTCAGATCCCTCAAATTATTTCAATCTGTTAGAAGTATGACATCATCCTATTTGTGTTTTGGGATCAAGGTCGCATGGGGGATTCTCCTTGGTCCTGTAAATTCAAATGAAATTTACAGCTGATTCTAGTTATGAAAACTAATTAGTCAAAGCTCACAGAAACACCTGTCCATAATGTGTGTAAATTCTGTAATGCTGGACACCCAGTGTTGATTTCTCTGGCCCTCCTAACTAACTGTAAAATTGATCTTTGGCTTGTTAGAGGACAGTTTTCATATATGTTTTACAGTGATGCTGTTAACTTTAGCTGATATTTAGTGGGAGATATGCTAAATTTATTAGAACAATTTTATTTTTTTCTTGAAAAGGGGATAGATTTTGACATTATACCCTTGTAGCATTTGTAAATGTTTTTCATATGGTAATGTAAACTTTAGATTTGCATCGGTTGAGTGACTCTTCATGACCTTAACTGGGATTCGTGTCTAAAGGTGGACAGGTGACTGTGTCAGCGAGGCTATTGCTTCCAGTCAGTTATGAAAGCTTTATGTAGACGATGTGGCTACATATCAGTTTTTATGAAACATAAGAATTATACTGTGGTGTTCAATTATTAGTTTATTTAATGGTGTGAACTGGGCCATGAAATTTAAAATAGTTAAAGCACTTACATGCTCTAGTGCCAACATCCCTAATGAAATAAATATGGATAATTACCTCTCTGAACACCCTTAAAACACCCATGAAAGCTGAAAAGTGAGATTTTAACTACGAAGACCTAAGTTAATTTAAAATTATGTGCTGATACAAAATGCAGAAAACAATTTATTGGCAGCCAGACGCCCAGGCTGCCATGAAGTTGACTGTAAACTGGAAACAGGTCTGCCGGTCGGAGGATGCTGGACCCTCCATTCCTCATTTCTTTACTGTGCGCTGTCCAAAGAGCCACTAACACTGACTGATTGCCTCAAATGTGTGCAGTTTATGTGGCATATATTTTCTGTTACAGTAGGCTAATTGCTTGTTTATTATGCATTAATTCTAAGCCAATAAACAAAGCGCACGCACACGTAGCATATATGCCCATGTTAACAAGCTATTCCATCTGCTTATATCTTAACGCACTGAGGAGGAGAGAAGCCGTTTATAGCCAGGGTTCATTACCTGGTGTGCGCTTCATTGCAGTTCAGCTCAGGCGTGCCCTTTTCATACCCTCCATTACACTTAGCATAAGCCCGGTTATTCAGGCGCCCCACCACCACCCTCCCCAAGATAAGCGGTCTGAAGGTTGATGGATGGATATACCCCGTTAGCATAATTTGTCTAATGCACACTTGGTAGTGCATGTTGTGTTTTCAGCAGTGGTGTAGTGTATACTTTACTAGTGTATAATTATGCATCCTCGTGTAGCGTATACTTTTAGTTATGCATACTCGTGTGCTGTACATTGAGGAGTTCACATTCAACTAAATTTGGGTGGAAATTCTGGACACGTGTCATTTGCTGGTTAATTGCGATTCTTTAGCGGTTTAATTCTGCTGGTTTAGTCTTTTCTCATTTGAAAAGCAAATTTCCGTAACTCGCTCAAGTCCACGGCATACGTGGACGGGATAACTGCATAAGTAAATACCATTTCTGTGGACAGTTTTGGGAATGAAACTAAAGTGTTTTGTTGGAGTACATGAGCACTTAGTGAGTTTTGGTTACTAAAAATGTGCACTGCCTGGAAGGGACCTAGAAGGGACCTAGAAGGGACCTAGAAGGGACCTAGAAGGGAGCAGAAGAGTGCAGCGTCTGAGCAGTGATGGATTAGCATATTCAGGGGCCTCTAGGCTGCACTTTCCACAGGCCCTCCTTCTGCCCCCACTCCCCAAAACATTACAACAATTAACTAGAAAACTATTAAATATTAATAACCATAAAATATTTTCTACATAGTCAAAGAGAACGTGATGCTGTATCAAATGAGAGCAACCACATCAGAAGAACAACGCACTGGCAAGCTTACAGTTTCGCGACAGTCATATGCAGCGACCAGAAAGAGCACAACAGAGACCTCATCGAATAAACAACAGCAGTAACCTTAAAACATTCCACTCTGATCCAGTGCGTATCAACAACATCCACAATATGCACTCAAGACACATCTTCCAAAGACCATAGATAACTTTACAGAGAGTGGCAAATTCCAAAAGCATATAAAACAACTTCTTACCATTAGAATGTTTTCCTTGGTAGATTTTTAATAAAGACCAACTACATGAAACAGAAACAGGAGCACCACAAAAGAAACACAATTTAGGATTGGTCTCCCCATTGAATTTCAACCAATCACCAACTTGAAAACAAATAAATGACAAATAAAGAATAATAATAATAAACAGACAGCCAATAGCCTAGGCCCCTAGGCTGCAGACTGGGCAAGTCTGTTAATTGTTAATTAACCTGCCCCTGTGTCTGGGGTACCCCGAGGACTAGATTTAGAAACACTAGAATGCAGTGTGATTCAGGATATCTGGAAATCATGCATAAAATAAGTTGATAGTAATTCAAAACTCTGACCAATGATAATAAAATGTCTGTATAAAGGATAGTGTTCAAAGTAGTTATCATAATACATTGAATTACAACAGTGTTCAAAAATATTGAATGGATGGTTGATGGATAGATGGATGGATACATTTTAATGTAATATTTTAGTGCGCATATGAAATTAAGCACTGAGAAGTAATGGTCCGATTTGGATGCAAGTGGTACACTTGCAGACCAGTGATGGGTATGTATGCAATGTTCTGGAGAGACATACCAGTGTTACTCCTGGCTTCATGCTGTGGGGAGCCATAGGGTAAGACTTCAGGTCATCTCTGGAAGTGATTCTGGGACCCTGACAGCACAGTGCTACATCAGTGGCATCCTGCGTCCGCATATCTTACCCCTCCTGAGACAGCGCCCTGGTACAGTCTTTCTTAAGTTAAGCGATGATCATCTTTTCCCGCATTGCTAGTGACAAAAAAAGCAACTGCATGTGACAAAACTATGACTGTGAATTTACTTTGGTCACCGTAGGTCCACTAATGTTCGGAAAAATGACAGGAAGGTAAACCACCCTTCAGCAGATCTCGTGTGTTAGACGTGAGAGTTCGAAATCCAGCCAAGGATAATGAACCACTTCTATTCCGTGCCAAAGAGAGGCAGATGCAGCCGGGCGGTGGGGCTTCATGGGAGGGGGGGGGTCGCTGGTGCTTGCAAAGCATGCGTGGGCCACGCTGGCTGCCACTTTGCAAGTGTGGGTGGCTGCAGGAGCAAATTGGCCTCCAGAGAGCTCTACTCTTTAAATTGGAATTGACAGCAGGTGACACTCGCAAGCTCATTAAATTTCCCCTGACAGAAGCGCCTCCCATCGTAACTGGCTCTTTATTGGGGTGGGATTAAACATGCTGTCTACCTTTACTTGCTACTCCTTATGTCGGACTCATACCTCAGGACCTTACTGACCGAGCGCCCCACAGCCCGTTCAGCTCCCCCGTTTTTTAGCGTAATCTGCTATTCATTTAACGTCAGTTTATGGTCAGTTAATGACACTTTAAACCTGTAAATCACCGGGCTCGTTAGCTCAGTCGTCTCGCGGAAAGGGTCACGGATTCTGCGGAGATCGGAAGAGTCCCTCACACCTTGCTGACTTTGGGCTTTTATCATCTCTCGTAAATCGCTTTGGGTTGCGAGGATGTGTATGGGCCAGCCGCAACACAGCTCTCTCTCCCACCCTCCTGGGAAAACCTGGCACCTCTGGCACGCTGCCTTCCGGTGGGGGTCAGCTGTTTATGAGGAAGGGGGGTGCCGGATGGAGAGACCTAATGAACAAAGTATTGATTTCCCATAAAAGAGGTTTAATCAAACTCCCCTGACACATCCAGAGGGACAGAGCTAGGCCGCAGGACCAAATTAGACTTCATACACCATCTATTTTTCAGCTGTGGGGATGAATGGACCTGCCCCCACAGATAGATGAAAGCTTCTGTACCTCATTCATCATTGGAGAACAAGCAAAGGAAGGCGACATGATTGAGGGGGATGCTGAAATACCGACTCCTAACCAATAGTTGGCATGAGTCAGGATGCGGCCCCTCCTTCCTCGCACATTAACGGTCGCTGGCTGATACATGTTCTCCAAAACGGAGAACGTCGGAAAAACTTGTCATGGAGACAAACTAATCAGAAAACTCCAGTTCACTCTTAGCATTCAATGCTAATGCAAGCTAGAGGCAATTCTTCCATGTAAGATAAATGAGAATGCTAGCTATTTAGGTGCTTTTAACTGCGTTTGAGATAGCTTGTTCTACCAAGATGACCTCTGGCTCCAGCGGATGCTGGGAAATCAAGGGTCTTGTTAAGCCATTGGGAGCTGCATGCTGACAACTGGGTTGTAAATGTAATGAATTACAATGACTAGGTCGAGATGGCAGTTTGAGCTCCACTGACATAATGCAGCATTCTGCACCTCCTCCACCGCTGTATGATAAAGCAAATTGCACAATAACATTCGCTGTCAAGCATATTTACGATCATGGTGGGTTCCTATGACAAACATACAGCACGCTGTCGGATTTAGCAGTGTGATTTCAGCGCCACTAATAGGGTTACCAAGAGAATCGTTGGCTCAGAAGCTGGCTGCCTCACGAAAGGCAGGGCACCATGCTTCACTGTGAAAAAGGCGTGTTTATAAGCCGTAGTGTTTTATCACTTGTGTTAGGTCAAGGTCCCGGCTGCTCAGAATAAATAAGTGGGCAAAGCAGCCAAGAATACTTTTACTTTTTCAAGAACACTTCCATGTCATTAGGCCCTGTGATGGACTGGAGTCCCATCCTGGGCGTCTCATGCTTATATGCTGGGATAGGATCAGCTGTACTCAACGTGAGTGTGACAGTGGTTTTAGGTGGGTGGATGGATGGATGGATGGATTTGACAAGCATATCACAAGCCTTTCACCACAGTTTGTCATTCCAGTAAAAGGCTGCGTGTGTGGCTATGGAAACTGCCTGGTAATAGGGTACATGCGGGATTACAGTATATCTGACCTTTAGCAGAACAATGGGGGGAGGGCTATGTTAATCAGTCACTTATGATAAATTTACCTGTGACCTACTGACCTCTGGAGTTGTGCCTGGCACTTTTTTTCATGTCTAAGCCAAAATTTAATTTTTTTGTGTTACAATTTAAAAATGAGTATAAACAGAATTTTTGTAAGGCAAAATAGTTCATGCATCCCCAAGGGTTACGCAGGCACTGGAGCATCTGCTATATTTACTAACTGATCCAGCCAAGGAAGGTGTGATCTAAACTCCCATAATGTCAGGGAGCAAAAGCCATGGTGATGCAAAGGGTACGATACTGGTAAGTAATACAGGATTTAAAAAATATGTGAAAGAATGAGTAAGTGAAGTGTATTTCAGGCAGGTACACGAGAGCTGTTTCATGTTTAGTGGGGGCTTGATTTGGATAGACTTTGGATAGACCCAAATTTGCTGATATAGTTAATAGCCTGAAGGTTGGCCTGGAAGTCTGGAGAAAGTATCATCAGCTAGGTGCAAGTGTGCATGAAGGCAAATACTCCTCAACCGCAATGTCCATTCATAGAATCAGTCAGCCTGTCGGTCTAGACTGCTCTACTGTCAGTGCATAAATGTTGTCATATTTGTATTAGTAAATAAAACAAAGGGATTTTTTTGGGGAGAAATGGCGTCCTATGCCCTCAGTAGACTTTCAGACATTTCCAGCAGCTGAGCACACTATTAAGAAGTTGATATTTTCTACATTTAGGCGGTCACCTGTTTTTTGTCTTTCTAACAGAATCTTGTAAGATTACTAAACACACTCCGGAAATTAAACATTAGACATTCACTGAGCAGGTTTACCGTCACTAGGGAGTGTCCTGCACCACACGAGGAGAAATCATATCATTACAAACCAGTGGCTCGCCCATCAGTCTGCTCTTCCTTTTTGACTTGTCCAGTAGGGCTGCACAATATTGGGAAATTGGGAAATCACATTGCAATAATTATTCTTTCTGCGATATATAAAAATCTAATTCGTTCAATAGCTCTATTGCAGGGGTATTCAACTAAAATTTAAGGAAAATTAAAGAAAAAGAAAATTTCTTGAAGCAAAGGTCTGGAAGATCATAATGTCTAACTATTTAGTGTGATGTATATTTAAGTAGCCTATCAGTTGTATCAACATTGTATGTAATCAGTACCTGACTGTCAAATCAAATTAATTCAGTACAATTAAATTCAAGATGTCTGCACACATATCTAACAGTTCTTACCTTGTAAGTACTCACCAAGTGTTTTTGTATTTAACCGTGTAAATATACTTTTGACGTAGGTTATTTTACTTAATAATGGATAGACCATTATTAACCCATTAAGACCATATCGATTTGCCGCGATTTCCTGCGCGAGTCTAAAATCGTGAGTGGCATGCCAGATGCTGAATTTTTTGTTTTACCTGAGTTGATTTATATAACAGATAACATTACTTTATACAGTTGTTAAAAAACGGAAACTTCCACAAACATGAAATCACCAATAAACTATGTCTATTTATCCAACATGTTATATAATACATACTGTGTTTGAAAACTTTTCCGCTGTATGATTTCAGGACAGATCAGACACTCTGATGTGTCATTACGACTTTTTGGTCGTTTAGCTGTTGCTATTAACACTAACTGCACATTAGCGCAAAGGGTTTCATACGCCGAACTACGCTACGCGGTTAAAGGCGTTTGACATTCATTGGTGTGGGAAGCGGCGCTTCTAGTGCTAAACCACAACCGAAAAGACTACAAACGCTGCGCCGGTTAAAATAGAAGCGTCCCGTCAGGTTTTAAATCATAACTTGATGTTTTGGCTATGGCACAGCTTCTGGGTCCGGACCCCTACCTGTTAGTGGCCGCCGCTCTATATTCTATACTCTATATTACTCTATATTCTATAGTTAACATGAGTGACAAAATAGCGCTGGGCTAAATGGTTAGCGCTGGCCGGGTTCGAGAATGTTTGTGATTGGTGGTTTGTTCTGTGATCGACATGTTTGTTAGCTGTCAGTGCAAAGCTGCGTGTCGGCCTTGTATCCAAAAACCTTTAAATTAACCTACATTATATGACAGACTTTTGTGGATTGTTTAAGAATAAGAACAGTGTGACATTTGTTAGTTTAGCAAAAACACCAAAAGCGTTGTCCACGTCGCTTAATTTACTTGACATCGCACGTCCGACATGCGTACATCGCGATGACGATGCTGAAACGATATATCGTGCAGCCCTATTGTCCAGTCAGTGATGTGCTGAACTGCAGTGTTCTCCCGCCAATAGGGGCCAAAGGGTAGGGCAATGCACATATTGCAGGCCAGCATGCATGTTACTTTTATCCCCAAACATATCTTTAAAATAACACACACAGACTCAAGTAATCATCGAGGGCATGCACTATGGTTTGCAGGTGAATTGGATGTACCCATGTCTCTTTTAAAAGAGGAAACAAAATGAGTGCATTAAACAAGATTTTTAAATCTTTGCATGAATGAAGATAACGTATATATAAGAGGAGTGGCCGTGCTCGAAGAAGCATGTTTTGCATTGCTAAGGATAATTTTGTGCACCATTACCTGCACTTTTTTGTAAGCTTGTATTATCCAGCATTAGATTCACACTCACTTTTCTTGTTAAGGTTAAAAGCATTGTGGGTCCCTGTCATTCTGGGCAATAAAACACTCATCTGCAGCTCACTACCCCACTGCACTCAGTCATCTGCTAGCATATTTTTTCCAAAAAATGCAAAACTATGGATAATGGTCCCGTTTATTATTTTGTTATCACCATATAATGAGTAGTTTCATTTAAGTCCAGGCTCTTTCTCTGGCAAGTTTCTATTTTTATATGCGTGAAGCACAAAAAAGGTTCAAAAATAAAGAAGGGCCAAAAAAATCTTTTGGAAATAAAGTGAGCTTCTGTTTTCTGGGAAAAGTAAAGCCATATATCATAAATTAGTGGTTCTATGAACACTTTGAAAGTTTCAAGGTCTTCCATTCCAAGAACACCTGCCAATATTTCGATGCATTTGCACTACCAGATGGTTTTATATAAGTCATAAAGCTGTACTTATTGATGGCTCATTATTTTGAAATGACAACAGAACTCAAGCTGAAGCCCTAATTGAACCAAATTCACTTGTATTATTTGGCCCCCAAACCCACAAGGTTTGTATTTCTCTTCGCATTTTCCCTTTCTGTGCACATGCGTACGCGCACACTTGTGCACGTGTCTGCAAGTGTCGTCCTCCTGCTGACTCCCTGCAGATGCCTGACGGTGATGTTCTTCTGCAGATTAAACACAGTGGGCTGGCCGCTGATTTGGGAGATCTAGCACCGTGGAAGCTGGATAAAGACAGATAACCGGAGGAGAGCTGGAAATGGTTGGAGAGGACAGAACTCAAGCAGACTACCATCCTTTGCACTTCAAATGAACTCTGCCTTCACTGTAGTGAGAGGAGGAGAGAGAGAGAGAGAGAGAGAGGCTGGCACTCACTGGCCCATCTTAATGGGAATTTAAGGAAGCTAGTCTGCTCCTTGAGCGACAATAAACAGCAGCATTTTTGTTAAAGTCTTAAAAATCAGTGTGTGTAAGATCAAAATGAAGAATGAAGCTAACGCGATAGTTGATTTTCCAAAAATAGCTAATTTTACCTATAGAATTTTACCCAAGAACATGACAAATCAAAATGTATTTTTTCAGAAATATATAAAAGAGGTCTTAATGCCCATTTCGAATGTGACAAGTCTTTTAGTTGTCGTTCAGGAGAAGTAACAGAATTGACATGCATACCTGTATTCTTCTTAAACATGCACATTTGGCACAATTCCTTTGTATCCTTTCGTCTGACCTGAGGGATGCCGCATACTGAGATGGGAGCTCACTCTACATGTGGAACCAGATGTGTGGGGTGCTGCAGTCTAGCAAACCCAGAGGACTCCTGGTGGAGCTCTGAGTCAGCAAAGAGCGAGAGCTAACCAGGCCATAATTCCCAGGAACGGAGAAGAAAAAAAAAACAATCTGTGGCTCAGTTCCAAGGCTCTCTCTGATAGACAGTGACCTTCAAAGCATTCCTGCTGTCATCGCGTCCTGCTGATGTCATCGCGTCCTGCTAATGACAGTGCAAATAACACCACGTAGATGAGTAATAAGCACCATGCTCACATCTGACAAGGCAGTATGGCGTGTTGCCATTGGTTGTTCAACCTCCCCATTGGGGATGAATAAAAACGACCTCGGTATCACATGGTCAGTCATCTTACAGCTATCTCAGGGGCCATGTAAACATCCTTTGAACATTTGTAAGGCTTGACTCAGGTGGAAGTCATTGATTAAAGCACACATCTGTCACAAGCTTACAGATCTGCATCCCATACATCTGATATTTACAAATTCTTGCAAAATACATTAAAATCTTGAGTTGTTAGAGCTAAATGTGTTCCTGTATGCTATAAGAAGCTGTGGCTCTTATAACTGTCCATATCTCTGCTTGCTGTTATTGATATAACGGCGCTTCTGCACCTCATGTCTGAATCTTTGGATCTGCTTATAAGTCCTCAAATATCCCTTTCCAGTCCTGTGTTGAGAAACAAGGCACTTCATACCACCTCATACATGACAGCAACTCATCCATCTGACGACTGACACAGACACAGCAAAACAAATCGGTGGACGTGGAATGGGAAAAAATTTAAAAAAAAAAAAAAAATCAGAATGGGGGAAATTAGGAAGAAATAGTGAGAGAACAATTCGCTCTCCTGCATTTTGCAAGCATCAGAAAATAAAGTCTGGGCGATCAATGGCTTCCCAGTGGCATCCTTGCGATGCATCATCTTCCACACCCCACGCAGTTAGCTAGACCCAATATTTTCTGTGCTTAAATATGGATATAACAGTATCCAGCAACACAGCACAGCTGCCCCAGCTGGGAACATAAGTACTTTATCCATATCTACACACAAAATGGCTTTCTGTAATTCTTTGCCGTCTCTCACCAATTTAAAAAAACAACACAGCAGCAGGCATTGTCAATGCAGTGTGTGTATGTATGTGTGTGTGTGTGGGGGGGGTGTAATTGAGATGTACTTCATTGACATTTGTTTCCAACGGGACGGCTTGTGAAATCCTATCCTTTGTGTTTCCTCATGCTCTTGTTCCCGTGATTCAATTCTGCTGGCAAACTCAGTAAGCAGCTGGTGTCTGAGGCCATCTACCGCACATCTGTCAACGGCCGGGGCTGACTCGCGTGTTTGTCCATGTGTATGTGAGCGGGTGCGTGTCAGGACAGTGTTAGATATGCAGTTAAGGTGTGCCTGGTACATGTCACCTATACTGTTACCTGAAATGGAGTCATTTAACAAAAGGGGGTAAGACGGGACTGTAATAACAACATACACTGACACGTGAAAGCTGTATTAATACAGAAATACGGCCTTATGTTTGATTATAGAAAGATACAGATATGCGGGTAGGTATAAAAATAAGAGACAGAGATGGCAGCCACCTGAAAATCTCAGAAGATATCTAGTACTTATACTAGGTACTTATAAAATCATCAGGTAGACTTCTATGTTTCTTTGTATTTAGTTAAAAGTTTTCATTTTAAACACAATATGTTTGTGTCACTCCATGATTAATATGTATGGACTGTGTGTTTTACTGTTTAAATAATTGCATTTCTTTTTGCAATTTAGCATATTATGTGCTGAAATAACCTGAGTGTGATGTCCCTTTTGTTTCCATGGATGGTTAAATCACTGACACTCACTGAGAGTGTCATTGTGTATCCAGTTGTCTCTGAAATAGCTGTCATCATTCATGCTGGAATTGTTAAGATACATGTGCTTCACTGTCTGCTGTGGTGGTTTTGGGCTGGTCTGGGGTGGGAGTGTCTTCCACTGGTGGTAATTGGCAGTGCGCTCCTATGTCAGAGGGCAACACCGAGAGAACAGATTTGGCAAATTCGAATGTGGAGGGATGTCTTCTCTTCTCCTGAAGAAATGGCAGTCTGTGGCTCTGCATGCAGGACACTGTGCCAGTGATCGGAAGCCTCACTGTGCTCTCTGACGCTGCTGTTGATGACATGCAGGACACTGTGCCAGTGATCGGAAGTTTCACTGTGCTCTCTGACGCTGCTGTTGATGACATGAATAGAGCACTAAATTAAAAAACACAGGCAATAATGGGAGATGATGATTGGAGATCCATGGGGGGTTTGAGCCGATTTAGACTTGGCCTCGGGTTTTATTCAAGGCCCCAGGACTGCGGTTTGGAAATTCCAGCCGACCGTTTGGCTCCTGTGTGATTTCTGGTTCATCACTCGGCTTTTGCTCAAAGCCCAGACGGTCTTTGGGCTGCCACCTCCAGAAAGGAGCTGAACGTATATCTAGGCACTTCACTGTGCATGAGCATGCAGGACGGACCTTGGGATCGATGCTATGGAAAATCGTCCTAGTTTTTGGGGTGAGGGGGTGCATTGAGGAGGGCACAGGACTTGGGGGATAACTGCATCCTGACTTGTTTTCACAGTATCACAGGCTGTTTTTACACCCAGTCTTCTTACTGACTCATAGCCAATTAACCTAATTAGTTGTGAGATACTCAACCAGATGTTTTGTTTTAGCATTGCACAACTTTTCAGGTCTCTTGTTACCCCTGTTCCAGATTTTTGAAATGTGTTGCTGGCATCAAATTCATTTTACACAGCGTCCTAACTTCTTCATCTTCTTTTATAGAGTTTTTTTTGTTTTAATAAACGAGAAGATGTCCCTAAAAGTCCAGACCAGCAATATCACCAACAAGAATGACCCCAAGTCCATCAACTCGCGCGTCTTCATTGGGAACCTCAACACAGCCGTGGTGAAGAAGTCGGACGTGGAGTCCATCTTCTCCAAGTACGGCCGGGTGCTGGGCTGCTCCGTCCACAAGGGCTACGCCTTCGTCCAGTATGCCAGCGAGAGACACGCCCGGGGTGCTGTTATTGGAGAGAATGGCCGTGTCCTTGCAGGACAAACATTAGGTACAACCTGGCATCTTCTCCCTGTGGCATTTCTACCCAATCTGGAATGCTTCTGTCTATCCTGCTCTCAAAGATAAACGTGATTTTTTTACTAGCCAATTAGTGATGATTTCAGTGTTTTAATTCCTAAATTACTTACATACCTATTTTACATTTATAATAAGATGAAGAAAAAAATTAAAAACAGCACCAAATTCTACCATGCTACACATTGTCTCTGATTGTGTCATAATGTCACTGAAGTGTAAATCAAGCTTTACATTGTTATTTATAGGGTTACTGTATCATATCCTAGGAGTAGTGAGTGGTGGCAGCAAAATTTATTAACAATAACTGTGTCAGGCAGGTGAAATCAAGTTTTAAAATCTTGAGAAAATGGACAGAGTGATATGCTCAGTTTGCCCTGTGTCTTGAGCTTGTCTTCTTCTCACAAACACTGAAAGGATCTCATTCGCTGCTCATTTCTCGACTCTCACCACCATTCGCTGCTCATTTCTCAACTCTCACCGCCATTCGCTGCCCATTTCTCGACTCTCACCGCAATTCGCTGCTCATTTCTCGACTCTCACCGCCATTCGCTGCTCATTTCTCGACTCTCACTGCCCTGTCAGCCCAACCCCTACCTCCCTCTTCCACCATGGATACCTTTTTCACGGTTTTCAACAGGCTTTCGCTCTATACCAAGGCACTGCATGTGCACACTAGCTCAGTTCTCTCTTTTCTTTGTTGAGAGAGCTGGATTTTGCCAGTTTTCGACGCACGCTTAAAAGAACCAGGCCACTAATATGACTGAAGTACTAGAAAAACGATAAAGGTCCCATGGTTGTACATCCCTTCACCTGCAGCAAGCTGCCTGCCTTCAAAGCGAACTGAAGGAATTCCAATTTAAAATGTATTTTTGTTCAATGGTATTAATCTTAAAACCAAAGTGATTAATCAACAATACTACACAGCGTTATTTATATATAGTATAATAGTAATTGTAAAGAAAATGCACAGGTTTAGTGGCTGAAGTCTGTCTCTCTCTGCGATTAAAAGACCGCTTTGCAGATGCTATGTCCAATCATCACTGTAATGCTGAAACATGGCCAGGGGCCCCATGCTAGCCGAATGGAATACTGCAAAATTCGTCAAGTCTGAGGAGCCTTTTTTTTCCCTGTAATCTGCTTTTGGTCAAATCCACCAGTGTTGAATACAAACAGGCTGAACCTAGTCTGACATTTCGGGTCGTTGGATTTATGTCACATTTCCACATCTTCACTTTGGGATAATCCACAAACGATTTGAATAAATTAAGTATGATGAGATGGTTCCGGATACCGTGAGACTTCTTAATTATCCGTGTGCCCACTTTAAGCCATTTCATCCCAAGGTCCGGTTTTCCCTTAGGTACAGGTAGCAGGCAAAGGACGTGACCTAACCCAGGGGGTGGATGTGTGATGTACTACAAGGTCGGTGTGACAGGATCAGAAAAAATCAGGACAGTTCTTCCAAATTGCCTTTACCTGTGCTTTTTGCTCCAGAGTCAACTGGGGCCCACAGGGGAATAGAGCAGGATTAATTGTTTGGGGAAGGTCTAGCTCTTGACTTCAAAGGGCCCTCTTAAAGAAACAGCAACACTGTCTTCATACAGTGCTCTTATCAGTGCAACACATGGTTGAGTAAACAGAAACTGCTATTGAATGTGTACCAGCTGTTTGGTACTCAATACAATGTAACAAAAGGAATAACAGTTATGCCTGATTTCATACAGTATTCTTAAATGAACAGCAGCTGTGCCAGTTTACACAGTTATAATAACTGTGTAATGTGTGATTTTATAGAGTACTCTTAATAGTGCAATACAAGGCCTATATATATAATGCCTTTAACAGCTGTCAATGACTTTATACAGTGACCTTAAAGGAATAGCAGCTGTGCATGATCAAATGCAGCATTCCTCAAAGTGCAGTGTTCGAATGCAGTGTTCCTCAAAGTGCAGTGTTCAAATGCAGTGTTGTGTCACTGTACACAGTTCTTGTTTTCTGCCACAGGTGTCAAACTGAAGACTCAATTACTAGTGGTGATTAAGGTTCTAATCCAGAACACAAGATGATTTTAGAACATGGACACATGCTATACGTAATTTTTTTCACATGGGGAGGGGGGATTTTTGGTACCACTATCAGAGTTACCATGTTAAAAGAAATATGACAGCTTGTCCAGGGGAACTGAGAACTAGCTAAATTAATGAATTGTTGTTGGAACCAAAGAATCTGCAATCTGTTTTTAACTGACACAAAACCTGGCATAAATGCTAATGAATGAGTCACATCAGCCAAACTGTAAAGGTTTGGTAGTGAGTTTGTGAGGATGTGCATGCTGATAGCTGCAGAAATCAGGCGCACTGAGAAGCATTGGGGCTTTGCCAGCATAAATCTGATGAGGAATGTGATTACAGACAGAAATTCCAGTTTCTTGTGTTTTCCTGTGTTTTCTTCATTCAAGAGCTCTTGGTTAATTATTGTATTGTGGTCATGTACAGTTGCAATCAAAAATATTCAACCCCCCAAAGATTTTAAGGATTTATCCATTCAAGTTGTGTCAAAAGCAAGATTCTGCTTTGGATGACATCTTTTTGAGTTGAGTGAAACATAAAATCAACACAGAAAATGACTGACGTAGTATTTGTGTGTAACAGTATATTTTGTTATTCAACCCCATTCGATATTGTTGTTTTACAAAGCTTTCTGAAAGTTTTTATGGCTCAAAGTGGAGTTGAAACATAATTAGGCCTTTGGAAACTCTATAATGATCCTTCATTTGCTTCAGCTGTGATGCATATAAACCCTCATCCATGAAGGTATTCAAGGTGAGCTGCAATCATGGGAAAGACAATGGAGCTTCTACAAAAGCATGGATTCCCAGAAATACCAGGCCATTTTAAAGAGAAATGTGATGCCTTCTGTTGACAAATTGCACCTTGGTGATCATTGGAGCTTCCAGCAAGACAATGATCTCAAGCACACCTCCAAATCAACGAAAAATTGATGGAGAAAAACATCCTGTAACATCCTGGAGTGGCCTTCTCAGTCACCAGATTTAAATCCGATTGAAAATCTTTGGCGGGATTTAAAGAAGGCAGTTGCAGCACAGAGGCCATCAAACATTACCGAGCTAGAGGCTTTTGCACGTGAAGAATGGGCAAAGATTCCGATGGAGAGGTGTAAGGAGCTTGTCAGCACTTACCGAAAACGTTTGTTAGAAGTTATAAAAGCTAAAAGATCCTCCACAAAGTACTGAAGCTGGAGTTGAATAATACTGCACATGTGCACATGCGTTGTTTTTCATTTGATCTTCAAAGTTAAGTCAAGCTCTGTCAAATTAACTCAGATATGCATCAATAAATGTTTTTTGTTGTTTAATGAGTTTTTTTGTCATTTATTGTCATTATCTTTCATCTACATTACTGCCGTGTCTTTTGAGGTGAAGGGGTTGAATATTTCTGATTGCGACTGTATAAACTTTGGAATAGGTTTGATTGGGGGCAGGTGTATATAGGGGGTGCAAGTGGGATATCCCCCTCCCCCACCCCGCACCACGCCGAAGTTATGAAAAAGGCATTAATCGTCATTATCCTGCCACTATACATAGAGCCCCAGATTAGGTCCAAAGTGACCCAATAACTGATGAGTTTGACATGCATTTATATACAGTACTGTGCTGTTTAATAATTTCTTAGTGCGCATTGTGCTGAGTGTCCTGTATCTAAGACCCACTTTCATGACAAGTATTACTCTAATGCTGAAAAGCTGTCTCTCCGTATCTGTCCCCAGACATCAACATGGCAGGAGAGCCCAAACCAAATCGGCCCAAAGGTTTGAAGAGATCTGCTGCCCTCTACAGGTGTTCAGAGTCCCTGAATAGTTTTTTTTTTTCCTTCGGGCCTTTGGCAGCATTTTATCCAATTTTCAAGCACTAACTACTTGTACTTCCCACTGTGATAACTACCATGTTACTGCATTCTTTTTTCTCTCTTTGCAGTGGCTATGATTTTGACTATGACTACTACAGAGATGACTTTTATGACAGGTGCGTAAAAAAGTATCACTGTTTTTTGAAAATAATAATGAGATCCGTCTTTGTAGAATGTGAATTAACGGCCATGCGTGTAATTTGCTGCATTAACATAATTTTCCATGGGGGGGGCACCACAGTACCTGTTTCTTTGTCCTCACTCCTTTTGGGGCTCATCTCTTATTGGCAAGTGGTTCTGTTTATAAGAGCTCGCTTCCATGGTCAGAAAATAGCATTTTTTTGCCAATTGGCGCCTCCCATTGGGCTCCCGATGCATTGCATTGGTTTGCGTGGGTCCCTGCTGTGTCTGTCTTTCTCTCCCGCTCTCTCTCTCTCGCCCTCTCTCTGCTGGTCGCCTGTACTTGCAGATGTTTCGACATCATATCCATATGAGTAACACGTGTAAAGCAGTTGGGGATCTGCCTGTGATGTCTGGCCCCCCCAGACTTTCTGCCGCCCCTCCACCCCTCTGAAACGTATCAATATATTACACGGATGTTACCCAATAATTTAAGCCCCGCTTTTGCTTTCAAGTGGTATCAAAGGGTTCCTGAAGAGTAGGCAGCTGGGGAGCGGGCCGGTGCGGCCCCATGCGGGGGTACACGCCAGGGCAGATGGTCTCATCCACCTCATCAGCTCCTGCCCCCCACCCCTGCCTGTCACCCTCGCCAATCCACCCGATCAATCAAACCATCAGCATATCCGGAGCCTTGAGCGAGTTGTCGGCAGGCACTGTGCTGCGCGTGTTGATCGCAGGGAATTAGAAATCAGGAAAACAAGTGATTTGCCAGACTGGGAGGAAGAAGATAATCATCATTGGTATTTGAAACTGAATATATGAAGGTTAAATGATTTTCGTTAGATGGTGGGAGGTCAAGTTCTTTATGTGTTAATTCTTTTAAACATCACTGTGAGAACCAAGAATTTTTTTTTTTTTTTTTTTTAAGAATTTGCAATTATTTTTATTTCTGTATGTTACCCTCCCACAGGAATAATTTATATAACATATACAATACTTAATTTGAAGTTTGTTTAATCTGCTTGTTGGAATTCAGCAATTATCGGAGTAATTATAAACAAAGTATGTTGATTTCAGTGGCTGTGTGCCGCTTCGTCCTGAGATGTTGGGACCAGAATATTGGCACTGACATCGGTCTGATGCTTATGAATTCCCAAAGGCTGTTCGACTACCGAGGCAGGGTGTCACCCATCCCCCGTGTGGTGCCAGTAAAGCGCCCCCGCCTGGCCGTGCCTCTGGTACGCAGGGTGAAGTCGCTGCCTTCTAAACTGCTGACGCGCTCCTCTGTCGCTCCCACCAGCTCCGTCAGGCAGAAGGGTGAGTAAACTGGTTTCCCCTTTCACACATAATCTTTCTCATGCTGGAAATTTTACTGCAGCATGAGAAACCAGTTTTCTCCTGTAAACTGTCTTTGAAGTACGTGTGTTTCATTTTAGAGCTACGGTGACTTTTTTCTAATAAAATAATTCATGCTTTAGCTTTTCGAGTAATGTTATACCTTATAAAAATTTTCATTACGCCTCACTGAATGAACTTCGTTACCATCCCTTCCTGTCGATGCTGGGCGGTTTAGCTATGAAATCCAGCGAACTGCAGGCGATCAAATCGGAGCTCACCCAGATAAAGTCCAACATCGACGCCCTCTTGGGCCACCTGGAGCAGATCACCGAAGACAAGCAGGGCACCACAGGTGAGAAGCTCCCCTGCTTTAGTCCTTATCCATGCCTGGCCTTCAGTTATATATCTCCATTGTTTTCATCCTGGTGAGTCAGACGTCAGATGGTTCCTGTGATTCTTTCATCGGCAAAAGGGATTATTTGTGTCGAGACACAGAAAAATGATCCACCGGTGGTGGTTCAATAATGAGGCTGTTCTAGACATTTGCACCCTGCAGAACCACGTCCTGCATGTGTGCAGAATGAAATAGTCCAGCAGGTGGCAGGACCACACAGGCAAACAGAGCTGTGCTAGCCTGATTCACCAATCCCCTCATGCCGGCCAAGCAGACACTGCATAAACAACATCCTGGACGGTCCTTTGCTGTTTATTTTTCTGTAACACGAGGTGGACTCGGCTCATCTCATTAACTAGCCTGATCCACAGATTTCGAAATATAATCGGCACAAATATGTCCCACGTCGGCAGTAATGAAAATGGGAGACTCGAGTCAGAAATGTTGTTCCTGCCATCTGAAACCATGTTTTCACCATTCTTATAGCCTGATTGCTAAATCTAACCTAGGATTCTACTCTCAGAAATGTGAACCTCGGACCAAATATTGACAGACCTCAAAAGCAGAACAGATGTGTTGTGCATATAAAGGCTTATGCTACATTCGGGCAATTTGTCTTTGCATTCCTGGGTTCTACAGTTTAATATTTTTATGCTTGAAAAATAAATGTCTCTCAGTCTCATTTTCTCTTGCCCTGCTCATCCATCTGTCCATCCATCCACCAACTGCTTATCCAATACATGGGCTGCCCTGCCTCAATAAGTATACATACTCCGTGTGAGCAAAGAATGAATTTGAGTGCTAAAATTGTGCTTAATGTTGGAGAAAATAAACATAAACAGTGGCTACTGTGGTCATTTCACCCCTCCCCATTGATTCGTGTTAATCCACTGAACAGTCGCTCGCTCTCTCCACCTAGAGCTCCAGAGGGCTGATGAGAGCAAGAGCGAGGTGTCCCAGGATGACTCGGGCTCAGACACGGAGGAGCTGACGGAGGAGGCCCACAGGAGCGAGGGGGAGGATGAGGGGGACGGCACACAGGATGAAGGAGAGGATGACATGGTGAGCTGGAGAGTGGGAGCGAGGGCATTGAAAGGAGGGCTGACAGATGACGTCATTTGTGTACATTTTGGCTTTTTTGCTGCGGCCACACATGCTGCTACTTTTATTTAAAGACGTGATGTCAGTCGTGTTTATGTTTTGCAGGAAAACTGCCACTTATCAGAAATGGAGTCTGTCCTGCAATAAAAGGCAAGTCTGAAATGATGAAAAAACCCATCTCACTGGAGCCCGCCCCCCACCACCCTCACCCTCCAATGAGTGTACAACCCTTTCCACACAGACCCTCAAGGGTGAAATGCGGTTTGTCAGAATGTGTGACTGACAGCAAATATCAGCCAATCAGATGCTTTGACACTTGATTGACGCTGCTGTGGTCTGTGGTCCTCTCAGTACACACCTTTGTGTTAAAACTCTGCATAACACCAACCATCAATAAGTTAATGAATAGAACAGAATAGAATAGATCTTTATTGTCATTTGAAAACAACAAAAGATCAGGTTAACTTGAGCACCTTGCTCAGGGACAGTACTCATCAATGGGAATTTATGTTAAATAAGCATGTTTTAATAGAAAAACATTATGTTACCCTTGTTCTAAGTCTCAATTACTTTTATTTAGTGATATGTAACCCAGGCTTCCTCCATGAACCTAGGCAGAGTGTGCACATTGCATAATCCATTCATCCATCTTCTAAGCAGTTACCCTGGCCAGGGTCAAGGGGGTGGGATCTAGAGCCGAACTTGGGCAGCACAGGCCCAACCTTCCGTAGTGTTTAAATATCCTGAGTTATTTATTATTAAACGTCCGTATTATTTGACCATTAATAGATTAATTAATAGTTATGGGAGAAATTAGTCTTCAAAATACTCTTTTTTTAACCCACTCCCCCCCCCCCCAGCTTCTGATTTGCCGAAAGCCACGTTTGGAAGGTAATCCAACCCATAATGGGTTTTTCAGACTGATTTTGATAATCATCAAATGGGCTTAAAGTAAGGAGCAAAGAATTCCATTTATCACGGAGCCCAAGTATTAAAGATCAGTCGATACAAAAAGGTTAAAGAACATCTTGTGTTTATGAGCGGTGTGGTATACCTGGCACAATGTAACGAAATCTCTCCAAATGCCCCAGCGTTGTCTTTCACTGAGTGTCTGCATAAAGCAGGGTAGGTTGCTCCTGTTCGGCACAGTGTGGGAAATGGCCACATGGACAGAGTTACAAAAACATAGCCTATTATTATTATCATTATTATTATTATTATTTTTAATAATCCAGTTTCAAGGTGAGGAGGCTTTGCTTCCTCAGATGTTAATGCCTACCCAGCTGCACCTCAGATATTGCAGACAGGCAGTCCGGGTCCGATTCCCGTGTGATCCCTGGCGCGTCTGGCACAGAGCGGCTGCTTTGCACGACTTCGTCCTGTCGCATCATAGATCATGTTAACTCTGGTTTACGCAGTCCCTCCCCAAATAAGCCTGAGCTCAGAGCTCCGGGGAGCAGAGCAGCAGTCAGAGACGTCCTCAAATTTATTGGATTCGTCATGCAGCCTAAAACTTCATGTATGATAAGTCTGTTTTGATTGGATGGGCACTTTATCCCCCCCCAACCTTATTTATGCTAGTTGTGTTCCAAGCACATGTGCGGTTTGTATATACAGAAGGAATCAGTTTCACAAAATTGTTTAATTAGTCTGCAATTAGTAATTAGCTGGTTTATAAGAAAGCGTACATACTTCCATAACCATAAACCACGTGTAGCATGAATAATTACTTAATTAAATTTAGCCTGAACTAGAATAAAAAATTAACCTGATTTTATGTGTAATGTTTTTTTTGGTGATGCTTTTGCTTTTTGTTTTTTTTTTTTTTAAAAAAAAAAAAACCCTTCCTCCTTTTATGGCGCTACTCAGGCCCCTGAAATTTGTTTTGTTGTTTTGCAATCAAGTATATATGTAATTATGAACTTGAATTTATGCAAATGATACAGAATGTCCTTTTGAAGTGCCCCAAAAATATGGCCCAAAGAGAATTTTTCGCATTCCTCAACCATATCTAAGTGATTACGCACAATACAGTCCAATAAGCAGAATGTTTGTTTTTGACTTTACAAAATAATTCAACAATTATGTTGAGTAATTGATTCAGCATGACTCACAGTGTCAGACTGAACATTTTTTAGTTGCTAGTGAGATCTGTATTGGAATCTGGCATAGAATGCTCTGAATATCAAATAATTTATTATACTATTTTGGTATACGAGCTGTAATATATTTTGATTTATGTTTGGTCATAGCTGGCCTTTTTTCCCCTTTGTTGTCTTGGATGTGAAGGGGAAAATATTTCTTGAGAGCTGTTGAGCTTTAAAAGCAATTGAGAAAAATAAAAACACATGTGAGGGCTAATGCTGCTCTTCCTTTTCTTGTACAGTCAGCGGGATGCTGGAAAAGGCCGCTGACTGGAGACTGTTTTAGTACGGCAGTAATGACAAGAAGACAGCAACACCAGGGGTGCCGCCTACCTTCGGACCTGGCCTGCCAGGAGACGGACGGCTGACCGCCGAGTGGGGGGGGGAGCGGCCCTGGGAGCTGGATAAGATTATACGTTACTGTCCCACCGTGCCACTGACTGACTAAATACAAGCGATAACAGCAGATCACAGTCTCCTCCAAACATGGGCTAATTCTTTTCCAAAACAGATGAAAAAGAAAAGGTTTGACACCCAAAACATACTTTTAACAAAGCGTTTCAAAAAGTTTTAAAATCTAATCAACAAAAGGATGGACATTTTATATGATACTGGATCTTGAAGAGGCGACCATACCTTCAGTTCAATCTCTCCACTCTGTCTATTTTTGTGTTTTATCAGTGTGTGTTTTTTTTTTTGATTCATTTATACATGTTGACTTAAAGGAGGCACAAATTTTATTTTTAAAGTGTATATTCAAGACTGCAAAAGATCGGAACAGATGTAAATAAATAAATTGAACTTGTTCAAGTGTAAGCAAACTGTACGATCACTTGTTTGTTTTGTGTTACTGTTTATTTGCTTGTTTGTTTGTTTGTTTTGTGAGTTGGTATTTGCAAGCCAGTGTGATTCTGCAAAGTTTTGTACACTGGATTTCTTGAACAGCATTCAAAGTCTTTCACCTCTTTTATCAGACATGAAAATAACATGGTTGTTTTTCGTCCAAGCATCCATCAGAATCACACGGCCAGTTTTTCTTTTACTCACAGAACAGTATTGCCAGGCATAGATTAACGCTTGTGCGCAGCATGCTGTATAAGGGCCATTACAGTGGGTGATGCAACTGTACATTGTGCTAGTCACTTGAAATTTACCCTCTAGCTGCGTTTTGAGTGAGAATCTGACAAAAGTGCTACAAATTCCCACTAAGGGAAACACACAAGCGCAGACCTTCACATATATAAATGCATTTGTCTGCGGCTCTCTGCAGACTCAGAAGACCCAATTTCACACGTCTTCTCTGAGCACAAGTTGACCTAAAAAAAATAATTTGAACAAACAGATTAAGTGTTGCTCCTCTTCCTTGGGAAACACAATAGCTAATTATCTTTCAGTTTATAATTGACACGACTTAGTTTTGTTTGCTGCGATACACTTCCACATGTTGCATTTGCGTGACCTAAATTTTACATAGTTTTGTTTCTAGGTAAAATAATTTGAATCTAGTACCCAACATGTGCTTTCCTTTTGTTAGTAGTTCTGGGGTGTGGGGCGGGGGAGATGAATTCCTCAATTTTATTACATGGATCTCAGTCCCTCCAGAGCTATGCAGTGGAACAGTCAAGGTATGTCTTACAAACTGGGGCTGCAGGTGGGTTGGCATTGGCAAGACCGGCGGGGGTGGGGGTGGGGGGCTGCACTGCTGGTAGCTCTCTCCCTCTGTCTCTGAAGCGCAGCCAAAGTCTTCTACCAAGCACAAGCAGCAAATGCACCAGTAAATCTTGGGATTTCATTTCTGTTTTCTTCTTTGTGTTTAAAGAAAACGATTGAGGCATAAAATAGAGGATCAGATGAAATTGATCAAACTCAACGGAATTCCTGGGATAAAGGTTCTCTTTTTTTTGCAACAATATTTGAAAATGTCTCAGTTGTATTCTGTGATGGTCTTGTAATAAGTATATTTGGCTTCCTGAAGGTGGTTTTGTGTAACTCACCAATATGAAAGATTTGCTAATTTGCTCTTTATCAAGAAATTTGCAAATACCTGCTTTGTAACAGGGCACATACGGGCACATTTAACACAGGAGAGAAAATTGGTGTTGATATTGTTAACTGATTTTATTAACCATAATCCTGTTTTGAATTTAGAAAGTTTTTTGCAGTACTTTGACATGGTAAAAAACTTCACCCTGTACTTCACTTTTGCCAAATCGTGTTTGGTGTCTTAGGAGTCCCCTTATATTACTCTGAAAAGACCCACGTCTGTTTGTCCTGTAAATTCCAGTGGAGGTTAAACCTCCATCAGAGGTTAAATTTTATTTCAATATAAATTGCTACAATGACACAAGTGACAATGGCATCTACAATTTAAAGAAATACACATTAAAGTGAGCAAAAAAGTCAAAACTTTAATATGCCAAAGGAAAATGTTTCATATGTTTGGTGCCCATGTGTCCTGTGTGATTAAACCTTTTTTACAGTTCATAACTTTGACATGGATTGAGCTTTGCTGATTTAATATTCACTTATACAGAATCAGTTTAGCAACCAGTAACTTATTTTATCATTTCCAAGCAAAGAGCATAAAATGTGAATAAAAGAAAGTTTCCGCATGCAATTTTAAAAATCAAGCTATATTAGACACAAAAACAACTAAACCTATTTAGGTTAACTCTTAAACTGCATTGCAAAATGATTTAGTCCATTCGTTTAGGGCGAAAGGTAATGTCACAAGGAATTCTGAAATAAGCAAATACCTTAAAATTAGCTCTATGGATCAGCTATCCGAAAATGTAAAGAATGTAATGAATGTACATCTTAAAGTTCAAGTAATGAGTGGGAGATGATGCTCAGTCTGGCATATGATCACACACAGATCGGTTTAGATATCCCTTTCTGAAAAATTTCAACAAGCAATTCATAACCAGTCCTGACATCTACAAAATTGGTTGGATCCCATACAGTCTGCCTTTACAGTGAGTCTGTCCAAACATGTGTCTCTCAGTGCCTGCAAGTCCAGCAACTATCTCCCAAAATAAGTTCGCCTTATTGGCCAGCGTGGCTTGTCTGACTGATGTCTGACCTTCTGCCCAAGGTCACCGAGTTAACCAGTACCGGTGAAATACTTGTGCATGGTAACCAGGCAATTTGCATGTTCATTAATCAAAGGTCTTCTAGCTTTTGAAACGCCACCACTTTTCTTGACTCAACTGGCACTGCTTCATGCTTCTAAAGTCAGGTCAAGTCAGGTTGAACATGTTCTGGAACAGCCCAGTGCTGAGCGCAGTGCTGAGCGCAGTGCTG
>JAODKF010000138.1:1374614-1423005 GCA_026779585.1 Mormyrus proboscirostris
TTCTAAAGTCAGGTCAAGTCAGGTTGAACATGTTCTGGAACAGCCCAGTGCTGAGCGCAGTGCTGAGCGCAGTGCTGCATCCACCACACGACAAAACACCATGGCGACCCACCCAAGCCCCTCCAGTCCCACCCTCCAGAAATGGCCATCTATCTGCCATAGCCAGGTGTCATGTGGGTATCCTCTTGGCCTGGTCTAGCTGCTGGGGTTCCCCTCCAGGGAAACGCGTCACATGGCCGTAGTGCCGTAACTGATGCTCTCTCACAATGCAGGTAATGTGCCTGATTTGGGACTCAGAGCAACTGACATTGAGTCAAACCAGCACTACCCAAAAATTCTTCAAAGAGGCACAATACCAAAGAAATCCAGGCTTTGTCTATTTCAAGTCATTGTCATTAAATAGCGTCCAACAGCCATACAGCAAAACAAGGAGCACCAGGATACTAAAGACTTGGATCGTCGTCCTCTTATAAAGACATCAGAAGTGTCACAGACCCCTTTCCAGCGATCTCATGATCCCCAATCCATTTACTGACTTCATAAGAAGAGTCACTAGAAACATGAACGTTGCTACTGAGGTTATGAGGCCCCACAGCCACTGGACCCCACGACCCAGCCCAACACTCAGTCCATGCAAGCACTGAACAAAGTAGGAGCAAGAACACACACCTGACGAAACCATGAATCAACTGGGAAGAACGCAAAGGTTCTGCCTCCATCTTGCACAGAACTCACAGTATTGGTGTACAGGCCAGGTATGATGTCCAGCAACTTCAGGGGGATCCCACAATGTCTCAGGATGTCCCACAGGGCAGCTTTATCAACGGAGTCGAATGGATGGACAAAGACTGCATAGAAACACTGTCGATATTCGTGTTTGCAGTCAATGAGAAGCCTCAGTGTCAGGATGCAGTCAATGGTAGACTTCTTGGGCGTAAAACCAGACTGCTCCGGTTTCTGGTAGGGAAGCAAGTGATCACGGATCCTGTTGAGGATGAATATAGCAAGAAAATTACCTATCACTGAGAACAGTGTTATCCCCCTGTAGCTGCCTCAATCCATGTGATCACCATTCCCTTTTCAAATAGGGACATCATTCCTGTTTTCCAGTCAGTCTATAGGTGCCTTGCGAGCTGGGAACACCAGCAATGTTTCCCACGTCACATTAAGATCACCAGTCACGCCTAAGTTTGCAAGTTCCTCACACAAACTACATGTAGACTCATTAGAAATAGCCTGATCTTGGAGTCAGGCTAAGCCCAGCTTCATTCTCCTAATAGGTGGCAGTCTACTGGACCTAAGCTGAATTCTTAGAGTAGCAACAACGTCTATGGTCAGAATTCACAAACTGAACAATCTCATAAAGAATCTCATACTATGCCCCTTGAAAGGAGTGACATTGGACACCATTGGGAGGAGCCGACCCACCAAAGCAACAACTACTCACTGAGTATAGCAGCCATCAGAGCGACCAGACCAATAATAGGTGTACCAACCAATGGAGATCTAGGCATTCCCTGGTCTGCATACCTCAGAGACAGCTGGTACTGAAATACAGAGTTTACGAAGCTCCTTCAACAGCAGAGGAAAATGGTCATCATGGCAGAGAGACATGCCGTGCAGTGGGTGATGCATCAGATCTGATCGCCCATAGACCTGACTCCAATGGTTCTCAGGCAGTTTGCTTCTAAGGTAACATAAAGTACCTTGATGGATATTCAAGTTAAATATAAGTACAAGAAAGACACTGAGAGGGTTTTGAAACAGATTCCAGGTGCCTGTACTTCAAAGGAGGCTGGTCCATAGAGGCAGTGGAGGTTGGAGGCCTACCTCCTCTATTCTTGAGCTTAAATTATGAACCAAGTAACTTTGAGAGTAACTTTGTAACTTTTAAATTATGAAACAAGTAACTTTTCCGTACATCTAAGGTTCCTGAAATAAAAATAACAGTATAAATGTTGTGTGTTTATTCACTTATATTCCATTTTCTGAACATCTGTCTCCACTAATAAACACAACTATGTGTCTATTCCTGCTGCGGCCATCCATGTGTGGTGGCGCTGCACTTCGAAATACTACATTTACGCAGCTACCTGAACTCATCAACATTGAGTGGGCGCGGTATTTGAATGGAACTCGTTACTTAAGTAAACAAACTGTTTTTATTCAATACTTCTGAGAGGTTTATGGATAGTGACGGGAAATGGGTTCTAGGAGTTGCCTTTATAATAGACACAAACAATAAACAAATGCACAGAAGGTACCCACAGTCCATTGGAACTGTGACTGGTATATTTAGAAGCTGCAGAGGCATCTTAACCAGTGAAAGCAAAAATAATGGTGCATTCCATTTGAACTGGGAAGTCAGAATCAAGATCCTAGTCAGAAATTTGAAATGGAACGCCCCCTGAAATCGGAGTTCTGATTTAGAAAGTTGGAGGAAGCTCTCAAACTCGAACTCAGATTTGAAGATGGCTGCACCCTTCAACTGACGTGAAAGCAGTAGTTTTATACTGTTTATTAGCACTAATGTCTTATTTGTGTCTCATTAAATTGGTTGTACACAGTATTGTCCAACCACTGTCTATGGACATGGGCAGTACACTGTGTAATAGATCATTTTCAACTGGTATTTCTAACAATAGCTACCTATGAACCTGGCTAGAGCAGGTACCGCTAAATGGCTTTTCCCGGCTTGAACTTGAGTGTGACAGCATCCCCAGCTCCAACTTACTGTAAGACCTCCGAGGTTAATGGAACGCAACAAATGTTAAACAGGACTGAGGGCACAGTGACCCAGATGACATCATCATTAGGGCACAAACAACCCAGTGAATCCGGACGCCAATGTCACAGTTGAAGTGTTGGCCTATGCTTGACCTCATTGGTTAAATTTATGGAGGAAACCTTTTAATAAAAATGAATTCTGGTAGAAAGCTGGTGATATTGCATCCCATCTCTAAAACATCGTGAAGCTCTGCTGTAGATGATGGTTGGATTAATATTGCCTCAATTCATGTTCTGTCATGTCTAGGTCAGTGCTTTGAGCTGGACAATGAAATGTTTGGTTACTCTGCAAAACAAAATATCTCCAGTCATAGGGGTATCCTATGGCTAACGGTAAGGCTTGGTGTCTGAAAAAGGATGATATGACCCTTTTTATATAAATTAGGTCTATATAATTTATGGTTACACAATACATAATGAAATCATATTGAGAGTTAGCAAACTATGGGCCTTTGTGGGTGATTTCTGCTTAGTGATGTCACCCTATCTGAATTAAATGCTTCTTTGCAAAATGTGTCATTACAGCATGTTTTCAATTCCGTTTGATTTTCGGACCTGAAACTGACCAGGGAACCATGAAAACGGCTGTGTCTTGGTTTGTCTCTCATAGCCAGAAGAAGGTATGTGAAACACTGAAGAACGGAGAGATTAGTTACAGCACTCTATGGATTCACAAAGACCCAAGTAAGGGCATAGTACATCCTCAGTGGGATCAACATCAATTTGTCAGAGTCTCGTAGCATTTGAGGATACTTTTTAATTCCTGGTAATATGGAAAGAATTAATGAAATGCAGGAAAGTATTTTATAGATATTTTTTCTATTTGCTCAGATATGAAGACAAGTTTGGGGAAAGATTTCTGTAAGTTGTCTTGGAAACTCTAATGGGACCCATAGCCCATCCAAGAAAGACGACGCACACATGATATCTCAGAGGCCAAAGAAGCTCAGAAAATCATCCCACACTCGAGAACATGTGGCACGGATACTCTGGGCCAGAAAGCTTCTGTCGGAACCCATAACAAATAATTGTGATGAAGAGACAAGTAAACATTTTAGGGAAATTAAAGTAACGTGAAGTGAAAACACTGAAAGTCACATTAAAACTTGGTGCTTCCACGTTTCACAATTTTCAGATGCACATTTCTCCCATATTTTTTTTTCCCAATCGATAAAAACAATCCTTCAGCATCTTTAATCGATTGAGCCTTTTATGGTACGAGGATGGTTTACGACAGCTTTGTGTCAACATGTTTTCATACGCAAACAAAAAAACAATGTGAACAGCATGAAGACTACTTGTTTGTTATCCTTTCATTAAATCTGTTTAACTCAGAAAGCCAATTAATGGCATTGTATGTGTTTGTCAGAAATATATCACCCTAAATCTTCAGATTTTATAGGTCACATGATGATTGTAATTTCATTAAAATACTATGTACTATGTAACTTGAATTACCTGCCTACAAAAGACTAAAGACGGTATAACCCGTGAAGATAATTTTATTGGTTATTTATAACTTATTTGGCCTGCCTCTTTAAGCAAATGCCACACATTAAATATCTGCCTCAATGTCACTAGAAGTTTAGTTTAGAGTGACACATAGTGGAGAGAGCTAAATATCACCATTAGATTAAGTCAGATATGAACTCTGCAGTCTAAGTCATAACTCCATCAAAGTATTTTGAAATCCTGGTATGTCTTCATACTAGCACACTACTTTCAAAATGTTCAAGATGTTTTTTGCATTTAAATTATGCCTTTTCCCCTGGCGGCTAACAAGTAAGGCAAGTGTTACCTAGAAAATGTACGAAGTGATCATAAGGAAAAAACATCCGCTCTATTTTCTGTTATTGTAACAGGACATTGAGGTATTCATTCATATACGTTTACTGTTCAGAAACACCTGAACGTAGCTGTGAAGAGAGCCATCCCACATTTAAAACTTGTAAGAAATTTATGGCACTGAACATGTGAAATCCAGAGTATTATAGCACAAGGAGCAGCAACGTCACTTAGCAGCACTAACATGCCAATGTGAACAAACAAGGACAACAAATGTAAAATCACAGAGGAATGGGCAAAGAAATGCAAAATACACTGAAAAGTACGAGATCAGAAACATATACAAAAATACGTGTAGCATACGGTGTTTGGAAAACTTCAAGATCACATACATAAAAAGGGCCAAACTTGATCACTAAACAATAATTTATGAGGAAACAATTTATGGCAGAATATTGGTTGCTCTCATCTACGTTCCACTGTGAAAGTCTGTGCGAGCAACATAGCCAAAGTAACGTAAAACGTAAAATAAAGCAGGGCACTTCTAATGCAATTTATTGACACAGGTCAGTCCAAAACGATGCTCTTGTTGTCAAAAGTCCAGATATGGTCCTTGAAATAAAACAGCAATGGATGTAGGAGACTTAGGATAACAAAGCTGGTGCCATTGCATCGAAGACTAAAATTTGATTTTAGTCCAGACATTTAAGTCATGGCATGAAACTGTTAGAGAGGTAGGCCTATTTTGGTTGTTTGCTTTTCCAAAAAAGTAATTCCGAACATAGTAAATTTTAATCCCATATAGCACTGGTGAAGTATTACCCCAAAAATCAGGTCACCAAAGACCTTGTAATACTTATGCAGAAGTATTACGCAAAACAATGTCTTATGACCATTCATTTGGTGGCGTGAAAAAAACAGAACAGTGCTTTTAATCTCATCCACACTGGATCATTTGTGAGATCGCAGCAGGTAGTCCTCACCTCAGCTATCATCAACGTGTAGTTATAGAGAACCTGCTTTTATGTAGCTACATGAGAAAAGAGCATTTGCGTTCCATGGTCGGTGAGATTACACTCCGTTTCAACGGCTGGTTTAACTCGGTATGACCAGCTAAGTAATTAATGTGAAGGGAAGTAAGAAGGCAACAGATCACACAGAGTGGGATTCAAAACTTTGTCAAATTCCCTACTTTCATCCGCAGTAATTTTAGATAAAATTTAGAGCATGAACATGGCAGTTTTCACCTCAAATTCAGTACCATTACCACACTCAGGGATGCAACAGTGTGACGTAACTATACACTGTAACATACAATGTTTTGGAAATGTTCCCTTTCATATACTGCTGCTTTGAACGGAAAAAAAATCCTCTCATGAAGTGATTATTATTATTATTATTGTTATTATAATTTATTCATTTAATAAAAACAAACTAGTATTGTAATAATTACGTTAGCGTTAAAAAAAATTGCAAATGCTTTGGCACTTTTGCTTATGCATTGATGCAGTATACATACACAGTACAGAGACTGGTTTAAAAGTAAACGTCACCCGCATCGATTATAAAAGCGCATGACTTTGCGTCTTAATTTCAACAGTCGTGATAAATGCAACAAGCTTCAGGAGGTGCAGAAAACAAACTATTTCATTACAAGCTGTGGGTTTCTTGAAACGAGCTCGGAGAGAACGGCACGCACTATATCCCTTCCTGGCAATACACACAATCAATCTTCCCCAAAAAGCATCTAAATAGACCTGCCATGGAATCCTCTTTTTAATGTATCACACATGACATAATTAAAACATGTTGCAAACGTTCCAGTAAATACACAAAAAAAAATGATCAAGAGCAGATTAACACTGCAAACCAGTTTAGGATTTCTGAACTTCGTGCCCTTTTTCAGATGAACAGAGACATTCAAAGTCATGAGTTCCAAATTTAAAGAAAGGGGTAAAAAGGTTCAGTTGCCAGAGGTCCAGGCAAAGAGGGAGGGAGGGAGGCCCATTACTCATGCAGTTGTCACGTCAGCCGTTGCAGAAAGAGTGATGTTACACAGAAGCTCATGCCTGAGCACAATGGGACGCCGGCCCCATTTTCTGTGGCTTTTGGAGGTGCTCCTGGTTTATCATGAGGAGGCCTCGAATGTCTACAGCAACTTAAAGTGAAAATCCTCAGTGCCACACCAGGTTCAGCCGGCCAAACACCCCCACACACACCTATGCACATGGGAGTTCTGCATCCAGAACTGTCTCCCATTCGCAGCAGCAGAAAACTTTTGCCAACATCTTAAAGTTCCATAATGTCAACAAAGTGAACAGCACCTGGATCAGCTTTACACCTCACAATACTCTTAGTCGTATGGTTTTCTTGACCCTCCCGTTCGACAGCTTTTGGTTGTCAAGGTGATTAATAAAAAGCAGCTGCAGTGAAAAATCGGTTCACTTTTACTATTACTGCTAACATGCATCTCTTACAGAAATGGAATGGCTTCCAATGGCTCACAAACTTACCAAATCTTTACATTTTACACATTTAGCAGATACCTTTATCCAAAGAGGCCTATGTTTTTCTTTTTTTAGAAAGCAGGATTGAACAGCGCCTTAAGCAGCTGGGGTTAAGCCTCTTTCTCAAGGACCCATCAGTGACAGAGACTGGGCATGGGACCGGGAATGATGACCTTTAGGTTATGGGTGCAGAATCCTTACCAAGGAAGCCACATGCTGGCTTTCAAATGATAATTGTCAGCAACAGTCACTGTTAGTGAACATTACATTTAGGACCTACTATTGGCCCTGTCATTTTTATCAGCCAGCGTAGACGCACAGATTAAGCTACACCAGTATAAAACATAAATAGAACTGCCTCAACAAAGAATACACTTATATATGGGGGCAGCTCATGGCTCAGTTGGCTAAGCCTGTGCTTGTGATTGGAATATCACTGGTTCGAGCCCAGCCTTGGCAGAGCAGTTACTGTGGGCACCTGAGCAAGGCCCTTAACCCCCAGCTCCACAGTGGCGCTACAGAAGGCTGTCCTTCATCACCAAGCTTGCACTCACCTACATGTGTGTCTGTGTATCATGGAGAGTAAGATGGGACAGGATAGGAGTGTTTCCCCACTGCCTCAATAAAGCACTACCATTTCATCACATAATACATGATTTACTTAATCTAAATTATGTAAATGATTCTGCAGATTTTTTTTTTTTTGTGTCTTTGGTAAGACTACAGACGTTCCTCTCCTTACAAACAGCCGTTCATAACTTCAAATGTTCATGAGTTGTTATTCAACATCATTTTAAGGGTATACGCAAGGACAAAGAACTAGGATGCTGGGAGTTCGCACGCTACACTGCTGCGCGGCGGGAGTAGCGACCAGAAGTCGTACTAGGCGGAACTGGCGCGCAGGAAAAAAAAAAAAAAAATTATGTTGTGGACATGAAACGAGAGCACAACGAACACAATTTGGACTTACAGTCCTCTTTGTTCGCAAGTTGAAAGTTCATAAGTAGAGGAGAGTCTGTATATATTAGACAGATGACTAACACTTGGATAACTGTTTTGATCAATGAATCCTAAAGGAAATAAGGGTAAAAATGGGTTACATGCTGGCTGTAATTTCCGAGAATACAAATCAGGCGTTAAACAGTTAAATACTGCAAACACTGGCACTGTATTTGTTAGGTCATCATATCAGTCGTTGCTTAAAGAATCACAGAAATCAGATACAGACTATAACATAATCACTACTACAATGCTAAGTGGTATGAAGAGGCATCAAAAAAGTGTGACAAAATGAGGATTTACCCTTCAGGTACCCTCATTCCAAAGGGCTTACGTTGGTAGAAAAAACGGCAAAATACTCAACAACAGAAAGCAATAACAGATCAAATTTAAACGTGCACATTTAAAATGAATTCAAGCCTTGTTTATTGTATACCACACATTCCTCACAGTGACAAAACCCAGTGTATTTTACATGTGGTGATCAATCGACTTGAATTCCCTGATCAGCTCTGCTTCAGAGACATGTGTTGGAAATCGAGGTGTTCAGCCAGGCATGCTTTATGAAGTGGGGGAGTCCGACGCTAGATCAGCACGTCAGCCTGGTTCAGCCAACTTTAAATTACTAAAAACGATTCCGTTGATGATGCCTTGACACTGTTTATGAGCTACGATTGTTCATGACTGGCAGAGCACATGTAGTATGCAATTACAAAACAAATACGTTCAAGTTTCAGAGTAATGATTTCAACCAGAAAAAAAAAAAAAAACAGTCCACACCGTCTCCACTTCAGAGGCCTGTTTGATGGACTTTTCAATTCAATTCAATGGGATCATTATCTATAAATTCAAGACTAATATTAGCTATACGGTCTTTATCACAGATAAGAGCAGTTGATGTTGCTCTCATTTATGGAGTTATCAACCAAGTTGAAAACCAAGTATTAAATACTGCTCTCAGATATTAACACTGCACTAAAACAGGCTCCTTCAGAATAAAAGGAAACTTCAAAGTTGCTTTAATTCACTTTGCTAAAATGGATATTGAGAACTGAGTGTTTAAGAGGCAAAAAAAAAAAAAAAAAAAACCCAGACTGAAGAGTAAAACGGAACATCCAAATTGTAAAAATCTAAAACAATCCCAGTGGATCCGGAATTGTGATATTTTTTTTTTCTCCTCAATGTGACTAACCTGTACTCACGTTAGGAAATGGAGCAATTACAAAAAGCACCCTCACTTAACAAAACTGTCCAGTCAGCACCTCCGGCAGTCCTTAGCAGCTCCACTGAGCGGGGGGTCAGTTGGCCTTGGCACGGAGCTGCGCCCTCTTGCCCGTTACAGCCTGGAAGCCGGTCTTGATGCTCGCCACGGAGCAGCGAGAGTGACAGGTCTCACACTGAAGGAAGTAGAGCCGTGTGTCCTTCTGAAGGATGGTATCGGGGGAGCGGCACGTGTGACAGGTCACATATTCCTCTGTGATACACACACACACACACACACACACACACAGATAAGACACTTTATATCCCTGATTTCCCAGAAGACCACAGACTTACTCAATACAGAATGCGACATGATACAAAATGTGTTATAATGATAGGGTTCAAGCATATATTTTAATTATATAAATCACACCTGAATTCAAGAAAAAATTATAAACAGTATGAAATTTGTATATATTGCCCTTCTTCCAGATTTATAGCAGTAAATGATAAAGATAAAAGCATATTATAATTTGTTGCTAACAAGGGTTAAGCCAGGACAGACAAGACAAAACACAGGCATAACATCAAACTTACTAATATATCTTCGCAAGACATTTTCTATCTGTTTCTGCTGAAACCTTCCTTTTATAACTAGCTGGTTGTTTCCATCTATCGAGCCGCTGTCCAAAGAAAAAAAAACAGCAACAATTAATGAGACAAAACTCAGCATGTCCAACACATCTGTGTTTTTACTCAGCTGTAAAAAAGCTGAACATTTTCCCATACGTGTCAAATTTGGAAGATGTGGCCAATAAGAAGGAGGTAAGAGAAGCAGTAAATCAAACCAGTAACAAACAGGCTGTGGAATGTTTAAGATCTTACCTCGTCCCAAGTTCGGCCAATAAGAAGGCCAAGAGATGTTTTGGCTGACGGTGCAAGCTAACAAAACAAATGAAACAAATTAGGAGAAGACAGGCGCGCATGACCAAGGCAGCAGCCCACTCAATGCGGCAGGAGGAAAAGCAGTGGCACTCACAGTTTGCAGATGTCAGTGAAGTTGACAAAAGACGTTTTCTTGGTGCCCACCCGGACCACCTGGGGGGGCTTCATGACAAACTTCCTCTTCTCCCCAGCCACCATGTCAGGGTTCTTTTCGCGCATGATATTGAAGACTCGGGTCAGCAACTGTGTACCAGATGTCACATGATCAACTCAGAGCTACTCCTGCCACTGCACAGAAGTGGCCACTGAGCGGAAGTGCTGTAAAAGCCACAGATTCCTTGGCTCCATTTTACCCCACAGAAATGCCACTCGGATCATTATGCCCGAGGAGATGCCTGGAATGGTACCTCGTCATACGTGTAGTCTCGCTCTGTCCCAGCCCATGCCGGCCCAATCTGTGCGACAAATGTGATGCCATCATTGATTCTGCTGTCATCGTCCTCCTGGGCTGCAATTGGGAAGATTTCAATTTGTTTTACTTCATATCTTATAATCCAACAAGATACATCCTGAGCACTCATATCAAGCTAATTCCCGCCCCCCAAAACAGATTAATTCCTTCTGATTCACAATGCCTGAAATTTTGGGGAAAAATAAGACTGGACCCACACTGGGATGGATTATTACTTGCCATCAATCACTGTTTTGTTTCGGCTGGTCAGTTCAACACAGTTCCTACTGTGTTAAAATGGTTGGTGAAGGGCAGTACACAGTAAAACTTCATTCAACACTTCTCCTTTCATCAATAATAACCATAAACAGTCTATTACTGTGTATTGATATGCCCGAGTGAAATACTCTGAGGTGGGTGTAGTGGTTAGAAATAGGGATGGGCCAGCATTGTCAAGTATTCGAGAACACTGGGGGAGACTGTAAAAATCAAAGAAATTAGCTATCACTAATAAGTTTGCGGTTTATTCATTCTGAATCTACATCCTCAGCTTTGTCTGGGCCCTTCAAACCAATCCAGAGAGACGATATTCAGCCAAAGCAAGTTGGCTCTGCTTGGCGTCTGAACGTTTAGGTTGTCATGGCTGCCATTAAAAATGCCTTGAAATTCACACGCTGTGAATTTGCTCTTAATAAACTTTAAATAAGAGTGAATTGTCAATGTGCCAGTAAGGACTTCTGGCAACCAGAACTACTGAATTCCCTTTCCCAGTACAGAGAGAATGTATTGATTTATTTTGTTTTCAACTCCTTTTCTGTTTTGTAAATGTCATAATATTTAATCGCAAAGATTTAAAATATCACAATTTAAATCTTTCCAATATCATTTAGCCCTAGTTCCAAGGCTACTTTTATTGTTTTGTTTTTCCAGCAACGAGTTTCTTTTTTATGGAAATAAATTAATGGAATAGCCTACAAGCCAGAGATGATGTCACGCGCATCTCCGTTCGATCCTCCTGTGGGCCACGCCCACCTCGTTACCTCATGTTAATGCCCGATTGTTCCCACCTGTTGCTCGTTCAGTTCAGCTTGTCTTGTGTATTTAGTCCGCGTCTCAGTTAGTTTCCCCAGATCTGTCATTGTCGTCCATGCCTTGTGTGAGTACACGTCCTGTGTTCGACTCTCCTAATAAACCCTCGTCCTTCAGTCAACCTGGCTGCTCTCGCCTCCCTTACCTGACCGCCGCTCGCACTCTGACAGAATCGTGACAGATGTACTGTTAGAATTTTATTTTTAAAAATAATTGCCATTTGCTCTAACTGCCTTAGGCACAAGATATTTACTATTATTGAATGCTATTACACTTGAGCTCTCAGTTCAATTTCAGTTTTACATGAATTAAATCAAGATTCTTTTTTAATGTTTTATGAAATTCTTTGGCTGTTGGGTAATATCTCATTTTGTACAGAAAGAAATAAATATTTTAGGGCTGCCACTAACGACTATGGATTGATTGACTATTTTTTATAATCTATAAATCTGTATAAATTTGGTGAATCTTTATGCTTATTAAATTCGGTTAGTGGAGCACCACACACTGCCGTTTTGGTAAATAATAGATGCAGTAAGTCGTGGTGAAGAAAGGGACAACTTAGCACCTGCAACATCTTTAAAAACAGGAGATACTGTGGTTAAATTAGGTAAAAAGACATCAAAGTATTTTTGCTGAGTAATGTCCAGCAGATTTATTAGGTAAATATAGTTTTCATTTTTATTAATGATTTTTTTCATTAGGTCCTGTTTTCCTTTCAGTATTATTTTGCGGTAATAACACTGGTCCCAACAAGCCCAACGTGCACCGTAACACACACTAGTAATGAGTGTATTTAGCAACTACAAGGACAAAAGACATTTAAAAAGCTCTGTATTAATGATAATTTAATAAACATAGACATATAACACTTTTGGTGGGGTATTGCGTATTTTGGCCGTCCAGCATCCAGAGTATAGCAACTGTGTGTTCTCTTCAGGTGCTTGTGTGCAATGCTAGCACCACATGGTACTCCACTGAAACTTTGCACGGTGCAAAGCCGCCATCTTTTTTTTGTGTTAATTTGAACTACTCCCATAATTAAGCCTACGTAGTGATATTAAAGGAAAACATTTTAGAAATCTGCATGGTAATTATGAATAAAATTGTGAATTTTTAAAAATTATTTTAAAAAGTCGATTTAAAATATTAATGCCGACTAATTGTGGTAGCCTTAAAATATTTTGATTCTTACTCAATATAACTTTCTTTGTGTCTGTGGTGGGGGCTGGGGTACGGTAAATTGAATATTATTTGAACAATGACTGGCAAAATTTGAGTAGTCTCGCTGAAATACCCATCTCAAGTTAGGACTATGGGTGCGTTTAAGTCCCGGGAGGAGGTAAGACGGTGGCTATCATTCGGCAACCAGAGGGTTGCAGGTTCGAGCCCTGGTTCCTCCTGTCCCCTTCAAAGTGTCCTTGAGCAAGACACTGAACCCCAAATCGCTCCTGGTGTGCAGGTTGGTGCCTTGCATGGCAGCCTTCGCCACCAGTGTACGAATGTGTGTGTGGATGGGTGAATGTGAGGCATGTATTGTAAAGTGCTTTGAGTACTCGCACGAGTAGAAAAGCGCTATATAAATGCAGAGCATTTACCATTATCATGTCGATTACGTAAAACTAAAGTATAGCTTATTTTTCCATCCCTACCTTCATCGTTGTCCTGAGCCTCGCCCTCCTCCTTGAAATCCACCTTGGTCGTCTTCTTCTTCTTGGTCAACAGCAGTCCAGACACAATCTCATCATCGTCCACTGGCTCTGGCTGCTCTGCCTCGATCTTCATCTCCTGTAAAGACATTCCCTTCACATTCAGCCAGTCCCCAGCAGCAAGTTGCCCACATAATCAGTTCTCTGTTCATGGATGTAACCATTCAGTAAGACAAGAACATGTTATGGATCTAAATTAAATGATCAGCTTAAAAGGGTCCTTAAATAACGTAGGATTCGGTGTGCAGTAACACAGCATTCAGAATGAAAAGAGATACAGTGATTACAGTTCGATTAACCTGCACTGACCTTCATTCCATCTTCTAGATCATTAAACTTCTTTATCTTCTTTTTCTTCTTTTTCAGATTAAAGAAGTTCAAATCATCAAGATTGTCTGAGGGCTCTTCAGAGAGAATTATAATTGAAGAAAAAAACTATTAGACTATAAGTATTACCATTTGACACACATATATAGCTACAAATTCCATAGTAGAAGTAATAGTCTACCTGTCATGCATGTACTGCGCTGTGACGCTAAATCATTAAACCCAGACCGAAATAACCAGCCTGGTTTCTGTTGCCCCTACCTTTCTTCTTGGCCTCATCCTCCTCGTGGTCCATTTCCCGCTCCTCCCCACCCTCTGTGTCTGCCTCCTTGGGCTCTAAGGGCTGGGTGTCCTCACTGGGAGCTTCTGTCCCCTCCTCCTCCAGCATGAAGGGCTTCTTTTTCTTCTTCTTCTTCCTGGTCATGGTGGGGTCAAAAATCATCTGCAAAAAGGGAAAACAGAAAGCTAAATTCAGAGATCGCAAATACTATGAAAAATAAGTCTGAGAAGGCATAAGACAAACATATATAAAAAAGTCATATTAATGACAAAAGAATTTAATTAAAAATAAAAAGGTAATTTCACCCCTCAGTCTATCTAAAATTGTTACATTATTTCATGAAAGTTTATCATTTGCTATTATTAAATGAGATTCAGTCCATAGACAAGAAAGTAAAATAGAACAAAACAGTAATACTTTATTAATCCCTGTGGGCAAATTCCATGACACCCAAAGATACACATGCAGGTGAGAGCAAGCTTGGGGGTCACAGCACAGGGTCAGCCAGCGTGTAGCACCCCTGGGACTGGAGTTTAAGGGCCTTGCCCATGGGTATGAGGCTATTCTGCCTGGGCTCAAACCGGCAACCTTCCAGTCACAGTCACAGAGGCTTAGTCTGCCAAGCCACACAAAAAATAGAAAGCCAATTTGTGTGTAGGGCAACAAACAACAAAGCCCCTCTCATGACTACAGGGCTGTGAAGGGGGGGGAAGATAAATCAGCAGCTCAGTCCCCCAAGCATTTAGTTTATTCCAATAAAAACCACAGCCCATATCGTGAAAAGAAGCAGGTGACTGACTGAACTGTATGTGCCAGAAAATAGCACGTAGCCTAATTTCCTTATAGCTGGTAATGTTCAGAAAAACAAAAAAGAAAATTACACTGGCAACCATCCATGTAAACAAAACTGCAGAAAACGGTGTTTGCTCTTTTGTTTTGCAAAAAGCAATAACATAAACATGAAAGAATAAACAGATGGATAAATAATCAATTTTGTATCAAGCATAATGATAGATTAGTCACTCTGCTGATGCAATCGTCATAATGATATGGCAGTTCCCATCAAATTTGCCCTCAAGCATGTGATTCATGGCAGTATTGACAGTATTAATAAACACACATACATATTTATATAAAAAAGTAAAATGAGTCTGAATTGGTGACCAATGCCTAGTTCAGCTCTAGCTGGACATTAAGATCCTCAGAGATGCTGGGCAGTGTGATCTGGTCGGAAATACACATGGTTGTACCCATGTGTCACTTTAACACATGCCACTCCATCAGCAAATCATAGTGGACTCCCATGGGGCACATTGTCCCCACACATTCGGCATGACAAACAGTGCTGCTCAAGACGTCCTCCGATACAAGCATTTCTCCTCTGTTATTCTTCCAAGACCAAAAGGTTCCATATGCTCTCAGTGGGTGGCTCAAAAACTACAATGACAGTGTGCGTTATGTTTGACAGCTCTCTTAAGTCACTAGAAAGGAAACCCATGAGGCAATTCTTAGTTTACTGTAGGGGGGTTCCATGCAAAATGAAGATTGGGGCGGGAAACTGCTTCACATTTAGCCACATTTAAGGCACCGCTTCCTAGCTGCATATACCGTCAAAGTACTTACTAACTGTATTTTGAAAAACATGCATGGTTAGAACCAGAAGCAAATTCACATAAACAAATGTCCTCTATTTCCACTGCGCCCAGCTTTCCACATAAAAAAGGTTAAAAAAAAGCATTTAATATACAGAAATTGTGTATATTTCCACTTAAATTGCATAGTTTGTCGGTACACTTAAGTTAATAGTAAAGCAAGTACAATGACGGCTGTACTAGCAGGAAACGACACATTTTATCGTAGGACCAGCGGTTACCTTCAGTTACGCAGCTAATGGGTGCTAACAGCAAACGTAACCGGTGATTGTTTATTTTAATAACAACCATACGGTGTGATACATGGGGATTGTGGATCTAATATATATACATTTTAAACTAAATAAAGTCAGCCTGGTGAGTGAGCGTTCAGGTAAAACGGCACTGGAAGCACAACCTGCGACTAACGTGAGGGTGGACGTAGAGTCCCTTAACATACGGCTAAACTTCTGAACCGCGGATTTCCCCTTTCTTTCCCTTCTTTCTCTCTCCCTCTAAAGTATTGAATTAAATAAGCATTACCTCGTCTCCCGACATTTTTGCCTGGATGCAGCAGACGTTTCTTGCGTGTTAACTTTCAGCCGCGTTGATGCCCCTCTTTCTTCGCTTGCCGTTCGAGTCTCTTGCATCAGCTACGAGGAAAGCCTATATTGCGCAGGCGTGAGACAGTGACTTTTTCTGATGGTCTATGTAGTTTTTTTTTGTATATGTAGTTTTTTGATATTTGTACCACATGTACGAAATATTTAATACTAAATACTGAATACTGATAGATGGTGCAATGTTTATAAACACGGCCATATCCCAATATAAACAGATCACCATTAGATGCTCTCGTGATGTGTCTACATAAGGATGTGGCTAAATGCGTTATCTGTTGGTTTGAACCAGCCACACAGGTGGCATGAAACGATCGGAGTTATATTCTATCGCACCAAGAACATGGGGCGTCTTTCAGTAGTTGAATATATTATGTTAAGAAGGTAAATGAACAAAAATATTTTGCGCTTCTTGTTCTTGAATATTTACGGCTTTCAGGTCCAAGACCACATGCAGGGAAGCCGCTACATTTTGTAATAAGATGTTTTACCATTTTTTTATGATTCCCATGGCATGGACCCATATGGTGTATACAGAGGAGATATTCATCAGGCTCCTCTGTTTGAACTCTAAGCCTGTTCTGTCTGAACATTACTTTATTTTCTAACCGTAAAATGCCCCCACTCTTCAACCCCTTTGACTGCCATTAATCTATTGAAAATTGCAGCCAGATTCAAAATTCTGAGATGCACAGCCTCCTTGAGACTCTTTCCAGCCCTTTATAGTCAGCTGCAGTGGTCTGGTCACCTTTGCCGTCCAATAGGACTGTTTCTTAACCCTGGTTCTGTCTTCACAGCAATGTGTGAAGATTTTCCAAATAATCTACATTCCAACCAGTTATCATGGACAAACTTGCTGGTGAACCTGGACTCTGTCCCAGGCAGCATAGGAGACAAGGCAGAAGTATGGCCTGCATGAGACACCAGGGCAATGCAGGGTTCACACACACACACACACACACACACACACACTAATTAGCCCAAATTATTGTATTTGGACACCACAGTGAGAACATTCAAACTCCAGACAAAGACAATGAAGGCAGCACTGAAATCCCCAGGCATAGAAATGTGTGGCAAGAGTCGTGCACACTGAAACACCACACTGGGTTCAGTTCAATCATTTTGAACAAAATGGCATCACTATGATATATCCTGAGTGACAATGGTTCTAACTGTTTATCAGTGCCTGTGGTGAGTTTAGTGAGGAATATCTTCTGAAACCATAATTGTTTCCACCCAGACTCAAAGCGAGAATTTCTGCAATATGTTAAATGATCCATGATTACTGTTCCCGTTCCCTCCCCATAATATATGACACAGACCATAACATAGTCGAGTCTGCAAAATTCAAGATTGTTTAAAAAAAAAAAAAAAGGAAATGGCTAAAAATGTCAGTATTAATTCATGTAAAAGGCATGTGTGGGGAAAAAAGTTTGATGTTGATAATTAATACAGTTTTATAAATTATTTATGACTTACATGATGGACAAAATTTGACCTTTTTTTCAACTTCAATTTTACTTGTTTTTATTCAATAATCAATCAAAATGTATGGTGCATTGTTGACTTTTACAAAAATCCAAAATGTAATATGACTTTTATTATAATAATATAAACACAATAAAATGAAGGCAAAACATCCGTTTTCTATTCATTTTCTTTCTTTCCTCAGTCCTACGCCACAACTGCATGCCTCTGCTGAGGAAACAATTTTCTAAGAAAATTGAGGTGACTATCCTTAGATTGTAATGGCTAACAGCTGCTCAGATGCTAAGTCTGCTCTCCTCAGGTGGTTGTAGTTTTTTTCTTTAACTGCCATCTTAATATGTAGTTTTCAATCAGGTCTAAAAGAACATAATACTACTTAAAGTATGTTAGCAGAACATTTAATGTGAGTGCAGGCATAAGACACTTTTGATTCTTGCTAATTAGGAAAATATTTACTGATTTTAAATCCACAATAATGGGGTTTATGGATTGCAGAACTGTTTTCAGACATATATGAAACAATTAATTTGAGGAGGTTCATTTTATAGGCCCTTAACATGCACTCGTCTATTGATGAAATATGTTTTGACTTACGTTATTAGTTATCTTTTATTATTGTAATATTAATAGGGATCGGTTGAGTTGGAGGGGCACAGATAGCCTGGGGGTTTTAGGGGGTCCAGCACTTTACGGGTCTTTGAAATCTACTGTTGCATGATATGAGTTAAGTGTTTTGGGTAATTTTGAGACTTTTGCAGCTAAACCTTAGTGCTTTGCTGTATGCATGAACTGATTTGAGACAAAAAAGCTCTTGACGCGTCAGAATGTTAAGTGATTTTCATGAAATATGCCTAAGCAATAGAGAAGAAGCGTAACTCATGTCTCAAAAGCAAATAATTCCACAATTGAATTAATCAGTGCCACCAAAACGAAAAGAACAATCTGTATCATTTTAATCATGAGAGTCAAAATGCTTAGATATATCGTCAGTATGTCAGTGTCAGTCTGCTCCTGAGCTCCACAATGCTGAACAATAGTCTGTTCCCACTTTCTCATTGTCACTCAGTGATCATTTTTCTTAAGCAAACTGATACTCATTCATGTCAAAGACACCAGTTTCAACATTGCAAGGCTCTTCATTACAGTATGTAAAGTTCACTGGCAAGAGAAGCACTCGCATGTGCATGTAACTTCTTCAGATCTCGGGTCTGTAGAATAGCAAAAAAATTCACACAGCACCGTATAACACAAAACAGCAAAACAGCAACACAAGAACTACAAAAAGACAACGAAATCATGTACTGCGGGAATCAAAACACAACAACGGCGTATCACTGCAATTTATGAAATTTATTTTACAATCGTTTTGGAAGTTTCATTAATTATATTGCATGTGGTGTCTAACATGGTGATCAAATACATATATAGTTTTACGTGTAAAAAGATTATAATGGGAAACTACATAATCTATTCTGACGAACTGAAAGCAACTGAAAATTGTGGCAAATGATAACGATTGTACAAAATCATTTGCATGTACTAAAATATTTGGAAATTTGTGTGAAGCAATGAGAAATTATATTCTGCTGTGCAGAACTGACATTATGGTGTGGGGGATACACTTGTTGTTTTGCTAATTGTGATCTGAGAAATGTACCAAGGCAATCGAGAAAAACTATATTTATTTTGGGTAGGTTGCAGGTTTATGCAGCTAAACTACAGTGCGCAACGACTGTTTTGAGAAATGGTCTTATAGTCTTGAGAATGCTAGTATGTATGTAAGTATGTCTCATGAAATGTGTCAAAGAAAAACTGTAAAATGCTAAGAGAAACTGTCTAAACCATCTGAAAACTGCACATCACATCATAACGTTGCTAAATGCATAATAAATACGTTTCACCGAAAGCATAAATTCATGGGAATGAGCTGAAGTGCTCAGCCTAAGAATGAAATCAATTTCACCAAGAAATCTAGAAAAAATACACAGGAGCAGGACCACACAATGGAAAAATATCTTTATTTTAAAACATCTTAAAAAAAATTATTATAAAAATTACAGAGTTGATGAGTTTTACTTCCCCCTTTTTAGTCTTTGCAACATATTTTTGGGATAATCTTTCAGAAAGATTTAGATGGTAATGACATACACCTGGGTGACAGGGAAAATGTTTCTCCTGTATATACATATATTGCCTTGGAGGAAGGCAGCTAAATTCCTTTTTTTGCTTATGCTTACATTGAGTGTCAAGGCCTGGAAGACGACCTTGATAAAAAAAAAAAAAAAAAAAGAAATCTAAAAATGTGCCCGTAAATGTCACTTGTACTCATCCCAACTATTCACATCGGGAGAGAGGTAAACAGACCTTTTGTCTCTGACAGTTTCACAAGGTAAGGCAGCTGTTAGTTAAACTAGCAATTATTTTTCTCTTCTCTTTTTGTGACTTTTCCTGTCATCGTTCAATGGCAAGTGTGAAAAAATCTTGAAATAAAAGGGTAATCTTTCATCTCTGATGATTTCCCCCCCCTTTTCTAATTGCAGATCTCATAGCAAATCTTTACCACATGTTAAAGAAAGGTCACTTTCAGTAAGGTGAAAGAAGTTTAGTCTCTTGCTCTTAAGAAATCTTAAGTTGGCCAACAGCAGAAATGCAACTTTTTTATGTTACTTGAAACAAATAATATGTGTTTACAGGATGCTCCACAAATTTTAGAACAATTTATTTTGTGATGGAAAAGAAAAAAAAATTGCGAATCATTTTTTCCTGGCAGAAACACTGATTTTGCAAATCCTGTGATTTCAATCGTTAAAATCCAAAAAAGGAATGTGGAGAGGAAAATGCTTTAAATGTATAAACACACACATTTCAAAATATGATTTTGTTATTTTGGAATTGATACAATTTGTATACCCAAAGAACTGTCAGTTTCTAATGATTACATTATTTATAAATATGATTTTACATTACCCTTCTATCCCAAAATGACTATAAGTAATGTAGTTAGAAAGTTACTATCAAAGTAATGCCTTGGATTTAGCGTGAATTGTCCAGTTACTGTCATTTTCACAGTTTTTTCCAAACCAAGCACAGCTGAACTAAGATTATTTGTCACAATTTTGTTCATTACCCAGTTTTCATTAAATATTTTGAATACATATTTTTAATCTAAAGTAAAACTCATTGGAAAAAGTAGTGTACTTTGTGATATAGCTTTTCAGTTTCGATCAAATCTTAGGTTGTTTTTAAATGTTTTTATGGTTGTACTTTTTTCGCCTTTAAGTTGAGGCAAAAAGTTGTTTTTTACCTTCTGAAAGTGGTTGGGGCTTTACGTGTTTTAATTGAATTTTTTTATTAACTTTGTTTAGTAGCATGCTTTTTAGACCTAAACATATATAGTAATTTACAATAAAGATAATTTAAATATGGGACATATATATTACATACCTTTATTAATTTAAGTATATATTGATAACTATGCAGTAAATGCAGAGCACAAGAAGTTAGTTAAACTAATAAATTCTAAATAAATAATAAATTCTCAATATGGTTCTTAATATTTGTAAGTCTTTTCGAACCCTGAATGTTGTCCCACATATCAATATATGCACAAGCCTTTTGCTTGAACAGGCAATTTGGGAAATATACAAAGTACATAGTTTGTGGTATCTTACAGTATCCTGTTTAATTAAAATTACCATCTGAACTAACAATGCAATATGGATTCTCTGATAATATTTTAGGACATTAAAAAAATATGTAATTAAGCATTTACATTTCTGTAATGTATGCATGAAATAGGAAGTAGTGAATCATAACAAAAATATATTTGCTTCAAATTCGTTTCCAAAGCAAAAGACCTTTTATTATGTTATTATTTAGTGTTAATTTTTGGGAAAAGCATTACAGACATGCTTGAATGTGTTTTCAGTGGCGCCCTCTAGGAAAAATATGCTAGCATTGTTTGTTAGCTAAATATCTGGTTCTTGTCTAATATTGCAGCGTCACAACAGAAAAATGCAAACATTTGTTTATTACTACCTGTCATATGAATAATTATTAGTATTTTAGTAACATTAACATGAATTTAAAATTTGCATACCTAGGGGTGATATGATTTTTTATTATTTATAAATAAAGTTTGTATAGGATGATGGCGACTTTAATCATGTATAAGTCAGACTGAAGGCACTTTCAGCTAGTATGTTTTTCTATTCCTGTTCCCTATTTCTCTTTACCCTTTCAGCTTCACATAAAACTGCTTCTGTTTCACTGACAGTGACCCTGGAACGTAAGGTGTAGCATGTCTGAGGTCTGAGGCACTGGTTCCCCTGGCATAATGCACTTTCTTCCCTAAGCCTAAAATGTCTGGTTTGACGTTTGATGGCTTTTGATCACCACTAATGGAGCCTGTTTCCTGACCGGAAGGGCATCACTGTTTTTTGTACTTGGCAGCTCTCCATATAATCACTAGCAGCCCTGGTATTTCACACAACCGTTAGTTGACACTTTTCCTCAGGATAAACACTACAGCAAAAAAAAAAAAAAAACTCACCATTTCTGTTAATTGACTGGCTACACGAGGGCTTCTTTTCTGTACTGTCCAGTCCTTTAGAATGAGGACAAAACCCAATTCTTAATCAAAACAAAGACATTTGCTTATCATTTGTTCATGGACTTTTGCTATGTACATTAATGGATTTAACATATGAAAATAACAATGCGTGTTTAATCTTGCCCTCAAGACTAATTCGTTAATTATTATCCGTGATAACTATCAAGTTGAGGTTTTATTATTTTAAATGTATGTTAAATTATTGATAGAGAAAAATTACTGTCTCTTGGGATCACCAATATTTGATTTAGGCTGTTTGGTGATTCTCTAAAAATGATGTAATATGTTTACTCCCTAGCTTCAACAAAGGCATAAAGCGCCCAAAAAAGGATAAATACAAGGACTAAAACAGGAGAAGAAAAACATGTTATTAGTTTTTTTATTTGTAAACATCTGAGATAAAAATGAAGACTAAAAAATTCCAGCCATAAAACTGACAAATGAGCAAAAGTCAGATATATCTGAGCTGAAAACATGAAAATGTAAATGGTTAGGAGGTGGATGTGGAACTGCAGGCAAATCCTGCAGCTCAAATCCATTAAGCCAAACTTATTACGGAAAGGCAGGCAGACTGGCACTTAAAGCTGAGAAAATACACACTCACAGGCCAAGTTATTCATAACATATTTCATGACTAATTGCTTGCCTGTTATCTTTTACCTGAGTATTCACTCTCATGGCAGAACTGTTATTCCACTGAAATTCGAGATTTGAATGGACACACTGCTGTCATTATTCAAGTAATATATAATACATTTAAATATTAAATTGAATATATTCCTTCTGGCTTCCGGGATAGGCTCCGGACCCCCCCGCGACCCATTAGGATTAAGCGGATTGGATAATGGATGGATGGATGGATATTCCTTCTGATTATCAAACAATTTAAATAACATGTATTCATGGGTCATTGTCTAATATGTAAATATGCTACAAAGTAACAGAATTCATTAGTATCACATAGTTATAGTACCTAAAACTCACCCAAAAGTAAATCATTAATAGCTGTCCCCATAACAAGGATTCCTATATTGCAGCCAAAAGACTAATTTAATTGCATCGCCAAAAATCAAATGAATGCTACCATTAGCTAAATAAAATGGTATTAAATATTTAAAACATGCATTTTTGTGATGGAATTGTTTTGCAGTCGTAGTGTAATACTAGCATGTGCCATAATGAGAAACAAGTACATTTCTGACAGATATTCCGGAACAGGCTTCAGGTGGTGCGGTCAGGTGTCGGTCAAGCAGCCTTGACTGCTGTCCATTAAGTCCAAAAATGAGGACCTTATGCTGTGGTTCGGCGGCACTGGGCGTGATTATGGAGTACATATATTAAAAAAAAAGAAAAGTGTTCAGTCTATGTGCAGAGCCTCATTTTTTCCTTTCATTTGTTGTCTATGCACCACATATCTGCATAAATAGCTGCGTAAGTCAATAATTTCAAAATTTTATTTTTTTAAATTTTAAAAATATATATATCATGGATTTAATACGAACCTTCAACAACATAAAAATACATCCTTAAAAAAAGGTTTGTGTTGCTGAATGGTAGAAGACAATATACAAACGTTTTTCTGTTCATGAAAATCAGAAAAACAGAAAACTGTAAGTGTAAAAATCTCACAAAGTGTCTAAATGGACGTTATGTTCTAACACTCATATGAATGTTTCTGGTCTGCAGTTGTGTCAAAGCAATAATATATGCCACATACAAATATGTGTAGATATACACATACACACTAGGCTAGATTTCCAGAGGCAAAGGCGGTACTTATTTTGTTATTCTGTGCAGGACGTAACACTCGTCAAGCCAAAATGCAAAAGCCGACTTGTAGGATTTTTTTAGATTATAAACATGGACGAGTGTCTGCAAGATACACTGAACTAGCTGCACAGAAACCTGGTCACCCCTAACGCACCAGTGCATGCTCCCTGCTCAATAACGTGAAAGAGAGATCAGGAATGCGCTCTAAAATGTAGCCCAGTGGTAATGGAAACCATATCCCAAGAAGTGTGTGTGTGTGTGTGTGTGTGTGTATGTGTGTGTGTGTGTGTGTGTGTGTGCGTACGTGTATAACACAAAGAGAGAAAGACAGAGAGCGAGAGAGAGAGAGAGAGAGAGAGAGAGAGAGAGAGAGAACACTTTACCGAAACAAAGGTGAGTCACACTGTCTACTGTACACCTACGTTTGTGCAACAAGTCAAGGAAGCACAGATATGACAATGCCCAGTTAGCTGGGAGGTTAAATTATTTGGACTGGTAAAGACATGCAGGCATTAGAAAAGAGCAAGATCCCTGAGTCTCAGCTGTGGAATCAAGGAACAAGGTGCATTACAGGCTGGGCGATGTCAAGATGAGTCGAATCATTGGTGGAATCTGAGCCAGCATCTATTTTTTTTTTGTGATGGAGGTAAAAATAATTTCCAATCTGATAATTGCCCTCCCCTTTAAAAACTTTGACCTTCTCTACCATCTTGTATTTTTCCCTCCTTATTTTAAAAAACAAAAAGCGTGGATCCGCCCCTGTCTCAATATGCCATCTCTCTTTTTTCCCAAACTCCCCCACTGCACGACTTTCATGATATTTCTCTTCATTAACGGATGTGAAAGGACAGACTCAAAACCAAAAGGGAAGAGAGGAGGAAGCTAGGGGGAAAGTACTTGCAGATTTTTCCGAAGCAACGACCCGGAGAAGGCACGATTGAAGGTATTAATGATTCCTGTCTAATTTTTTTTGTGTCTGCGCCCGAGCATAAACGCATGGAGAGATTTGTTGTTTTTTTTTTTTTTTCAATTCCACATGGTGAGCTTGGGTTTTTCGAAAAGCCTCACAATGCATGCTTCTGTTTTAGCTTTCAGAGGAGATACACCGAAGACAAAAAGCAAAGCTGGGCTCTCAGGCTAAGCATTAGTCAGAAAACTAACTGGAAATATTCAGTATAATTCACAACAGCACTATGGAGCTCTGAACTGGCATGCTGGGGCCTATACTGTATTTACCACTAAGTGTGATAAATATTATGACATTTCCTGCAATTCTATATGGAGCACTAATAGACAGCATTCTAAAAGAATGACATGTTTTGCCATGTTATATCATACGTTACTGAAATGAAATATTTCATTTTAAAGTAAATAAACACTTCTGGCAGACTGATATTGTGTTTTTAAGTAATTAAAATATTCATATTAAATTTAAGATGATATTAACACTCACTTATATACACATATATATATGTTTGAATATTTATGTAATAATTTAGCTTTCCTGCTTGTTTGAGTATTATTTCATTAAAAAAAAATAGAAAGCCATCAAAACATTTTTTTTTCTTTCTAAGAATTTCCTAAAATAAATCAGCTACAATATGCTTTTCATTTCATGTGATGAATAGTTGTTCTTCCACAGTTTTATAATATACATCTTTGCTGCGCATGATTTTTGTCGATAAAGCTTCAATAAGTTAAGCATTTTGAGAATATTTCAATACTTTCTGTGCCGTACTTTAATACATTTCCATTGGGTGATTTTACAAAGCCTACTGAATACACAGCATTGGAAACTTGCAAAACTTTCATCATAGAAAAACTATTCGAAAATATTATGAACTGGTATAACATGCACAAATAATAATGGTAACAACAGAGAGTAATTCTGAATTATTACATCACAATGATCACTGGGACAAAAATATGTGTAGGCCTTCGAATGCTCCAGCAATTTCACTGGATTTTATCTCCTTTTTGTTTCAAAATGAAAATTAAATCTGCATAATTCCTAGCCTGTTCATTATTTATAGCATGTTACTTTGTATATTATATAAAATGTGTGTTGAATAATAACCTCTAAAACATTAGACAGTGTGTATGTTCTTACTCCTGAATCTTTAGCTTCACGGATCCAGTGATAAATTTTATAGGACAGGCTTCTTTTCTGTTGTGTAATCGTATTTTCAGTGTAAATGTTCCAGTCAAACCTCACTGTGCTCACTGTACCCTGGCAGACAAATAATAATGTATCAAGAGCTGGTGTGCTGCGTCAGCATGTTAGTTTTAGGTTGCGACAGCAAGTTGTTAGGGAGCAAATAGTGATGTTGTATAGTAATCATAGCGACAAACGAACAGAGGCAGTTGCAAAGAAACATTGCTTGTAAGAGTTAGCTACAAATGAAACTTGATGCACGTGTTTTTGGTTTTTATAAATGTATGCAAATAGTGGCTCGAATCTGACCTTAATTAAAAATTAAAATTGTTTAGTTTTTTTTCCCCCCCCAACAAAAATGAGGCACGACTAACTTAAAAAATGCAATTTACCTTATTATGTTGTACTGGGTCAAACATAAAAAAATGTATATTCTGAATATCAAAGGCACAATTTTACTTTATTTTGATTCTGCTGAACTCCCAAGACGAGAGATAATTGACCATAATATAAATGGTCTTTTAGAGGGGGGGGGGCATCACTGCAACATGGGAACCGTAAAAAAATCAGTTTGTCTCAGAGATTCGCCAAAGCCGACTCTCCCTCACTAGTAAATTTGAGAAATCATATTTTTCTAAAGCAAAAACTGGATTTTTATAGTATATAATATTTATTTAGTTGTAATTTTTTCAACATTGACTCGTTTTTTGGGAAAATAGTTTGGAGAACATGAAGTGAGCTTCCTGTCTCTAATAGTTCAAACGGTTTAGCCTGTATGATTAAAAACCTCCAATTCACAAAATTTCCATGCATACATGCTTCTCAGGAAAGGATTTTCATAACAAAATATTTAAATGTAATCTAGACAGCATGGGCACAAATATAAATTCAAAAACTAATGTGCATGATATCAGGCTTTATTAAGCATAGCTCCAGCAACTTATTGATACTGGAAAAAAAATACTGATTGTCAAAAATTGAGACTTTTTCTGAAACAATCAGACCAATAATTCTCAGTAGCTTGTGTAATTATAATGACATTAAAGCAGCAATTGATGATTTTTATAATTGGCTCAGGTTGAATACATAAATTGGCCAACCAATATTATTGCATTTTCCAGTGCTGGAATCAAAAGAGTGATTTAACCACAGTCGAAATTGAAATGATTTAGTATGTTGTTGTGCCTTCTCTGCAAACTGAACATTTTAGTAACTGACTTCATGTCATTTGTCAAGATGTTCTTACAGCCTCTGGTTGGAACTGAAATAAAATCTGAATGTGCATATAAACTAAATGTACATATATGGGTTTACACTTAACCTTTTCCTTAGTAATACCTAAACTTCAAATAGCAGAGAAGACGGGCCCTTGAGCAACTGCAATGACTGCAATCTACATGAGCTTCTGTAGACCTTTCCTACTTGGTGTTTTAGGAACTCATATATTATGGTTCCATTCGGACTTGGTCTTAAACATTAGAATTTCTGACATCTCTGTGGGAGGAAAAAAATTTGAAAGGCTTCTGCTCCAAGTGACGCTTCACAAGACCTATATGGTAGTTCTCCTTTTTTTGAGATTAGTTCAAGTTGTGTAATAGCTTGCTAAGTCATTTCTTTATTTATTTTCTTATAATGTTTAGAATGTTTATATTAAAACATAATAATTTGAACACCATATCAGTTCTGCTATTTACTCTGAATTCGATACTTTGCTTTAATAAGAAATAACTTAATAACATAAATAACAAAATAATTGGTGGGAAAAGAATAAATTACCCAAAAAAGACCTTGACACAAGCGTAGTGAACAGTCTCCTGCCTGTCCTTGAAAATTGACTTTTTAAAAATACAAAAAAAATTCAGTAGGACTGAAGTGGGATTTTGCCAACTGGTGTTATTGACGTTTGCAGATTCCAGCGGCCTGAAGAGCGGACTCTGACATGAGTGCCAAGTGTTTGCTGTTGTCTCTGATTCTCGCCTCTGTCAGTTTCCTCATGCTCTATGCACACATGATCCTGGAAGAAAAGCCTGTCACCAATGGATCTTCCTCAGCCAGTCTACAACAGCAAATGCATTCTGACGCTCCCCCCGTTGTAATCATAGGTCAGTCGGACTTTTCAGACGTTTATGTTGCCTCCCTGTTTGCCTATCAGATTGCAAAACGCTCACAAAACATCCAGTTGCATGCTGCCCAAAATCGGGCGTCTCATCTCTCTGTCGTTCGGTTTAGAGTTTACACGGTAAACCATCACCACACCATGTTGCTTTCAAATGCTATACGATTCACGCTTTCCATAATGTGCAAGCAGATTGCAACTGTAGCCACATTATTCACGGGGAACAAACCAGAAAAGAAAACTGAATATATAATATTAAACATGATAAACAGGATTATTTATAAGTGATAATCTTTACTTGACAAGACTCTAAGATTATTGTTAACTTATACTTAAAGAGAGCAACACTAGAATTTCATAAATGTAACTCTTGCACATATTAAAACAATGGAAGAGATGGGTGGTTGAAAGGACTGGGGGACAATTCACCAATGCTTGGAATTTCGGTAACACTTTATATTAAGTGCAGCTTCATAATGCATTCATAGAACATTCATAAGCAGCATGCAAGTACACCTACACATACTAACATCCCTTAACAGCTTTAATATGCATTAATAACAAACATTAAACGTTTATGCAATTGTAATGTTTGTTATTATTATATAATGTTTGTTATGAATGTACATTACAGCTGTTAAGGGATGTTAGGATGTAAAGGTATACATACATGGTGTTTATGAATGATTTCTGAATACTTAATGAATACATTATGAAGGTGTACTGAACGTTTTATGACTGCAATATAAAAGCAGTATGAAGGTGCAGTTGATGTAAAGCGTTACCGAAATGTCTTGCTTGATAATCTTCTGGTGTAGTATCAGCACAACAACACAGCAGATGAGAACAGTGCAGCAGCATTCGCAAAATAAATGTGCTGGCTAGAATAAGAGGCAATGATTTGGAAGAATTACACTTCAGTGCGCTGCACTTTAACATGGTATTCTAGGTGAATATCTGTAAATGTTAGTACAATGCAAATCTAGGTCACAAATGCATTTCCTAACAGTATCAATGGTACTTACATATGTAAAATGGACAATCAATGATGCAAAATACAGTCTTATGCATGTCTCTTTTATCTTTATCAACATTCTTTGTTTTCAGAGTTACCAAAAACAGTAAAGAAGAAGCCTGATAAGAAACAGAAAAAGGTACGATGCTGAAACATTATTTGAATAAACGTTTTAGGATTTCTAATTTACAAAAGTTTTAAAACTACAAGTACCACGCTTCGTTATTTCTGAATTGTCATAGTTTCGATGCCATAGTTTTAAAAATATTATACCATAATAATAACAACAATTATTGTTATACTACTGTTGCTTTTCATTTGCTGTTAATACTCGATCTAATCGATCTGGTTAGAATACACTGAAACAAATTCAACAAATTTCATTATTAACTTGTCTCCGTAAAGAAATGCATTAAGAAGAAACTATATTTTAATTTAAAAACGTGTAAAACATAATATGTTATAATATAATATAAAATATAAAAATATATTTTACGTTATTTAATAAAGCAGTCTCGATGAAAATAAAATAACTATCGGTTGATTTACTTTGACCAATTCATTTTAACTCCTAAAAAAGCAAAGTCGTTCAAAGACGTTTTTTATTACAATCGACAATTATACATGACACAGATATTAAACGTTAAAGTATATATTAAATATTTATACATACAGAATGAATTACTATACATACAGGAAATATTCCACTGCAGGTAAACCGCGAGAATTCTCCCCGTAATAGGTTTGGTAATTCTTATTTAATCAACTGGACAGCCTTCGAGAACTAATTATGGTACAGATAACGGGCTACGTGAAACTTAAGATGATGTTGAATATTATTACTGCAAATTACATTTCTAAAGTTTACCTTCCTTGCATCTTCTACAGAACAAGTTCAGCACCAAAAGCAAGCGACCGCCGCCTCCAGCTAACTGCGTCCCTTTGTGGGGAAGTTGCAAGACGCCCAACTCCATGTGCTGCGAGTACTGCGCGTTTTGCCAGTGCCGCCTGTTTAAGACCGTGTGTTACTGTCGTATTGGGAACCCGAGTTGCTGAATACCTCTGCCCGGAGGGCATCCCTGTCCAAAAAAGGCAATTTTAATGGTCTTATTTCTGGGGAAAGATTACGAGGACTCGGACGTAGATGTCACCGGCCGTTGTCTTGTAATAGCTATGTTATTTAGTATAAGCACACTTAGGCATATTTAGTATGTCTTAAATTCCAGTTAAAATATTTAATTCAATTTATGAAAAAATCGATACAATACGGTAATATACAACTATCCTATGAGATATAAGTATTTACCCTGATTATTTATTTACATAGCCGCAACTACAAACGTAAGTACAGACACCCCCTCACGTTCGCAAAGGGGGGGGGATTCTTGCGGAAGTGTAAAGATATGTAGGTCCCACAGCCTCTTTATATATATATATATATATATATATATATATATAGCACCACTTGCACCAGTAAATATTAAATGCTACTAATTTCTGTATATTGTATTATCTAATGTGATCCAATTTATTTTATTTTAAGTGTTGTTTTCGCCTATATACCTTTGGCTTAAGCTTTGTCTGCGAGATTCTTGGGCCTTTGGGCAATCTCCAGAAATATTCCAGTTAAGTTGTTCACGGCCAACTCGCGAATAACCGAAACAGCGAATGGTTGCAGTGAAGTAATTGAGGAGAGGATTCAGGATGGAAAAACTGAACCCGGCATTCTGTGCTAATTTATTTACTCTGAACTTAAGTTGTGCAATATTGATATCTTTTTCCTGTGATTATACGATATAAAACAGCGTAATTACATATCTTTAATACAATTTTCTCAATATTAATTGGCCTAATCTTTTTTTCCAAGCCGGATTCTTAAAACCATTCCAGATGATTTGTTTACTTGTGTGTTTTCCTTAGTTACGTTTTACAAAAACGTTTAAAAATCAGATTTAATTAAAAAGTATATTTTTAATGGGCCAGTGAGTTAGACGATTTAAATAGTATTACAGCGTTACAAGGGAAAAACTTTATGATTGAAAGATGAAGTGAATAGTAGTGTTTTTACGGGAGGGAGATGACTGTTTAACTGTTTTGTACTTTGTGTTTGGATCGTTATATTTGACCAGGCTGACAAAGGCAGAGAGTCGGGCCGCAAGCAGAGATGCAGGAGAGACAGGCGTAAAAACGCGGTACTTTAATAATGGACTGCTATCACGTTGCCGTTTGCATTTGGCCTATTGAGTTTTGCTGCCTTTCCTGAAATGGAAAATTTTGCACATTTAAAGTTGAGTTTTGCTATAAATGTTTTTTTTTATTGCGTAGGAGGGGCAACACTTGTATAAATGTGTTTAGACAGTGCTACATAAAAGTGATTATTTTAAAATAATGTCTAATTACACAACAGTTATATTGTTACCATAAAACACCTTTGGCTAATCACTTTTTCTAATTTTTAACATATGCTTAATGAAGAGGGACTGCTAATGCTCATTTTGCACTCATTCAAGTAAATCAGCTGATATTTTTCCAGCTTATTTTAAATAACAGAAAATACAGGTCAGCAGTTTGAATTTTGATATAACACTTAATAGGTTTATAAAGATGTTTGCCATGTGTGTGCCTGTGTAAATGTGTGTGAAATAAATGTTTTAAAAGACTGGTTTACTGTCCATGTGCAGTGCAGTCCAGATACACAGGCTTACAATTTGGTATTTAAAAAAGGAAACCCAGAATCTAGGTATGAAAATATCAATGACAATGATAATAATAATTATTTATATGGCTCTTCATATATGGAATGCAGCTCAAAGTGCATCACATATGAGATTAAAATATAACCAAAGACAGAAGCAAGAAAGCACAGCTGCGTTTTGACAGACAGATCATTGGGAAATACTACCACTCACAGCAGGACTTATCCACAAGCACAGCATGTTCCTGCTGTTTGACTGATTGAAGACGCGGCCACTGTAGCCAACTGCTTCACTTCCCATCTTTCACTGGCCATCGTGCGCTTGCACGTGTGCTGCAGTACCTAACCAAAACCACATCCTGTCATGCCTGACAACTATTCAACAGCATAACTATTCAATAATCAGGTGCTAATTCATTTGGTAAGTAGCAAGTTAACCATAACTATGTTATTTTTAGGGTCCTGGATAATTCCAGCCTCCACTGTTTTTACAACAGAGTTCATTTGTTGCTAAAAATAAACAACAGCCTTGTATGAGTTCCAAAAACTAGGTAAATGTATGTAAGTACATGTATAAAAAAGATAAAATATAGCTGTAATAAGTAATGATCTTTTTTTACCAGACAGAAAGCCAAAAAAAATCATGTCTGTGTCTTCAAGATGGTGATATATAATTCTCTTACTTAGCTGATGATCCAAATGTTTAATATATAGAGCTAGATGTGTACAAGAACTTAAGAGCTTAACGCCTTTTCTACTTAACGTAAATAGGTTAGAATAAAATATTTATTAATTATATTTTATATAAATGTAAATATTATATATAGATGATGAGCAAGATCATTTTAACAGAATCTATACGTTTATTACATAAATTGCATAATGCATTATAATGTCACTAAAGCTGTTTCTTACTTACTTCTGGCCTCCTCTGATAATAAAATACACCTCAACTGTATAGCCCCATTCAGATACACACTGCCATGGTGATTTATTCATTAGGCTAAGGATTATTTCCTTAGTTTATATTGGCAGTATAGATTCACAATGATATTCAAATTTATCCATCTACATCATGCTTCCAGCTCATTATTTCTCAGAGCTACTAGGACAGGAGAGCAGAACTCAAGGTTCCGTGATGCGCATGGGGAGCGAAAGCACAAATTGCTGAAATAGTTAATGCCGGCTACGATAGAAAGGCGTCGGAGCACACAGTGCATCACAGCTGCATAGCCAAAGATCGATCAGAGTGCCCAAGCTGACCCCTTATCCACCATTGAAAGCACCTACAATGGGCACATGGGCATCAGAACTGGACCATGGAGCAATAGAGGAAAGTGCTCTGCAGACCAAGCCCATCCCTTCATGGCAACAATATTCCCCAATGGCGTTAGCTTCTTTTAGCCAGATGTGCCCTGCCACGCTGCAAAAAATGTTCAGGAATGGTTTGAGGAACATGAAAAAGAGTTCAAGGCATTGACTAGACCTCCAAAATCCCCAGATCTCAATCTAATCCAGCATCTGTGGGATGTGCTGAATAAACAAGTCTGATCCATGGAGCCCACACCTTGCAACTTGCAGGACTTAAGGGATCTACTACTAATATCTAGCACCTTCAGAGGTCTTGTGGAGTCCATGCCTTGATGAGTTAGCAACACAAGGTGGTTTTAATTTAATGATTGATCAGTGTATGCGAGAAACTTTCTATTTCTTTTTGTTCCTAGAGCTCAGTTTGACAAAGGCATTACTTTTCTAAGAAATATAATAAACAACATGCATGGCAACAATCTCTAGATTCATTCAAAATTACATTTTAACAAAAACGTTAGATGAGTGTCATTACAAGTATTGCGCAACATTACAAGCAGAGAATCTGCCACACCGAAAAGAGGCACCACACGTTGCTCTCCATTGCAGAAATAGATGATATTGTTACATCTCAGCCCCTGTTTCCCCGCAAATAGAATGCATTGTAAAGATCAAAGCAGGGTGTGACCCAGTGTGCAAGGAGGCCGTAATGAGCTGGTTGCAAACATTGGCTAGAGTTGTAGAGCACTGGCTATAAAAGTGGGCTAACAAAAACAGCACAATGCTGAATGACACTTTCAGTGCCAGATGCACCAGCTGTTTCACATTTGCGGAGAAAATCTTAAATAGGTAAATGGTGTGATTAGGTGTCTCCAGAGACACTTCATCGGTGTTCTTAATTTCTCGGTGTGGCTAATACTGTAGATTCTGCACCTTATCTTGCATCATTTCCATTCCACTTATCGCTCAAGTCCATGCCCCCTGAAGACCCAGGCACAATCTCTGAGCACTTCTGCTATTAGATCCAGCATGCTCATATTCTGATTTTATAACTTCCGCTTGTACGTTTTCCAGTGTCTTGTTCTGCTGAGATACCTGATCCTGAAATGATGCTTTACTTATCATTTGCTTCTTTTCACATTTCGGGCATGTGACTCTTCTCCTAAGTATGGGATTCAAATGGGTAACCTTCTGATCACAGGCACAGAGGCCTAACCCACGGAGCAACACACCATCCCCCGATATTACCAGCCTCTGCATATCCCTGATCCTCTTCAAGGAAGACAGAGTTTATAGGTGTAGTAATCTAAAGAAGAACAGTTGCTTCATGAGTGTGTGAAACGAGGGGATTTAGAAAGAGGACGATGCATGTCAGTGCAACTGAATTGCAAACTACCCTTTAAAACTGGTTGGAAAATGAATGAATGAATGAATGAATGAATATAGTAGGTTTACAAAACACTTCAGATACTGTAGAAACACAGCTTTGCAGAAAGCCTTAAAGTACATAAAGCCTGACACATATATTAACTACAGCCACAAAGAGTTTAAGTTTAAAGTGGATTTTTTACATCCATCTCACAATTTTTTAACTCTAATACAATTTTCTTATCTATTACATGGTCACACCATGGGTGACTGAAGCTTATCCCAAACAGTAAAAGATGTCAGTCCAATGCAAGGATTATTTCCATATTTGTTATTCCAGATATGTGTGATACAGGCAGTTAGCTTGAAATGCATATGTGTTGTGCTGGATGGGATGCTATTCCAGGATATTCTTCCTTGAGTATTAAGAAATATTTTGCAAAGTGGATACATATTTGGACACATAATTACCTGACAAAATTGATTTATACAGTAGTATATATTTGAATGCCAGCCAAAACAGGGTGTAATTTGTTTTGTTTAAAGATTTTAATTTAAGATCGCTGGGTTGTATAATAGTGTGGCACGTCAGCTGGGGGGTGGAGGGTGGGGGCATCAAAAACTTAGTTTAAATTAATAAACAAATTGCAATATGGCATTACTTCCAACTTGCGGTCTAGATGTATTTAGAATATTTTAGAACTTTCGTACATGAGGTTTGGCTCAAGTTCAAATGACAGAAAAGATTCATTCTAAAACACTCTGCACCAACCAACAAGTAACCAACATGGTTATACGGCACTCAACAGCCCCCAGAAGTTCTTCAAGATCTTGGAGGAACTTTTACACACTGGCTTTCCTGTTTAATTTTTCAGAAGGAACTTAGTTTAATGTACAATAACATCTTCATCTGAGCAATTTGGACGTTTAACAGAGACTTCTTATTCATTCGTAAAATGATTATATCCCGAAGAAAATTATGACAAGTGACTTGTCGCTGATCAATTACTTTGAAATATTTTTACCCTTACGGAAGGTATGAAGATGCAAAGTTGCCAAAATAGGGTTCCACATATTACTTAAAAGACAAGAACTTTATTGGTCCCAGGCAGGAAATTCCTTTTAACCTTTTAATTACAAAAAAGGTGATGAAGTTCTTCTTGTGGTACAATTAGCCCATAGCAGAGGCAACATTGCTCATTATTTCTTAATAGGCCCATGAGACCTCATTAAGATGTCACACAACATCCAGCAGAAATACCCCCAAACGTCCCCAAGGACCAGGTTTGGGAAAGTGCTCTGCGGGCTAAAGTGCAGCCCCAGCCTAACATTTAATCATTAAGTATCCATTGCTGTTCTCTTACCAAGCCAGACCCTCAATAAACATTTGTTTTCACTCTCTGTGGTTCACAAGGGTTGAACTGCACCTTAAACTGACTTTTGTTTATCTTCTGCTCCGGTGCGGTAGTTAAGGGAAAAAGTTCCAGTGCAGCAAGGAAGGATTCTCACACAGAGAACCACTGAAGAATTCAGAATAGGGCCTGGATTTTAAACATTTCTATTGGTTACGTTGCTGGACTGTCTGTGTAGACAATGGAAGAATGTAAAAAGTGCATAGAGTGCAAAAGTGCAAAGAATTCAGTCCGTGTAGTACGTCCCTCAGTGCACAAGGAGCAATACAAGACAGTCCACCCAACTTATAGCTTACTATACAGTGCACCCAACCAGAGAGCTAGGGCATAACTGAACACTGAAAACTGAATTACCAACAGATCAAGTCATTAAAAACATATTAGAATAATAGAATTGTAGAGCACCAACACATTGTCATGCACATACTGATATACATACATATAAGGGTTAGCTTAACTTTAGGGATGTACGGAGCCCCTAAGGGGACAAAGGAGCAGAAAAAAAACGACAGAAGAAGAAAACGCAAAAGTTTTTGGTTATATCACAAAACTTTTTTTTCTTCTGCCGTTTTTTTTTCTGCTCCTTTGTCCCCGTAAGGGCTCTGTAGGGATGGAATACAGCGGTAAAAAAGACAAAAAACCTCACAGAAAACAGGCCATGCCTAATTCTTCATTTACACCACTAGTGTGCAGCGTTTCGAGTCAAAAGATTTCAGCATTCACACTGGGGTAAAATTTAGGATTGGGAATCCTACCGATTCCAAAAGGTAAACATTAGAGCTGCATGCTAGGTTTTTTATTTATTTATTTATTTAGTTATTTTTTTATTTTGTACTTTTTTGGTCGCAAAGCTGGTAAATGTATTGACCTTTTTGCAGTTAGATCATGCAGCACAATTTTGGCAAAGAAAGGAACCCGCCGCATCGTCCAAACATATCTAGCAGATGGAGATTTTATTTGTGTCTTATTTTTTTTATTTTTTTATTTGTTTTAGTTGTGTCCCGAACATTGTTTGCTCTAGAAAATGAGAAAAGTGGAAGAGTGTTGAAGATCTCCTTAGAGACATAATCAATAGATAAATGCTGCAGTGTTTTTTTTTTTCCACAACATTACATATCTCACGCCCAAGTGGTGAACAGTGTTATGGCCTCGTCTAGGGGAAGGGCTGTAACTGAATGAAGATATGAACAAGATATTGGGACAAGGTGGGTGAATAGTGCAAAGCAGTGATTATGAAAGTTTATTAACAAGGCAACAATGCATAGATGATACAGAACCCCAGGTACAGACATGGAGGGCAGCCCACATTATTACAAAAAGGTTGCAAGGAGTTAATATAAATCTTGTTATAAGCAATGCATGACCTTGCATATCGTATCTTATTTTAAACAACACATACAATTACATGATATTTTGTTCTAATGAATGCATGAAATTACACTATTATTCAAAGTTACTTGATAAGTGATTGAATCAATATATGAAATTTCATTACGAGGGTGCCATTTTAAGTTCAAACATTTAGGGTTTAGTAATTCACAAGGTGGGTGATATTATTAGACAGATGTGGCTTCTTTTCTCAGAAATACACATATTTACTCCAAATACACTTTTAGAATAGCCACCTAATGTACAATTTAATGTATGGCTTGTTTAAAGCAATACATAAAATTACATTTTCCTTGTTTGAGACCATTGTCGTAAGGGTTGACATCTAATGACACACCTGACAGGCGACAAACAGAGTAGGTCACCTGTCTGTAATATACACAACTTTGGGAGACAGGTTGACAGCCTTATGCTCTGAGCACAATAGTTTTTGCTATTTTTTCTTTTATCACCATGGTATCATCCCTCTTTTTTAAATCAGTGAGCAATTCCAATCTTTCTTGCTCCTGACTCTCTTCAGTCTAACCTGCTGGGTGCATTGGCAGGTAATTCACCTCTGTTTTCCTTGGCTTTTTGTCATTCTTTGCTGGCTTCCTGTAATCAGGACTCTTGTCTGTCATTGCATTACATGTAAACTCAGGACAGCCAAACTTGCCAAGTCACCTACTTTAATTGGCCTCTTGTCCTTAAGGCTCATCTGCCAGAAATAATCCCCGCTGAAGGAACCTGATTCTTTCAGACACAGGTGCTTCCAAATAAGCACTTCACAGAAAAGTCTTTTCTCCTTTGTGGAAAAGCTCCTGATCTTACTTCATCCTGCTGGAATTTACTATGGCATCCTAAACAAACTCCTACAGACGTAATTCCCAATAAAACTTTCAACTAAACCACTAAGAAAATGGGCACCAAGCTAGTCCACTGACACAAAAACCATAGGCTCACTGATGTTTTTCCAACACTAGCAATAAAACACACTTATTGTTCCAAGACACAAATATGTTTTAAAAGCGGTTTCAAAACTGCTTCATATCCAAACCTTACATCATCACCTTTGCTAAGAACCAACAAATGTATTAATGTCAGAGAAGTCTGCATGTCAGGAGGCATATTGGCCAAAACCCAATATATTGCTGATATTTTGTGTTTTTTCTTAGATCAAGGGTCTACAGCCCACGGTCCTGGGGAGATACTGTCCAGTAGGTTTTCTATCATACCTGGTGCCTGATGAGCTGCACCTCTTCTCAGGTAAATACCAGGAGCAGGTGAGGCTCATCAGAATCTAGGTAGGATAGAAAACCTACTGGACAGCATCTCTCCAGGACCGGAGTTATACACACCTGTGTCAAATGTTCCAGGTGGATCAGACACCTAAAACTCATCAACATATAACATGAAATGGACTTTTTGATCTTTCCCATCAAACAACTTTTTTGCTTTGAAATATCTTCCATCTACATATGACTCAAAATGTGATGGGTCACCTGAAAAATGTTTCAGAGTGTTCAATTTGAAGTTTTTTCTATTTATAATCTGTTGCAAAGTCTGAAGTATAGGTGCATACCAATAAGGGGTACTGTCACCAATGTCACTGTCCTGTGGCCCAGTTTAAAAAAAAATGACCCTTCTGTCACACAATCTTAGACAGCAGTCTTAAAAGTCTGTATAAAAATGAGGATTATGCTTTCTGCTTCTATGTATCACAAATATCCCATCTCTGTTAGTCTTAAACTCACACCCTTGAAACACACATTCTATAGTTTCATGACTTCTAAGATGATGACCTAAATGCTCAGAAGAATGACGTGTGTTACAACTTTCATAATTAAAATTTGTATAATTAAACCTTTTATAATTAAATTAAGCACTTTTCTGGCAATAGAGTGGCCTTATGTACATGCTATCTACTTAAATGTGTGTTAAGGGTACTGTGTTTTGAAAGGACACGGACAATTGGAGTGTGTACACAATACAAAATATGCACATGTAGACAACCCATGCTATAATTTACAGTGCTTCAAGACAGCTCCTTTTGAGGAGGTTATACTGTACAGTGTCAGATCTTACACTGCCACACCATGACCACACACTACATCCTCATACACTATACTAGGGCTGCCACTAACAACTATTTTTCTATGGATTAATCAACCGATTATTTTACCGATTGCTCGATTAATCTAAATGATTAATTTTCCTCCAGAAAATCCAACAGACCGTCAAGTTCATTTTTTGACAAAAAACAAACTGTGTTATTGCAGGGCTTTACATAATGAACACCTTCTTTTCTGCATTATACAGATGATATTATTATTATTTCTTTTTATTAGCCATTTTTTCATTTCTCAAAATTAAAACATATTTTGACTACCAAAACAAGTGTATCAGACAAAGTTGCATCAGTTTAGGTTTACAATTTTAGTTTAGAAATTTGATCGGGATGTTAAAATAATTTTTTTTCGAAATGAAATATTACATTTCACAGCATTAATCTCAGCACCTTATTGACATCCACATGACATCAAAGTGCAGTGATTCAACCAATCAGTTTAAATAGTTTATTCATACTCTAGTACCAGTCTCACGTGGATGCACATTAATCCTTGCAGATTCATTGCCGAAGTCAGTAGTTCCGTTCCCTGTTATGCTGTTTATTTAATTAGTTAGACTTTCACACCTACTACCTCTGTGGCGCAAAATGTCACGTGATTCGGTTTGGCACTTGTGGCAGTGCATCGGGAGCTCTGCATTTTGGTGCGCGGTGCCGATCGCCGGCGTAAACGAAGTTTTGGGAAAGACGACCAACCACGGCTATGTTTATGTTTGACCATTTTTTTGTGTTAAAAATGATTGAACTGGAGCAGCTCTTATAACTGAGTACCGGCAATGCGTTGTTTTCGAATTCGTATATGATAACGATGCATGTTAACGTAATATTTGCTTACATTGGGTAGAGAGTAGCTGAAAAGCCATTTCCTTTATGCCAGCAGTTAAAACAGATAGATAGAATATAATTCACAGCATATAAACATCAAATTATGGCTGACATAAATGTACTGGTATCGTGTTAAATTAGGAAAAATACTAAAATTAATGAATTGGCAACGTCATTTCCATTTTACAAATGAGACACTGCACATAAATTACTCAAAATAAGCAAGTGGACTATTTTCTGAATTTTTTCAGTGAAAGGGACCCAGATTTATAAATGATATAAATCCTCATTTTTCTAAATGACACGTACTATCGTATTAGTAGACAGTTAATTTATTCAGTGTATACCTAAGAAACTAACGAAAGGGCAAACCATTTTCGAGGTTAATAGAAGTATGACCTGAAAAGTCTGTTAGACATTTACAGCACACATTTTATTCAACACGATTGACTATCATACTAAAATTATCTGTGTCCGAAAAATCATTTTCAAACATAGCAGGAGGCCATTTTTAAAGTATTATTTATTCCAGCGATAACTGCAGGATAAGTGTGGAATCGGACACTCGGTACAAAATCCATCAACAACCAGCATTTTCAAATTCACCCTCAGGCAGGCTCTCATCATAACATAGCTCGGTACGGAAGGGGCTGGCCAGTGACGTAAATAGACACAGACACCAATGTGGTAAATTCATTAATGGAGAAAATGTAGTCTTTAAATTTTTTGAAATTATTGTTGAGAAGAATCAAGGAATTATAATGAGACCAGTAATTTTAATGAAATATTTCACAGGCATCTGTTAGTAGGAACCCCCCATCACCAATTCTCTTACAAATAATTATACCCTGAAGAGAAGGAGAGTCCAAAAATTAAAAAAACAAAAAAGACACAAATGCAACACAGCAAAAAAATGTGGCTTTGGACAGTTTACTGCCACCCCGACATCAACATTTTGGTTGAAGCTTGAAGGTGTGCAAGATGAAGATAGCTGCTGTTTAAGGCTTATGCAACACGTCGAAATGCTACAGAAGCAGCCCGTGGTGGTCGAGTGGCTGGCAAGGGCCCGAGAGATACTCAGTAGCGGTAATGGTCGGGTTTGAAGGGGCCGTCGCGAGGCAGGCCCAGGTATTTGGCCTGCTTCTCTGTCAGCTTTGTCAGCTTCACGCCCAATTTGTCCAGATGGGCAGCAGCTACCTCCTCATCCAGCTAGAAAGCAAGAAGAAAAAAATATATATATATATACACACACACACACATATACATACACTTTAAATAAATGCCTTTATAATTACAATTTAAACCTGTCTAATAAATGCCCCATGAGTCTTTAAAATCTAGTGCAACTTTCAGCCCCCCACCCTTCACTATTCTTCCTGGGAAAAAAACTTTTTTGCAACCGTATTTGCAAATTGGCACAAATTTCATAAAATGCAGTGGTGCTTTGTGTTCAAATTTTTGAATTCAGCACAGGCACCCTCACCGCCAGCCCCCCCCCCCCCCCCAACCTGAACAAGGTTTTAACTGATAGAGATTTCCTTGTTGGAAGGTTGCAAATCAGAGGAACAGCTCTTTGCTGAAAAGCTGTGGATTCATAAAAACATGGCTTCCTGTTGCAAAGATGAACAGTGGTCTGCATGGGGCCTCTGGCTTTAGATCAAGCTTTACAGCCCCCACTCAATTCATAGGAATTCTATCGATGGTAGTGGTCTCTTGCAGGTCTCACACAGCAAATATCCTCCAGCCTAGTTGAACTGCCAAGGTCCAGTTAGAGAACGAGACACTTATCAGCCGGGACGGACCTTTATACAGCACAGCATACCACTACATCCAAGCCCAATTACAAGACTCTCAGCCATTATTTCCCCCACACACAAAATGTTCCTAAAATGTGATGTGGTCTACATCTAAGGCATAACAAAGACAGTCTTAGTTGAACACACAAAATGTCAGGTGACACCACAACACTTCAGTGGGACGGAGTAGTTGGGACTCTGACTTAATTTTAAAATACAGAAATTCTTCAGTTTGGAGCCATCCTGTTGATCTATACCAGCGAGGTACATGACCCAACATCTTCTGAGATTTAGATCAGATAGATGTCCTGACACTACTGCAGAATTTCCTGATACGACTTGGATATCACAGGTACCTCAACGATCATAAGCCATCCAAACTAGAGGCCACAGAGCAACCACACATAATTTTACTCAACTTTCTTCACATTTGTAAAGAGAATATTGTTGCAGTAGTGCTGTGGAACATCCAGGAGGTCTTCAGCAGACTTGAGACCTTCAGCAATGTTTTTTGGATCACAGCAGTTTCCTCTGCAAGTTCCTATGGGGAGTCCACACTGTGCTCTTGCAATGATCTTGTAATTTGTAAATATATTAATTTGTAGGCCTTTCGTATCTAATGAGCTTCAGTAACGTTCTCGAATGTCCTGTCATATCTCTTTTGATGGAGCCATATTCCACTTGAAGAGAATTCAGTTGTGAAAAAACCCATGCAGAGCAAGACAGGACATGGATTTCATGCAGAAATCCAGATTATTCCAAAAGTTTCACAAATCTTTCCCCCACAACAGCATATAGTGGTTTGGTTAATCGCAATGTTAATTTAACAAGCAAACAAGACAGCTAGTAAACTGACAATTGTCAAATACTAATATTCATTTTGGTTCATGTTTATTCATGCAAGTCACACAGAATTTGTAGTGAAATATACTACAGATCATGGTAGCTTATTGAATTTAAATTGCTACCATGAGATGCTACAAATCTAGCAGATTAGAACGTCTCTTGGAACTCACCTTCTTAGGCAGGAAGTACACACCCAGCGGGTACTTGCTGGTGTTTGTCCACAGCTCAATCTGGGCCAACACCTGGTTGGTGAACGAGTTGCTCATGACAAAACTGGGATGACCCATAGCACATCCAAGGTTCACCAATCTGCCCTCGGCCAGGACAATGAGGTGACGTCCGTTCTTCAGACGGTAGCGGTCCACCTAAGGACAAGAACCACAAATGAACCAGAGGAATTTAGTAAAAAAGGCACGGTAGTTGTCATAATGCCAATTTCAATGAAGAAAGCCATGACGGATTTGTTATAACAAAAGAAATTAGTTAAAATAAAAAACAGGCATATTTATCATAGCAATTGAGATATGGTCACTTTCATCTTTGTAACTGGGTCAAACAGGAAATGTTGGCATCCCACTAGCACAATGCTACAACCAGAAACTGTGGAACTGTTTGGCAGGACCCTATAACTGCTGGTTCCAGAAGAATTCCACATTTAGTTAGAGGTAGAAAGAGGTAGCAAGTGTATCCTTTTCAGGCAGCCATAGCTGTGGTAGCTGACCAGCTTCTGACAAAAGAGCTACTTTCCAATTGCTCACCAAAGTGACCCATCAGGGACACAAGACCTGCACAACAAAGTCCTCATGGACATTATTCCCAGTGGAGTAGAATTTCTACTTCAAGGGACACAAATACTTGCATAAGAAGTTATAAGTCTACATCTACCCAGATGTACAATTCTACACCTACCCATATTACTCTCCAGGTGTGGAGCAGTCTGTACACATCCGCCTAGCTTTAGTTACTCTGCAACTGCATAGAACATGAAGAAAACTCTAGATCGGTCCCACCCCACTATATACTCTCCGTGCTATGTATACTTGAACATCACTTATTCAAAATGTGACAGTTTAAGGTCCTTTCCTTACACAGGTAATCACCTTCCCTCCTTAACCTTCTTGCTTAGAGCCACTGCGAAGAACACCACCGCAACATTACCTGAGGTTTAATGTTGACCTTTTCGACGGCGTGCTCATTCAACCACTTCACGTCGATCTCACAGTCAAAGTGGCCGATGTTGCAAACTATGGAATCTTCTTTCATGTTCTCAAAATGCCTGTCAGGGGGAGTGCCACACGTGTTCAAATGTGTACAGAATTGATATGCATGTACACAAAAGCTAAAGAGATGCAGACAGAAACACCTTAAATACCCCAATATAAAAAATACCGGGAAAATTTTGAGACTGGTTATAACTGCAAAACTGAGGATGACAAAGTATTTGAGAAAACTGCAATTATTCGTGGCAAATTAATAGTGCTATCCACTGAGCTATAGTGCCAACGTCCCTCTTACAAAAGATGAAGCTTCATTGATCATTGTGGGGAATTTTTGGTTGTCTAGCAGCTTTACACAAAAACCCCCAATGCTATTTTCTCAAGAGAAAAAAAGACAAAGTATATAGTACTGTGCAATTGTTACAAGTGAGGTAAACTATGGAGGTCGAAACCCCCGGAATCAACGCGTCAAATTTGTTTGTCTGAAGATGCTGGAAATGTATGTGTTAAGATGGTAAAAGTGAACATGTTAAGACGGTAAAAATGCCTTGTAACAATTAAAGTTGCATAACCTAGTGCTGGTTAGAGGTATAATATCGTAAGCTTTACCAGGATGAGATTCAATTTTGATTTTGCTTCATCTGATTAGGGCTGGACACTGAACTTTGTTCATTTTGTGTGTGTCTGTGTGTGTCTGTGTGTGTGTGTGTGTCTTTTGGTCACGTCGTGTTAAAAAAAAGGCCTAAGAAATCAAAAGTGGAGCTCCACAGGGTTCCAGACTGTGACCATTTTTGGAGACAGTGTGACTAAATTTTATGACTGGACGCGCCAGTAAGACTTGCAAATATGCCCCCGTGTAATGGTTGACCACATCGTCGTATATCACTTGAAAACACCCAGAGTGAGTAAGAACTGGTGTGCACGTGCACGCGTGCGTGTATGCGAGTGAGAGCATCAGAACTCGGCCTGACTGCAGTTCCTCAGAGCTGTCAGAGGCACTATTGTGGAGGTGCTTACTGTGATTATTTACAGTGATTATTTGCTTGACCACAAGAAGAAAAAAAAAAAAAAAAACAAAACTTGAGAGCAGATGGAATTATTTTTGTACCTCAATAAGACTGAATGCCTGTTTGCTTGCATCTCCACATACTGCCAGTGCTGGCGGTTAAACGTGCCAGTGCTGTGTCCTGTTATGATAGTTATCGCTCCCCCCAGTAACTAACCAATAACTAACAAAATTACTTGTTTAAATAAAAGATTCGTGCCATAATGTTTAATGTATTTCTGTTGTTCAAACTGATTTCAAACCAAATTCGTACAGGGTTCCCCCAATTCTGGCAGAATAAATTTCTATGACTTTTCCAGTACCATAACAAAATTTTCTAAAACCCGCGAGTTTGTAAAACTAAAGTAGATAACTACCTTATACAAATACTGTTCTAACTACCGACTTCCGCTCGTACATTCCTATTAGTGCTTTGCGGAACGAAACGGGAAACAAAAATGAACAAGGCTAGTTTCCAAAACTTTTCCTATCCAAGAATTCCAAAACTTATCCAGGTTTTCCATGACCGCAGGTACCCTGTTGGTATCGTTCAGGAACTGGTATCGAAATCAAGGCATTGTTCTGGTATTGAACATTTTTTTAATGATGCCCAGCCCAACATCTGATTTAATTAAAAGGTGCAGGATTTAGAAGAAGAGCACTTAGAACATTCAAAATGTGCGGCTGATAAAGATTCCCAATCATAAGGACATGTTCCCTTACTGTAATTTACCAAATAAAAGTGTGACCAACAAAATTTTACTTTGTTTCTTCAAACTATGCCATTGTGTTCTAGTTTCTGCTCTGTAGTTATTTGAACATGAAAATTATCCTGGAGGTGGGGGGATGGGCGGGGGGTCACACACAGAGCAAGCTATTCTGTAGCTATTTTCTGCACACAAATGTATAAAAATCTAATCAGGTGACTGACATAGAGACCATGTGTGATGTTATGCTTGTAAAGGACTGTTCCTGAGTAATGCAATAATTCTGACATTAGTAAACAAAAGAAAATTAAATTAAGATAAGCATGAGAAAAGCACAAGATTATAAATATTTAGCCCATAAGGATTTTTCATAGCTGAAAATAGTGGGGAGGGGGGAAAACTTGGAAAGATTTTTTCAGGCGTTCTGAATGCCATGACAGGAAAGTAAATATTCAAGGCTGACTGCCATGGACTTGTCACAACAACCGGAGATCTGGAGGCATGTTCAGGAGAAGGCCAAACATCTGCTGCTAACACTAACCAGCAGAGGTCACAGTGTGTGTGCGTGCGCGCGTGTCTGTGTGTGTGTGTGTGTATGTGTGTGTGCGCGCGCGCGTGTGTGTCTGTGTGTGTATTCAGGAGGGAAATTGGGTGTGGGTAGCATCAGCTCAAGACAGAAAACCGAGGTCTAAAAGGGGCTGATTCAAAAACACGAAGACGATGAGGAGTAAACAGCATCCCAACTACATGTACGTAACTGCACTAATATGACAACCAAGAAAAAGAATCATAAGCACACCATGTGTACCGACTGAAAAAGAAACAGATCAAATTAACTCTAGGAAAGAGGAAAATGTTTAACGATCGGATATCCTTTTTTTTTTGAAAGAGGATATTCAAATAAGGCTAAAGATTACACAGAATTTTATTCTTTTTTGATCCCTAATAATCACTTTCTGTTTGCTGGAGATTCTAACATTTTGCAGCTGTACCAACTAACCTTTTTAGGAGTTTGGATTAAATCTAATATATTTCTCCTGTTTGACACCTTTAATGGAATCTTAAATGCATGAAAAAGTACGCAAGCAGCTTCACCTGTTAGGGAGCAGCGTTAATCAGAGTTAAATCGACATGGAACTATTTGTTTACTGCATCTTAAAATCAACATGGCATTTCCCACTTCCAGAAGCATCCATTTGGAGGTAGCAACAGCCATGTTCACATTTGGGGCACGTTTTTGTTACAGCTTTTCTTAACTAAAGGGAATTTTGTAACAATTTTTTTACCTCCCCTTCCCCATTCAAAAGCTGTAACGGAACAAGGAAACAAGGAAATGTATCAGGTAGGAAACAGAATTCATTTTGTCCTGTGTATTTAACTGGTCAGAAGAATTACTAGAAGTCTGCAGTTGTGTAGTTTTAAAACATTACTGCAGTCATTTGTGGCAGAAGCACTTCTCTTGCTGCCATGCCCTCAAATGTGCAAAACCACCATATAAACAGTCTGTGAATCAGTCCCTTGTTTATAAAGTGTGCCAAAGCCCATCTTCCAGAAGGGACCCTTCAAAGACACGCAGTTCATTGGAGGATGCGGTAGAGAAACATACATAAGATGGAGCCTTGTTTATGGTGTACAAGAACAGTCATGTGAACTGAGCCCGTTAACCGTCCCACGTTTTTTAGTGCAATGTAAACCACCATCACAACCATAATTATTACCATGAACTTCATCTCAAAATGTTCATTAAAATAAAAAAAAAAATCATTAGGCAAACTCACAATGTAATGAGCTGCATTATGCAGTTTGGGAGCACTGAAGCTATTTAAGAAGTTACTGCTGTGTCCTGCAGCCTGTTTCCTAACTGAATCACTGAAACATTTGAGTAAACACACTCATTAAAATGTATTGGCTGGTACCGATGGCCAGCAGCTAGCCTGTACTGCTGTGTCGCACCTCCAGGACTGGGGTCCAAATCCTCACCTCGCTGCATGCGGAGCTTGCATGCATTCGGCAGGTTTCTAGCCTAGATACAGCATATACCCTGTGACAGACTGACGTCTTGAGCAGTGGCTCTTCTCCAACCATGACCCTATACTGAATAAGTGTGTGTCAGCTGGATGGGGGGGGGGGGGGGAGCAAACATTACCACTGCTTTGCCTTGCCTTTGGTTGCAGTTTTTGATCG
>JAODKF010000138.1:1435798-1451825 GCA_026779585.1 Mormyrus proboscirostris
CCCCCCCCCCCCCCCCCCCCCCCCCCCCCCCCCCCCCCCCCCCCCCCCCCCCCGGACATCTTTTTAATTAAAAAATAGACTAGGAGGGAGTTGAGAAGTCACAGCATTTCATAACAAATCTATTAACCTAGAGTACGGTACACTATGATCATCACCACAGGGAAGTTTAATGGGCTGTTATAAGCAGTGCACTGTTATGACAGAACAAGTGGACCACCAGACGACCAGGAAAACACAGAGGCACTGTCCTCATACCTTTCCAACAGAAGTCAAGCATCCGTTGAAAACAGCTATTTTGCATGACTAAGTCCAGACAAGAACCACACGCACACTAAGTGAAGTGCAAGTGTCTGCAACAAACCTTAAAATTTGGCTTATTTTTATAGACTTTTAGGGCAAAAACTGGGCAGGCTCCATTGTCTGCAGCTTGACAATCCACCTAATATGTTGCTGTTACTGCCATTCTTACCTGGTCTGGCGGGTAATGTGGACGGCACGTTCGGTAGGGGTACGTTCTCTCCAATCTCCAGCAGGTTTTTGTCTAATTCCTCTTGTTCCAACTCTTCCAATTCTGCCATGAGTTCATCCTGGAATTAACAGCAACAAAAGGTCACATTACAGAAGTTTCCAATGCAACGGTTTACATACACATACAGTGCTGTGTGTGTATATATATATGTATGTATATATATTTATTAGAGAGAGAGAGAGAGAGAGAGAGAGAGAGAGAGAGATACAAAGCTCTTTGGAGCCTTATGGCAAGTAACATGACAGAAGTTCCACCTCCAGGATGCTCACCTCATCAAAGTCTTCACCAAAACCTACAGGTTTTGAAATGGCATCTGAAATTTCCTGTGCGAGTTCCTGCCCCTCTGTGATTTCCTGCATTAAGTCATCCACTTTGTCTATGTCCCTAGAAACACAGCAGAACAAGACAAGTTTCAGGCCTGGTGTCCAAGCATCCGGTTTTTCTTTAATGCAGCCGTTCACCAGCAGTTTTGTTATAGCTTTGCTGTTTGCAAAGCAGCTTACAAACCTAATACCTCTGATACAGTCTAACCTATTTATAAGGCTGGATACTTAACTGATTGTAATTCTGGTTAATGACCTTGCTTAATGGTACAGCCCCCAATCTTGAGTATTACAGTGTATAACCAGCGTGTTTATATATATGACGGCTTGAAAAGTGTGAAACATGCATTCCTGATATTTGAGAGAATCTCATTTACAGCATTTTACTATGACCAAAAAAAATCTCATGCACCATCCATAGCACTTTCATTGTCGTATTGTTACACTTTTACAGACAAAATGTCAGTGAGAGCCACTAAAAGAAAGAAAACACGGGGCTCGTTACATGTTTTCGTGGGCCGCCTTCATGGCCTTAGCGGCAAAGCCCATGTTCTTCAGCACTTCAGTGTTGGTGTTGGCGTTCTCTAGCGCCTCCCTCTGGAACTCGATGGTGGACAGCGTTCCATCGATCTGGGCCAGCTGCTTCTCGTACCGCTTCTTACGCTTCAAGGCCTGCAAGGCAGCTGCATGGCAGAGAGCAGATGAATGTTCGGGACAAATGACAGCAGTAAGGAAACAACTGGTTGGTTCCATAACCTATTACAGTATACATTTATATTTGAATCATTCCTGCGGACACCAAACTACAGTTGACTTCCAGTTAATCAGGTGTGTAATAACCAGTTTCAGTTGACTTGAATTAGGCAAATAATATAGGCAACCACAGGACATAGAAGATAAAACCAACATACAAAAAAAAAAAAAAAAAAAAAAAAAAAAAACATATTGCTGGCTAAATAAATGAACCAAATGTAAACCCACGGAAGCCAAACCAATGCTTCCGTTCTATCACCTTCACAAACATACAAAGCAGCCCTTCTTAATACAAGTACCTCTTGATTATTGATGAGTAAAGGAGCTAGTTCCCCGAACTCAGTCGTTCCTGGATACATCCAAACCCTCGCCAGTCTTACAGCACTATATAAAAGGGTAGTTTCGCATAATGCATGGGTGTTCATAAAAATACTCCTTCCTTTACAGATACCTTGTTTGGCAGACACCCAGTGCTCCCCAATATCACTTGTCCTGACTATTGTGGTTATCAAGGCAAAGCAAAAATAAGTAATCAAATGATCTCAGAGATGAAAAACAATCCAGAAATAATTTCTGGTATTAGAGGATACCAGCCACAACAGTTGATACAGGGCTAGAAATTCCAATCTAATCCGACGAAAAAAAATTTCTACGAGATATACCACCTGCAGATCAAACTAGGTAATACAACCGGAGTTAAGCAGGTTTGAGCCTAGCTAGTACTTGGATGGGAGACCAACAAGGAAAGCTGTGTTGCTGCTGGAGGAGGTGATGGTTAGTCCAACCTGTGGTGAGTGTGGAACCCAGTGCCTCAGTGCATTGACAGAGAAGCCCATCCTGGGGTCTTTTTGAGTCCCAGTGCCCCAATGCAGTGACAGGGACACAGTGCTGTAAACTGGCACTGTCCTTTGAATAACACATAAAACTGAGGTCCTGATTCTCTGAGGTCATAAAAGATTTCTGGGCATCTTTCAAAAAAAGTGGGGGCAGTACCCCAATGTCCTACCTAACAATCAATAAATAAGATTGCCCGCTGCGGCCTTTTCAAATCAGCCTTCTAACAATCCTCTATACTCAATCAGCGAGTTCTCTCCTGCCCCTTCACCAGCTCACCTACTCGGTGGTGAGTGTATTGGTTCAGAATGGCTGCTGTCGCGTCGCCCAGGTGGGTGAAAAGCGATATATAAATATAACATTCATTCATTCAAGCCAGAAACACATAATTTAAAAACAGATTACTTGGTATATCCAGAAATTATATATAACTGGGGGTGGTGGGGAGGTTACTCATACAGCATCTATGATTAACTACACAATGATTAATGTGAGAAAATAAAGAAATGTAAGAGTGCAAATGTCCTGCGGGTTTTAAAGAAAGTGCAGGCTTCAGACGTAACCATGCAACAGAACATGTCCCAAGTTCCATTTTTAGTGCCAGCATCTTGCTGGATGGCGTCTCAAGAGGACTAACTGTAGCACGCAAAAGTAAGCCAGGCACCGCTGCAAACAGACTCACAGTAGTGCTTAAGGTGCAAGAACCAGGTGACCGAGGGGGAATTAACCCGAACCGAGTCAAGTAGATCAAGGACAGCTTGCAATGTATTTTCTATCTATAGAGTGAGACCAGTATGGTGGTGATTTTATAACAGTGACTGAAACTGCAGTAAAACAAATTTGAGCAATCTAACTGCAAACCAGCAGAACAGTCTAATCTGATGAAACCGTTAACTCAGGCTGAACACCGAGTTTATCCCAGGTAAAATGGATGTGTTTTTCTTAATCGTAATCAAATGTTTAAACTGACGTCTCATTCACGCAAAATTATAAACTGTATCCTTAACCTGTCTTGACTGTGGCATCAGACTATTTGTATGAAGATAAAAAATAAACTTGGCAGTGACCAAAACCAAAATCTTCCTGAGTCTACAACCCTATCTGACATTGTGGTGAAGGTTCAGACATGGTGAATACTGGGCACAGTGTGTAAGAATACATTATATCCAGGCTGTTGCACGGCTTCCTTCTTGTTCCTACAGGGCCAGAGAGTGCATAGGATTTAAGGTCACCCATCATCAAAAATCAAACACATATAGAGCTAATTGATGAACACCAAACAGAAAGACTAACACCCCGCCATGAACTGCAATGCTGGTTCCACTTGCCTTCCATCACAACACTGCAAGGGTATCCTGTGCTGTAGTTTACTTTGTCAGGTGCCGTATCCAGTGTATCCGTTTAAAGGGGGACAACTGTTCCTCAGTAACTCTACACCAGCAACTCTGTAACCCAGTGATTCAGCTAAAATTGTGCCTAAGAGTAAACAAGCTGCACCTATTTAGTGAAAGAGGAATGTGAGTGGAAACGTTTTATTGTTCTATAGGAATAACAAATGTTACACGTATAATGAATATGAGATGTGAACCACAGAGAGAGGTAATCAGTTTCATTGACACAATATTTCTGTTGAGGACAAAAAGCATGTAATTTTTAGATGTACTATTCAAATGCATAGCAACAGTGTCCCCCCACCCCACAACCGAATAATGTTATCGACACGCCATCACTACGTGCCCGTAATAGGCCGTGTTGCTGGATCTTGTAGCTACCTGTAGATCAGCTGCTTTGCGACCGCCCACAAAAGATACATGAGAACGACAGCAACAGCTCTCTTATGGGCGTGTCACATGCAGACAAAACTTACTTCCTCATATGTCTGACGTTACTGGAGACTGGCTATATTTTCCACGGCGATTTAAATCAGCGCTAACTAGTTAAGAGAACACGTTACTTCTTCCACCGATCCGCTGCCAGGCAAGTCGGTCGTCGTGGACACCCAAAGACAAGAAAAATCTCACTATACTTACACCGAACCTAAAAACGTCAGTCCTTTAACTTGCGAAGTTAACCGACTTAATTGAGTCTTTTCAAATGTAGCCGTACGAGCGGCTTTCCCAAGTGAAAGAGGAGGGCTGGCGATTATTTTACAGCCAAGCGAACAGTACAACGACGATGTGCTTTCCAGCAGTCATCCTGCTTTTTACTCGTGGCCAGACACCCATAAACACCACATCGGGTACGCTTTTAAAACGAGGTTTTAATAGCGATCGCGAATTCCATATTGGCCATAATCGGGTAAGAACTGCCTCGCAGCAGTACACTGTGGTATAGTTATATAATATATTTTTACATGTATATATACACATATGATAACAAAGCAGAACACTCAACTATGAAAGTCTTCCACTTCCTTAACAGCTATTTAGCGAATGACCTGACTATTTCCTACCATTTCCGTATATACTATACTGCATATACCACTAAACAGCAGGGCCTCACCTCGTTTATTTTTGGTGCCATTTTTCTTTGCGGTGAGGAGTTCCTGTTCAATTTTTTTCTCGAGGAATTCCTGTTTTTTCGTCAACATCTCCTCCGTGTCCCGGAGTTTCTGAATCGCCTCTTGTGGGGTCGGTGATTTCCCCCCTTTCCCCCCGGTCCCAAACAACTTTCCGAACAAAGACATCGTATGACACAGTAAAAAACAAAAAACTGCTAAATAACGACTCTAATAATGTGTTGTATCTAGCAAAACCCAAGTCAAAAATGTTCCACTGAACTCGCACGGCCTCCTCGCAATCCCCCCGCAGTTGTTGTTATTTCTGCTTCCTCTTGCTCGACAGGCCCGATAGCGTCACACGTCACTTGGGCGTGAGCCACGCCAAAGAGCACTCATTTGGGTCTTGTGACCACATACGTCATCAGGACGTACGGCACGCTGGAAACGTTCCGACTGCGGCCGCAACTGCGACTGCGCACGTTTCTGAAACCGCAACAGTAAATAATGTGTTCCGGGAAAGCGTCAGTGTACTGAATGTGCTAGTAGTATACATTTAACATTAATTATGGAAAAATGTGCTTCTTTTATTCGCAGATTGAATTGTTGAAAAGGGGTTCAGAATAATATGAAGCTCACATATTTGAACTGTTTGTATAATTAATCAATGAATAATGAATTGCAAGCTTACCAGTGTCAATTTCTTTGTTTTTTAAAGATTTCGATCAAATTATGAGTAAAGCTAAAATATTTTTCAAATGAAAGTGTGCAGACAGGGAACGTTTGCGATTTTTAATTCGTGGAATTTCATCTCTTCGTTGCAATATACCTTGCGTGAACAAGAGTTTTTTTTATTTTTCTGAAATATTAGTAACTTGACAGAGCATTCTGTTTAGTAAAAGTTCAAGAAGAATTGCATTGTAAAATTGATAAAGTATTTAATTTAAGTACTGGATAATAATATTCAAATCAAGGTTATTGTCATATATACACTAAAAAACATGTACATGTTTGAACCATGTAATGAAATTCTTACTTTGCTTGCTCACCCTTCGAAAAAGATAGAATAATAGAATACATTAAAAAATTATAAAGAAATAGAAGAATCACTTGATAAAGTGCACAGTGCTAAATGACGAATATGATATGAATATGGATTAACTTTAGCTTTTAGCATTGTTCAAGAGTCTGATTGCTTGAGGGAAAAAGCTTTTTGTCAGACTTTATGCTCCTGTAGCATCTTTCCGGGGGAAGCGGTATGAACACGATGTGTTGGGGGTGTGTATTGTCTTTGATGATGTTGTGGGCTCTCTTGATGACCCTGCTGTCATAGATGTCCTGCAGAGAGGGGAGGTTGTTCCAGAAATGTACTGTACTGTACATTTCACTTACACGCTGAGAGCTGCCTTCTCCTGCACAGAACAGTTACCATACCATACGGTGATGGAACTGGTGATGACACTCTCTACTGTACCCCTGTAGAAATTGGTTAGGATTTTGGGTGGCATACTAAATTTCCTCATTTTCCTCAGGAAGTACAGTCTTTTGTGCGCCTCGTTGATGAGGAGTTGTGTATCATGAATCCAGGTTAGATCCTCACTGATGTGAGTTCCAAGGAATTTGAAGAATTCCACTCTCTCCACTTCGACCTCACGGATACAAATAGGAGTGGGCTGTGGCTTCTTTTTCCTTGGGTCGATGATCATCTCCTTGGTTTCATTTGTGTTCAAAGTAAGGTTGTTTTTCTGACACCAGTCCAGAAGTCCTGTCACCTCAGTCCTATAGTCTGTCTCTGCCCCCCCAACCCCGATGATCAGCCCCATAACTGTAGTATCATCAGCAAATTTAATGATGCTATGTAATTGTGTGAAGCCATGCAGTCATGTGTGAACAGGGTATAAAGCACCCCACCTCAATGTAGTGATGTAGTCACGGCCATCTCAACTGAGACCAAGTCAGTACCAAGACCTGAGTGTATCAAGACTGAGTCAAGATCAAGACCAAGGCAAGGCAAGACTGAGACAAGACGAAGACAAGGTAAGACTGAGACAAGACCAAGGCAGGGTGAGAACGAAACAAGACCAAGGATTTTTAAAAATATATGGCTCATTGCGTATACACAAATGATTACTCTAGAATATTTTAGCACACAACGTTGCAACTTTGATGACCGGTGTTATGCCGAAAAAGGCATCCCTGCCGTAGAATGTATGCCGGTTTTGACGAGTTGAGCTTTTAGGGTTTTTTGGAGGGCAGTAGGGTTAGATTTTTAGGGTTTTTTGGGGGTTAGGGTTAGGGCTATCGATTAGCACTACGGTAGCCTAACTCGACAAAGCAGCTCAACTCGTTTCAGATCTATGACCAATTGGTCATTTAGAGACAGGCATGCATTCTACGGCAGGGATGCCTTTTTCGGCATAACACCGGATTGAGTTAGTTCTCTCTATATTGCAAAGATATGAGATTTATGTCTGCGTTACCTATCCACCTATCCAAAGTAACAAGCCTGAGGTTAATGGTGTCACGCCCAGATGGGCGGGACCAAACTCTGGCAGGTGATCACCAGCTGATCGTCTCACTACTTAAGATCAGCAATGCCGATCTTCATCGCGAAGTATTGCTGCCATTCCCAAATGAGCCTTACTAAGCATTCTCTTTGTCTTTTGTTCTCTCGATTCGTCTTGCCTGCTGTCTCCTGCCCACCTGTCTTGCCTCCCCTGCCTGCCTTACCTGTCTGCCCCGACCTACACCACTTCCTCGTCGGCCCTGTTCCTCCCATCACCTCATCCTGTCTCTTGGTGTAGGACTGATCCCCTCGGTACCCGACCTCCGCCTGTGACCCGATAACATCTCTGGATTGCCCCCTTGGTTTTGTCTGCTCCCGGTTTATTCAATAAATCTGTCTACCTCCACGTTCCAGGGTCTGCCTCCTCCCTTCTCGCTCCACATCACAAATGGGGGTGAAAATCACAATTTAGCATTTGTTGGGTTCTAAGGGTTAACAAACAGATGAATATATTAAGCGGTTGTGATAAATATTGAGGCATTTTGATGAATGGCCTTGACTGATCTTGAAATAAAACCTCGAGTCCTCTATGTCCGAGACTTGATACCATGTGAAAATCAAGTCCATTCCGAGACGCAAAAAGTGGACAATGACCAGCCTCGAGTACTACAACACTACCTCAATGAAGTATAAAACCTTTTTCGTTCAAGTTTAAAATCTTTGTTTTTTAATCCTGTATCCATGTCTCAGTAAGTAGGCTGCCCACATTCGGCTAAAACTTTCCTCAGTACTGTAACTATTATTATTGCTGTTGATGTTATCTTCTTGAAACTCTTTGAGAGCATGAGCTACCAAGCTGTGGGGAAATAACCTGAACATGCAACTTGGGAAAGTCAAGAAATCTAATCCAGACTTGAATGTTTCCTCTTTTAAGGGAGAAGTGGCAAAGGGGGGAAATCACACACTAAATAGGGAAAATAAAACATTTGCTAAGGAATTATTGGTGGGAACAGGAAAACATGCACTGCAGGCTATAGAAACTGACACACCTCCCTCAGGATCAGGCTTACTGGGACACACCGTCATGAAATCAAAGAAAACACTAAACATGAGAGGAATGATGAAGTAATCCAAGCAGTCACCTGACTTACCTCCCCAGGACAGATGTTGCCCCTGGTCTACACACCACAGTGGAGAAAATACCCGCTCCACTAATGTCAATTACAGTAATTACTTGAAAGGTCACTGATTTTCTGTGAGTCAAACTCAAGGCTGGATATAGACTGTCTGGTAAGCATCTGCTGTGGTGGCATTCACCGTTGTAAAATCGCAGGAGTTGGCGTTGATCAGGTAGCTTCCACATACAGTAGCAAAATTTGTTTTTCCTTAGTGCCCCACATTGACATATGTTATAGTGTAGTTGCCCCTCTTAAATACTTCAGGTAAGAGCAGCTATTTTGTAGCTATATTGACAGTTAGTTTTCCAAAAATGCTTTAATGCTTCACCCTGAAACTTTTGCACGTGTGTTGTCAATGAGGTCAAAACAATGTCTGGATTAATAAGGCAACACGGTCTAACTGACTTGGAAAACTGATAAATGAATTGATGGTGAAAATCAACAGGCCTTGTAGAGACCTCAAGGTTTTAGCTTTTAGGAATAAACGGACACACCTATGATGAAGGAACTTAATGAGAGTTTCCATGTGAGGAGGTATTTAAGCATCAGTTTGGACTTGATTACTAGGCTGATGTTGTCCCAGACAAAATTCCCGTGTTAATATCCAGGGACAAGGCCTCTGCATTAGCTTGATTCAATCAAAATGCTAGCTACAGGCTCATCGACATCAATACCTTTAGTAGATAAGCCAAACAATATTCCCTCTGTGACATTTTAGCACAATGATCTCCCATGTATTTCTTAAAATTGTATATGATCTGTGATCTGCATATTATGCATATTATTCAGAACTAATCCGTAGCCCTCTTTGAAGGGGTGAAGGAGTAATTTTTAGTCCTAACTAAAGCTGCCTATTAGGTCTGTCCGTCTTTTTTCAATTTATCGATAATATTGTTTGTGAAGATATCCTTTGCCTAAGATATTTCATTTACTGATTGTTTTATTGTAATGCTAGAAAAGTCATTACAGTTTCACACATCAAAGACGAAAGAGGTTAGAAAAGTCGCAAGGCCATATGACCTCATGTCAAAGTTGTTAACCATGGTTCTCTGAGAAGCTGAATTTGTGGTCCAATTAACCCACTTCTGCTTTGCCGTCTCTGTGACCTCCTGGCATGAAGTCGTAACAGCTGGAAATGTCAAGTATTTGTTGGAAAAATTCATAGAATTAAAACAGACAAACTAGTTGTGTAGCGCAAAACTATGAAACTGGATAGCTGGATGCTTTAAAATGCATTGTATAAGCCAAATTTGTAAGATCCAGATGTCTTGCATACAAATTACTTACTTATATTATTATAAAAAGCAATGTGTTTATTGAATGAATAGAATAATAAAGTTTCTCATTTCTTTTAGTTGCATAGTTGTCAGTTGCTAAAAGTCTGAGCCTCTTCACGGACAACAAACAATAAGCCAGCCTTCTGAGGGAGTCATCAGTCATCCATTACACTCATTAAAATGATACAACAGACACCTTCTATAGCATATGCAGCCAGCCTTAATGATTAGTGAAAGAATTCTGTGACCAGCAAATTCTGAATACCTTTGTGTCTATAGCAGAGTGGTTTTATTTACAGACTTTTACTTCGGTTCGTTCCTTCAGCACAGTGTTTGCTGTTGTATAACATTTATATTCCCGCAGCCCCTGACCCCTGAGTAAATGGGCATTTTTTTCTAGAAAACCGAACGACTGTATAAATGTTGGTTTCCAAATTACAAACTGTGTATTAAGATTTAGTACTCAGACTCGAGCACTGCTTTAACACGTCTTGACTCTGCCTCTACATACATTCCAAAGCATTTAAAAGACCATTAGAAGATATCATTAGAAGACAGTATCACTAGGTAAGGGAATACTGTCCCTTGTGATGAGGCAGTATCCATGTGCCCTGACTTGTTAATCATTCATATGTTACTGCAACAATTCATTACAATGCTGTTGAAACTGGATACAGTTTGATATAACATGCTATGTGTAATAGTTCTCTGGCTGTGTCCATCACTTTATAAAATTATATCAACAAAGGGTAACACTTTACTTGAGGTTATTTGTGCCCACAAATAACGTAGTGCACTTTTACTTAATAAATTCAAATTCAAAAAACTTTATTTGTCCCCGAGGGTCAATTTAAAAGGCATAGAGGAGCAGCGCACACAAATAACAGTAGTAACATTAGACACAACAGATGACACACAATAGACATGCAATGAACTATGAACATAATAAATGACTTAAAGAAGTTAATTAGAAATATATATTAGAAATTAATATTAGAAATTAAATATTACAAAATGAAATATTAGAAATTAATATATTAATTAACCAGTAGGTAAGTGTTAGTAACGCACTGAGTCTACGTTCGTTCATCATCAATCAATCATAACGGCTCATGTATTTATTGTAGTTACAACATTTCTTCATGATTTGTACATGAGTAGTCACTGAGTTACTAAGTTACTTGTGCCCCTCAAGTAAATTATCGATGAAAAATAGTGTGTCACGTTATGGTCATATCCATACTTTCCTTTGCCCCCCTTTAGCTCCGCCCCTCTGCCCTTTCATTGGCTGCCTGTCGGTTCCTCACCATGAGCCTGGCCAATCACATCTCCTCCATAATGCATGCACACCTGTTCCTCATACCACACATACCAAAAATTTTCCCAACAGGTCTTAACATTTCATTTGAGTGCCTGACTGTTGGAAAAAAAAAAAAAAATGACTTGCTAATATAGCTGTATCGCTGCATGCACACATGTATTGCTGCATTGTTCTGCAATGCGTGTGTGGGTGCATACATGCATGTGTGCTGGTGTGTGGGGTTTGCATACCAGCCAGTGCCATTTTCTTACTGAACTTTACAGTACGTAGAATTGCTGAATTGCCCCTGGTGAGTTTGATGGGAAGCTATGCGACGCACTAACATCCTGTCCCTGCCTTTCCCCTGTGTTTCCAGGGATAGGCTGATAGTCTGAGTTCTCGGTTTTTAATGCATGGGCATACTGAAGCTGCAGCCCCTCAAAAAGTCCCCCCCCAATCACAACCTCCATCACCACCCCCAGTTGTATGAACCTCAAATAACCGAAATATCCCAGGGGCCTCTGACCAATTAGAGTGCCCTGCATATACGACCCATGAAATCTTGTCAGACACAAAAATGTTGTACACATTGTGATTTGTTATAATCGTAATCATCACCATCATCACTTCATTGTCCATTTCATTACATCTGCCTTTTCTGGCCTCCTTCATTTATACACACTAAATTTACACTGAAATACAATTTATCCTTGACTTTCAAATTCCATGGAGAATCAGCTACATTTGTTAATGTCATAAAAAGGATAAATCAAATTCTAACTCCATTTGTAAAAATCTATCTTGGTTCTTTTCTGTACCTGCTGTGCACTGACCTAACGGTAAAAATAGGACATCAACCTTCACCATCACCGTTATCCAATCTGCCCAACAAACAACATTCAAAAATGTTTAGACAGCTTCACTAAGCATTTTGTTTCTTTCCTGTTATAACTATTACCTTACTAAATGAAGGTTATTTGCAGAATGCAAGTGTTAAAATATATAGATACATAAAACATAACAATAAAATATCTAAATGCAGCAGTCTGTCATGCCCTATAAGGGCCATGGGCATGTGGATTTTTATTCTGCATTCAAGTGATGAAATAAAGTTAGAATTAAAAACACACACACACACACACACAAATTGCCCAATTGGAGTTTCTGATCCTGCCCGCGTCGTCCCCTGCTTTCTGGTGAGAAATGGATAGACAATGTTCACCTGAAGGAATTTAGTTCCCACTGTCATAAAAATGAAGGAATTCACAAAGTGTAGCGTGCAAATGCTGGAGACACGGCAGCCCCCAATTCACCACATGGGTGTGTGTATGTATCCCTGCATGCAATGTCCATAGTGGGATGCTTGGAATACAGTGCACTGTCATCTTAATTGCAATTTTCATTCATGCTTCCGGGCAAGTTTCTGGTGTCTACAGTGTGTAACCCACTGTGGTATACCTTCATTGCTGAATTTTTTTGTCATCTAAAAAAAAATTAATTACAGCAAATATATTATAATAAAAGCATGCAGTTAATCATTTTAGGACCGTGAATTCAAGTTATTCTCGTGTCTATGTTATAATTACAGGAACTAGAATTTAAGTATAAATGTGGTAAGGAGATTATTTCTAGCTAGCCATGATAGGCAAAAAAGGTATTTTATAAATGAGCTGCTTGTTGGGGAGGGCAGGAATACTGTGGACGTGGTGCTGGAATGGGGCACGGCAGCTGGGCATTAGCGGCAGGAGTCGATGGACCAGCCAAGCTCCTTGAGGAAGCTCTTCTTGCAGTGGTTCACCTGCCCAAACTGATCCAGCTGCATCTCAGGTGCCGCAGAACGCCAGCCAATGAAAGCCTGCGTTGTCTGGGGAACGGGGGGAGACGGCGTCACCTGCGGGGCAAAGTAACATCACAGCCAGGAACAGAGCGGGGCCTCGACATAAAGCACAACTAGGCTGGAGAGGAAAACATACAGAGGTCACCGGGAACAGAGCAGCCATATTAACTGTAAAATTATTTATAGAATGTACTTGTCAAGGGAAAATAAATCAGCGGCATGTAGGACCCTGAGGGCACTCTGCTGAAAGTGATAACCTTGATATATGTCTCAGGCGGGGTGGGAAGGTGTGTCCTCAAATGTTGTCGAAGCTCCACTTTCTCCATCTCTTCTCTCATCCTGTTGCCCTCTGTTAGCACCTGAAAAAAGGCAAAATATGATAAAGCCACTATATTTTCCTGGAAACTCTTCAAGGCAGACTTTGAAGATTTTTGTCACCCTCTAACCCTTTTCTGCAGTGCGTTTCACACTGTCATTGCACATCAGTGTCACATGGCTCTGGAAGATGCTAACGGCTTCTAAAGTCCCATGCGCAGTGATCCCCCGTTATATCACGATTCAGCCATCGCGCCCCCGCTATATTGTGAATTTTCACCTATCGTTGATGTGTCTGTAACGCATTTTCATAAACTTTCAGTTTTTATAAGCTTTACTGTGTTTTTTTAAGGACTAATCCGTGTTTGTTGTTAATGCCATTTTTCATACTTAACAGGCATATTCATGCAAAGTGACGTGGATATCTTTATAGGAAGTAGGGTGAGACGGCCCCTGGAGGTTAGAGGCCACGTTTAAGGGCCCAACGGTGAAATCTCACTGCCAACCCTGGGATGTGAACTGCTGATTTGCTGATCACACTAACCTGCTGAGCCATATGCACTGACTGCCCCAATAACACGAGCTTTATAATCACATATCCATGATTACAGTGATGTAAACCGTATTGCCGGTGCTCTGACAAGTTGAGCTACCTATTGAGATGTACTATGCAACCTTTTTGCGCATGTGCAGTTCCACCGGTTGAGGGTTAGGGTTAGGTTTTTGGAGTTTGGGCTAGGGTTAGGGTAAGGGTTTTAGGGGTTTTTTTGGAGGGGGGGGGTTAGGGTAAGGGTTATGGTTAGGGCTATCGATTAGTACTATGGTAGCCTAACTCCACAAAGTAGCTCAACTCAACAGAACACCGGAAAACACAGGGCATGAGAAAAAGTGATGCAGGAAATAAATTGATCCAGAGGAGACCAACATTCTTTCTCTCTCTCTCTCTCTCTCTCTCTCTCTCTCTCACAGACACACACACACACATATACACTCAACTGGAAGCAGACACGGATACTTGACTTTAGCGATACCAGGCAACATCATTACTCACAGAGCTACCGGCCATAAAGGGCACCAGACCGAAAACAGCAGGACATAGAATAACAGACATTTTATCTGTTTACCTCACTGTAGGACTCTTTCAGAAAACCCCATTTACTTGGCCAAGCTTTGGCTGATTCAAGTTCAATATTAACGTGAACTCTCCTGAAACAGAAAGGTGGAATAAATACTGATATTGGCCCTTTTAATAATCGCTACTTATCTGTAAAAGAAGGTAAGAACCAAAATGTTTTGAAAACGCAAAGTTGGTGATGTGTGAAAAGAAACGAGAAACAATTAATTGGATAACTCTAACTCTGTTACTGACTTTTCACAACCTTCACGAATGTTTCTAGTGATCACGTAACATAAAATATATATCTGTTAATAACTTTACCCTTTCCAATAACGAATTACATTGTCAGGCTAACTGATTGCAGCTGTGACCGTGACGAAATTAAAAATTCTCTGCATCTAGTGTAAGAAACCAGATTTGCTATCATCCTGGTTAATACCTTATTTATACACTTCACTTCTTTAATTCTAATTTCATAATATTGATCAACTGTATCCCTATTGCTTGTCATTCTAGTTGAAAGTATGAACAATCTAAAAACATAGCTATTAATTCAACTTTCATATATAATATTTAACTGGTATGTTCTCAGTGGATATTGAATGTTTAGTGTAGTATTTATTACAAGATGCAGTTGTAATAACTGTTCGTTTAAATTAAATGTACTCATACAGTGTAAATGAGCAGCGATATTTATGGATTAGGAAAAGATGCATTTACCAGATTTGATCCTGGTCCACAAAGTTGCATGGCTTGTCGCGCGTTTTCTCAGTAGCCATGTAAAGCCTGCTTGCTGTCTTTCTCTGCACCCGTGTAGGTTGGCTGGTATTTATACGGTCACCACGACAACACTGCAGCGTGACAGTGTTCCTTGTTACTGTGTTACCGAGTTTGCCCGATGACTTTATTTATAAACCAGTCTACTATAATACTTATACACTCACTTAAAGTATTGGGAGCGTATACCGCGATTTTCTAAGTAAAACGCCCTAAATAGTATATGTATACAGAGCGCTTTAACATACTGGTGTGCGTGTGTATATTTTTGTAAAAGCATTTATATACGTTTATCCTCAATAAACAAAAAAGAATTATGATATAAATATGAAATTGCGTTTTTTTACTTTTCAAGACGCTCAACTGTTGCCTGATCATTAATCCCAATTATTACTAAAAGTTTCACGTAGGCCTAAGCATTACTATAGAAATTTATAGAAACAGTATTATGTCGTTAATAATCAGCCTCCATACTCCGAAACAGTGTATACCTCCAGCCGTCAGAATCACCATCACCGTAACAATTAATGGCTGCCATGCAGTACACTGCACTCCGCATTTAGACGCAGTTGCACATACTTTATACTGAACTGAATAATCACCAGCCACTTCACGCTCACACGTCTTTCGCGTACTCTTGTGTGCACATGCATGTATAATTCGTGTTTCCTGCGCCGGAAGTTTATTTTGTAAACGCTCTAATGCCAATATTGAGATTTTATAATTTAATGTATATTTAACATTCTATATATATATATATATATATATAGACAAGGTACAATTG
>JAODKF010000138.1:1502088-1519312 GCA_026779585.1 Mormyrus proboscirostris
TTTGTTATTATTATATAATGTTTGTTACTAATGTACATTACAGCTGTTAAGGGATGTTAGGATGTAAAGGTATACATATGAATGTTTTATAAATACTTAATGAATACATTATGAAGGAGTACTGAACGTTTTATGAATGCAATATAAAAGCATTATGAAGGTGCAGTTAATATAAAGTGTTACCAAATATTTTTTGATAAAAGTGCTGTATGGGCGTACTGTGAACACACCCTCCAGCCTTGAACTCCTGACCTTTGCGATATTCGGGCTGCAGTGCTACGTGCTACCATCCAATGCCCTTCATTCGTTCTTATATTTGTTATTATAAGGTTACATTATATATACCTTGCCTACCTATGGTGAGGTCTGGCGACATACCGTTCACCCGGCTGTCTCCTCCTTTGGGATCACTCGCAGGGCCAGCCTTGCGGTGAAAAGGAGTGGCAGGAAAAATCGCAATACTGCAGTTCCTAACCCCAGACAGACATCTCCCTATAGCTACTGTCGCCTCGAATTGGCGTCTTCAGTCATCACAGAGCATGCAGCAAATGTGAACAATACCCTTCATCTTTATTTGAGAAGCCTGGTCATCATGAAGTAGAGGCTACAATGACCATTTTTCCTGGGGTATTTCCTTTAGGTTACATTACAAAAAATGATTACCCTGACCTGTAAAATGGCTTCCTGACTCCTTCTGCAAGAGCCAACAGCACTAATGCATATCTTTTAATTTTTTTGCAGCGTTGGCTATTCATGTAGCCAGTCTCAAGGTTTATGTTCCCATTCTGTGAAAAGTGCACACAATGGTATTATGTCAAGTTCACCAATGTGCTCTTAGTCCACTCTGGGGTTTCGTCACTGCGCGAGAGGGTAAGACCAGTCGGAGGCTGCCTCAGCTGGCTTAGGCAGATTCCCATCTCAGCATGGGTCATTTTTAAAGGGGAGTTCTATCTATAGTTATTTCTATCAGTGTTCTGTTTTATACATAACTGAGAGACACCGATTGACCTAACTGCATTTCATGCTCTCAACAGAGGTGGAGATTTCAGGTCCAGAGAGTACAAATCCAGACCAGGATTTGGTTTCAACCAACCAGTTGAGTACTCTGTGACTGTGACTCTTTATACTCAAGTGGTTGGTTGAAACAAAATCCTGGTCTGGATTTGTACTCTCTGGACCTGAAATCTCCACCTTTGGCTCTCAACTCCAGAGGTGTGAGGCCACAACAATCCACTGTGAACCAGCCGGCCGCCTATGCCTGGAAGATAATAATATATGTAACTCTTACTAACATTGTGAGTGGATTTAGTAATCACGTAAAATGATAACCGCCATTTGTCATTGGCATATGGAATATTCTAGAGCTCATTGCACTGAAGTACCCTGATAAAAAAGTAATGCACAATGACGTTAAATTGGGGTTACTGACCATATGGATCTAGTCCTGTTTATCCAGCATGTGCTCACTCTTAATGCGTCACCCCTCTGCCATTGACTAACTGCCCCCAGTCTGTTGCTCTCTGAACAAATATTCTTTGGCACTGTGCCCACTATTACATTATCTCACTGGGTACTTGGGAGAGAAAAAGTGTTGAAATTCGCCTCCTGCAGTCCCAGGAACCTGGCAGTATGTCAGCAGAGCATTGGCTGTTGACCTTAAGATGCGACAGATGACGCTTCCTATTACATAATAGATAAGCTTTGAACTAAACATTTTATGAGACTAACACTGCACTTAACCACCTCCTCTTATGTCATGAGCCTGTTCATTACCCTTAGTACATCAGTACCTTGATCAAAAATGGACTATTCTAGCATTTAATTAAAATAGTTTGTTATTTATTTATGGGCAACTTATGAACAACTAATATTTCATACTTATCATTTTAATATTCATTGTATGAACATCTAATTATCACTTCTACAAATAGAAAAATGTTTTCTACATTTAATAAAACATCTATATTAATAAATATGCAAGTATTTTGTACCTTTAAGAAACAATTCTAGGTTGCTAGATTTATTTGCTTTCGTTATATGCAGCAGTTAAATATACACATTGTAGTTGATGTTGAATTGATGTTGAAATAATTTAACCTATTCCACTCCACCGATATCCATTCGGTTTGATAATGACCAGTTTCCAATCAAGAAGGGTTTCAGTGGAGAGAAGTATAGCTGTGAAACTGACCTCTTCTGCTTTCCTCCATGTTAAACAAATTTGGGGATTTTAGGTTTGTTTAAATTGTTTTAATTTGAATTAACTTTGTGCTGCCACAACCTGCGCTGGTGACCTAGGATGGTTAAAATGTTGAAAAGTTGAATAAATGTTTTATATTTATTTGACATTTATTTTAATGTAACAGTGGCAAGATAAAGTATGTGAGCCATTTGGAATGACCTGTTTTTTTGCATTAATTGGTCATAATATGTGATCTGATCTTCATGCAAGTTACAATAATGAAATACAACATGTTTAACTAATAATACACAAACTATTTTGTTCTTGTACATAATGAATACATCATTGTATACATCACTGCTGCATCACCCAGCTGCTACTGAGCTTCAGCTGGCGGGTGGCTATGCGAATATCCTGTAAGATACCTTAATAATCTTGGGAATTCATTTTCCCCTTGAGGACAGCCAGTTCTCCAAGCCCTGAGGCTCCAAGCAGTCTACTTCTCCATTGAGATGATGCTGTCATGTTGGGTGGTGGTGGCCTTTTCACACCACATACTGTATGGTGCTGCATGGTCTTCGCAAACCATTCAAGCTTTAGTTTCATCAGTCACTGAAACGCTTCTCCAGTAGTATTTTGAAGTGTTCAAAATAGCCACAGTACTTCACTGTTTCCATTTATTGAGAATTAGTTTATCTGTGGAATGATAAATATCTAAATTCTTTGAGCGGACTTTGTAGCCCTTTCCAGCTCTTTGCAAATCAACAAATCTTGATCATAGGTATTCTGAGATCTCTTTTTTGTAAAGCATGGCTCACATCAGCAGATGCTTCTTGTGAAAAGCCAACTCAAAATGTGTGAGTGTCTTTATAAGTCAAAGTAGCTATATCCCATACCTTTAATCCTGTTTCATTAACTGTACTCTAGGTTTGCCAACTCCCAGCTCTGTTGAGCCTTTGTTGAAGTCATTAGCCCACGGTTTCATCTACTTTTCCAACCTACACTGTGACAGTTTGAGTGATGTATTCAATACATAGAAGAAAAATACGATAATTTGTGTGTGACCAGTTAAAACAGCTTGTGTTTCTTCATTATTGCAACTTAGATGAACATCAGATCATATGTTATAACCAATTAATGCAGAAAACCAGGTAATTCGCATACTTTGTCTTTCCACTGTAGCACTAAATTGAACATACAGTGCAGGCACGTGTATGCATGTACAGCTAGTAAATGTGTAGGTTTGAACTCCCCTCCCCCCACCACATCTGACAAAATCTACTGAGGGGGACCTATCGATAGGGGGGCGGGACACCCCATGAAATTTATTTCTGGCCATGAGACTCTGCATCTCTGCTCTTAAGCTGTTGGTTGCCAAGTGTCATTTAATTCGTATTCAGTGACAAAACAAGAACAAAAGGAAAATAATAATGATTGTTCAAAACAATATTTATTAATGTCTCTTTTTGCTTCTTACATTGAGATCAAATTGAAATCCAAAACACACAAAAATACTTAATGGTATACAAAAATAAATTAAGACTTTTAAACAACAAGAAAAAATCAGATTATAATAACCAGTGACAGATGTGCAATAAGTGCACAGCATCATGAGCTGAGTATGCTAATGCTCTTCAGCGACAGACATTGTTAAATATATGGAACTGCAATGCAGAAATAAGTTACAGTATGTTGTTTAGTGCACAGTCTCTTTTCAGGGTTTCCTCCTATTCGCCTTTAGACAGTTAAACAATTAATCAGCTGTGATAGTTGCTACCCATATCCTCAAGGTATTTCATCCAATTTCTTAACTCTTATCTACTAACTTCTCTTCTAATTCTTTCAAGTCAGAGAGTGGGAATTAATATGTGAATAGAAACCCAATAATTATTTCTTTTTGACTGTTACCGTGGTGATGATCTGTGCCTATCACAGCTGCTGCACTCGCTGTTCCAGTAACTCCAACTGCCTTTCTATCTCATAAGGCAGGTCATTGTTAACCTGCGTCTGGAAGTACAACCGGATGTCCCGTACCTCCTGTTCCCAGAATTCCTTGGGCAGTTCGAAGAGCTCGTCCAGGTCCACTTCTTGGTCAAGCCCCTTCAGGTTGATGGCTCCTTTGGTAGGCAGGCAGCCCACAGCAGAGCTAACCATACCGACCTCTCCATCCAGCCTCTGAAACATCCACTGCAGGACTCGGATGTTTTCTCCATAGCCCGGCCACAGGAACCTCCCCGACTGGCTCTTACGGAACCAGTTGACATGAAAGATCTTGGGCAGCTTTGCCCGCGGTCTCTGCTCCATGCTTAACCAGTGGGAGAGGTACCGGCCAAAGTTATAGCCAAAAAATGGCCTCATTGCAAAGGGGTCATGCATGATCGCCTTGCCTATGGGAACAAAGCGAGGAATAAGCTATTAGCCACCACTGAAACATTACATTATATACTTCATTACATATTTCCAACAGCATCCTATCAAGTGTAAACCCAGCCTTGTGCCCTTACTGCCTGGTATAGGTTGCAGGCCATGGCAACTTTAACTAAGATAAGCAGTTAGAAGATGTTTGGAGTACATCTTTGCCTGTAGCATAGGCTTTTGGTTTGCTTTATACAATGTTTTAGGCATTATACCAATATACCATGTTTTTTCATTATAATATGTTTGAATATTCTCTCAATGTAAGGAGTTCCATCTGTCACTAATGTGTCTGTTGTATCTGTTCATGTCGTCTGCATTATATATATCAAAGGCACATGTACGTACACAGATTGATGGGTATGTGACTCACCTTTATGTTCTGCTGCAGCTGTGGCTTCTGACCGCATGACAGCACCAACAAACACGCCATGCTGCCAGTTGAATGCTTCGTACACCAGTGGCACACCTGGGAGGGAAAAATCAATCAGTCAACAAACAAATGGAAACCTATACAAGCTTCTACCTTTGGAGGGTGAAGGAACCTAAGATGCTGGTGTTTTTGTACCTTGTGGTCTGCGTCCTCCAAAGATGATGCCCTCAATGGGGACACCCTCCTGGGACTCCCATTGGGGGTCAATGATGGGACATTGACTTGCTGGAGTGCAGAAGCGGGAATTGGGATGTGCACAGGGCTCGCCTAGGGGAGAGAAGTGAGGAACAGAAGTAGGTGATCATTAGATGGCTAATAGCTGAGGGCTTTGCAGCTCAATTACTGGAAAGCAGAAGGATCATGTACCATCATCAAGAGTCCAGGGTTTATTCTTCCAGGAGGTCAAGGTGACTCCTTCAGGAGGTTTCTGATCCATGCCCTCCCAGTACACACCACCATCGCTGGTCTCACCTACATTGGTGAAGATAGTGTTCTTGCAAATGGTGGCCATGGCGTTGGGGTTTGTCTTTGTCGAAGTCCCCGGAGCCACACCAAAGAAGCCATTCTCAGGGTTTATGGCTCTCAGATTACCTGTAGACAGAGACAGAAATCTTGGCGAACGGGGATCCTGGATTGATACTGCCGTCCCTACCAGGTGATCAGAGAAGCATTTGTATGGACGTATCTCAAGAGGAGTTCCAATGGTGACCTCACCTTCCTCATCAAATTTCATCCAAGCAATGTCATCCCCAACACACTCCACCTTCCAGCCAGGTAGAGAAGGACACAACATGGCCAAGTTTGTCTTTCCACAGGCACTGGGGAAGGCAGCAGCAATGTACTTCTTCCTGCCCTCGGGGTTAGTGATGCCCAAGATCTGAATGGAGAAACGGAGAAGTACGCACAAAATGGAAGTCATGGCCATCCTTTGACAAAGATTTGCAGCGTGTTATAGTGTCACGGGTTGCTATAACTTTCCCAGCCTTTAATAAATGCTGGAGGCTTCACTCACCAGCATGTGCTCAGCCAGCCAGCCCTCCTCCTTTGCGATGCGGGAGGCGATCCGCAGTGCAAAGCACTTCTTCCCCAAGAGAGAATTTCCACCGTAGCCACTACCAAAGGACACTATCTGCCTCTGGTCTGGGATATGGGCCACAAGGGTGAGCTCAGGGTTACAGGGCCAGTTGTTGACCAAAGGCTCTGTGGAAGGAGAAGCCCTTTCATTCATTCAGAATATCGCCAATAAATATCTAGACTTGCCTCATGTTAGCTTGATGATGCATGATGATTCATGTGAAGATTAGTCTAGTTCGAAAGGTGGTATCAGTAATAACTCAAAGGCTGAACACAGGTTTTGTGACACTCAATAGCGCTTTGCAGCTCCATCATGGACCAGATAACTCCACATCTGAGCAGAGCCTTACACTTCTCATGTTTATGTTTCACAGTATACCTTTGAGTGGTAGGGGGCAGCCAACAGAGTGGAGGCACCGCACAAAGTCTCCATCTCCCAGGGCCTCCAGGACGGCCTTGCCCATGCGGGTCATCACGCGCATGCTGACTACCACGTAAGGAGAGTCGGTCAGCTCCACACCAATCTTGGATAAGGGAGAGCCCACAGGACCCATGCTGTAGGGGATGACATACATGGTCCGTCCTATGAAATTGGATAAAGAAAAAGAATGTATATTGACGCACACATGGTGTCTGGTGTTGACGACATCACTGGCCATTTGAAGAGCTCTTCTTGTATCTGCAATAGTGCTCAGTCTAGTGTCATTCAGATATACAGATAACTGTACAGTACATAAGCTGATTTCATTAGCATCTAGCTCATTTCGTCGTCATTATGGCCACTTTGTGCAAATGGCCCACTTTGAGTCGAAATGCACCTTTCATGCAGCCAGGAAAGCGGAGGTTCATGGCCTTGTCATACTCTTCCTGGGACATCCAACGCCCCAGCTGGCTGCTGACACCACCACGTGGAGAAGGCACCGTGTCCCTCTGCTCTTGTGTCACTATCACTGTCTTGCTCTCAACTCGAGCGACATCACGTGGATCCGTGCGTGCCAGCCAGCTGTGAAAAAAAAATGGGTCAGTGTATCAAATCACCGTTGATATGACTTGATCCAGGGCTATATCACATCTGCTGCATCCATCTAGCCTTGCACTGCTACATCCAGCTGGCCTTGCACACTGTTACATTAATCCAAAAGTACTGCATACCAGTTCTCATATTTCGGCAGCTTCTTGATCATCTTCTGCTCCTCCAGCTCCGCTAGCAGGCACTGGTTCTCCTCCTCTGAGCCGTCACAGACATGTATGGCACTGGGCTGGCACAAGGTGGCGCTGCTCTCAATAAACTCCCGTAGTGCTGGGCTAAAGGACGCCAAGTCCCCCTGCACCACGAGATGGCCCGACTGGTTCTGGGACTGGAGTTGCGGTGGCATCGTCCTGTTGGGTTTTGTGCTTTGTTGCTTAAGGTGGAATTGCTGTGACGAGCCTCACGAGGTCCTGCTGGGTAAAGAAACCGCATTCACTCATATCTTTTTCATAGCGCATCTTAAACCTGATAAAGGTGTATATATCAAAGACACATGTACGTACACAGATTGATGGGTATACCATTATATGACAAAGCTGTTTTGAATAAGACTTTAAAAATATATGGTTTTATCTGTACGTATGCCATTCCAAAACTAGGCATGGATATGTTCATAAAACAACTGCAAGACCATAATCAAGATCATTTATGATTGATGAGAAAATGTATACAGTGCATTTCTATTCCAAAAAGAGCACTTATTGCAAGAATGGCTCAATATATGATTAACACTTAAAATATTATTTGCACAACTTCATATGGAAATCAGAGATTAATGAAAACAAGCTGCTGACAATTTATAAAGAAACCAGATTGAAATGTTACCTTGTTTTCTGTGGGTCCTTCTTCAGATCAGACTAGCTCATTAGTGATGATGGTCAGCTTCCTTTTCTTGCTTCCTGTGCAGCCAAGTATCCTTTTTATAGCTTTGAAAAGCTGACAGGGGGGTGGGGGGGCGTCTATATGTGTGTGAAGGTACTACAAGCCGGTACACCTCTGGAACTGGAAAACACGTACTCATTGATGAGTGAATCATTAAGCTGTGGAATATACGTAATGGGTCAGTTAATTATTTAGCCAGCTGTCTTGTTCTTTTCACAATAGAAAATAATTGACAGAACATCAAGAGGCTGAAGTGCAGGAAGTGCGGAGAAACTCCAACCTCCAGCCTCATGCGTGACGTAAAGCCTCTGCTCGGTGTGTCAACGGACGACGTCCCGAAATCCGTGTGCCAACAGCTATTGGCTGAGGTGTCAGAGGCTTGTCAGACTGGCCCTCACATTGGCTGCCTGTGGTAGCATTAGAAGAGGTCTTCTGCTTACTGATCCAATTAATAAAGAAATTTAAATCAGGCTATTATTCGCTAAGGTTATGACGTTCATCGGAGCATTGAGGATCAATACGGGGTTGATCTGAGATTACTCCATCCACTAACATAAGACCAGAGGTCTAAATGATTTTGATGAAAGTTTAATGGAAGTCTTTATTATGAAGTTATGAATTGTGCGCCAGTTGAGGTATCACTAAAAACAATAAAGATAAAAAGCTTAATGGATGAGTTATAAACCACAAGACCCCATGAAAGGTATGCTGCTAAAAATATTACAAACGAGTCTTCAAAACATGAAAATGAACAACTGATAACACATGGCTGATATGAACTGGCCTTCGTCACATACTGACTGAACAGCCTCAGATGGGAACACACTGTTCTAAGGTGTCTGAATCAAATTGTAACATGTATGTACCACAATATACCCTGATTCCCTGGTGCGAGGGCTCCTATTGTGTCTTTATGTTTCTGTGTCTAATTGTGCACAATACAAAACTGTTTCACAAACTTAAACAGGGTCCAGAAGGTTTTATAATTGAATGATCTGAATGCTTACCACATTAGGGGCGGTTTGTGGCCCAGTGGGCTAAGCCTCTAAGCCTGTGATCAGAAGGTCACCAGCCTGGCCTTGACAGAATAGTTACATGTCCATGGGCACTTGAGCAAGGCGCTTAACCCCCAGCTCCAGGGGCACTGCATGCTGGCTGACCCTGCACAGTGACACCCCCACCCCTCAAGTTTGCTCTCTGTCTCACACGGAGAGCAACAGAATTTCCCCACAGGGATTAATAAAGCATCACTATTACTAACAGATCATCATTTATTTCTTAAGTTGACTTTATCATCTTCAAAACACTAAAAATAAATACTTGAACAATTCAAGTGAAATATTAAATAGTTAAAAAAAAGCCACAAACATTATGGCACACAGTATAATTGATGTACATTCTGGTCTTGTGGTTTTCCACTTTCAGTGGCATTAAGTAATAATTGCATGAGGAATAGCTCATAATATATGTATATCTAAATGGCCAGATGGGGACTAGATAGAATCGTTTTTTTGGCCCACTGAACAGACTGAACAATGTTCTGTTTTCTGGACACTGGATCTGTGGACGTTTGAGACAGTACAGTTATGTCCTAACAGCATGATGTGCAACAAAGATTAACCTGCTTAAATGCAGGATACCTTTGAGATGTGGCACATTTTCATCATGCGCAGTGCTTTCTTGTTTATTATGAGCAGACCGACAAAATGCATATACACAAGTAAAACATCCGTAAGTAATATTTTGCTTCAGTGAGTCCACGTGTGTGTTAACTATTTTTCTTGCAGTGCTGCAAAGACAGAACATCACTGGCACAGCCTACGACCCTGACCTGGATCAGACGTTGGAAGACGGACACCTGGATGGATCATTGGCGCAGATGTATTTGCACTGAAGTGAGGGAGACTTCTTTAAAAATTAACTGCATGTTGTCATGAACCTCAATTTATCTCAGAACTTCACCAATTCAACCAGTAGGGATGTTTTTCAGGTTTAAGTCTAACTGACAGGAACATCGCGGTGTTTGTGCAACTCAGCTGTAAGAAGCTGTAAGAATATGTAGATAGCACACCACAAGTAAACAAGTCCGTGGACCACTGGGGCAAAGTGTAACTGACAATAGGGATCGCAGTGGACCAGATTTCTAATTTCTGAAATGCTGTGAGAACAGGAGAGCATGCCTGTTAGCAATAAGCTTTAAATGGTAGCCACAGAGGAGATTGGTCATGGATTTGTGAAGTAAACATAGCTCCATTAAATACAACATTCATTTACATTTACACCGATCAGCCATAACTTTAAAACTACTGACTGGTGAAGTGAACAACATTGATTATCTCATTACAATGGCACCTGTATTACAGCCATGGGAAAAATTGAGACCACAATTTTTTGTTTTACTCATTTCTCAATTTATGAGTGTGTGTCTGTAAATTATACATACATACATACACACACACACACATATATATATGAATATGATCGAGCATTTGTGGGACGATCCTGACAAACAAGTCTGATCTATGGAGGCCCCACCTCACAACTTACAGGACTTAAAGGATCTACTGCTAACAATTTGATGCCAGATACCACAGGACACCTTCAGAGGTCTTGTGGAGTCCACGCCTCGACGAGTCAGAACTGTTTTGGCTGCATGGGGGGGGGGGGGCTACATAATATTAGGCAGGTGGTTTTAATGTTATGGCTGATCAGTGTATTCTCATGGCTGTGCAGACATTATGAGTGACAGGTGCTCATGAATGATAGCAGATCTTCAACAAAGCAATTAAATAAAATGGAACCCAGATAAACAGCATATATTTCTAAAAGAGATGCACCACCTGAATTCATGCCACCTTTATGACAAAATGACTTCAACCAATTGGATCCTGTCATTACTGATTAAGATCTCACCAAACCACTGGGGATTTTTTTTACCCCCTTTTGCTACAGCTCAGTGATATTTGAGCTGAAACTGCTATTTTTCCGTCTTGCCACAACCTCAAGATTTAATTCTGGAAAACGTTCCCCGTCTTCACCGATTCTGCTGAAAATCTTCCAGGGTTTTTCAGAGCATGATCAATAGGCTCTACAGCAGTGATTCCTAATCCAGACCTAGGAGACCCACAGCCCATCCACGTCTTTGCTCCCTCTAAGCTCAGTTCCAGCTCCCAGAGTCAAATGGTCATGGACTGTCTGTGGGTCTCCGAGGACCAGATTGCCCTATAGCTTCAGCCTACAAAGGGATTAATTTATACTCTCTTACAGAATTCTCTCACTACTTCAATGGAGGTATACAGTACAGCTCCTGTTATTTATGCTATGGGATGCAGGGTTTGGCGTCTGCCACACAGAATAAGTGCCATGCCAGCTAAATAAAAGTCGTTTTTGATCCTTGTATAACGAATACTGGGAAGATGGCACAATCATTCATACTCTTTATGAGAAATGTATTCCAGCTTGCTGTTTGCCTGTGGACAGTGTTTGTAATTCCAAAGTAAGAGAAGTGTGCCCATCTTTAGACATTTTTGGCATGGTAACTCGCTTAACATTTTTTTCCTCTGCACTTTGAAATGTTTTGGCAAGACAGCTGCTGCTTGGAACATTCTCAAATGTCTCACGCATCCCATTTGAATAATACTGTGAATCTAGCGTTGGTGGCTGAAGCCCCTGAGCCTCTACATATTACAACAAACTACAAAATGGCCTGACAACAAAAAAAAAAGGACAAAAATGCAGAAAATTAACCTGGAGGTAAAGTTTTTCTAATGGTAGCCAGTCTGCGATCAGCTGACCCTGCTTTCTCAAATGTGTAAGTAGATATAATGCAAATGTACAGAAGTTTAGTAAGCATTGTATTATATATCGCCTGACATGTTCAGGGATGCATATAACTGGTGCGTAAGTAAAACAGGCGTAAGCAGTACACACGGAAATTTCTTGTGTATATTGTGGTGTTGGAGGTGCAAATAAAGTACACATTAGCTGTACAGTGGTACCTCAGTTCTCGAACTCATTAGAACTCGAATTTCTTAAAAGTCGAACCAACCAGCTCAGAAAAAAATGACCTTGAAGTCGATCTGAATCTCAGAAGTCAAATCGTGAACGCCGACCTATAATTAACCAATTGGTTTTCCATTATTTCTCAAGAGGAAAATTCGATCAGAACTCGAACTTTTTAGGATTTGAACCCGAGTTCGGAACGGATGACGTTCGAGTTCTGAGGTACCACTGTATAAAGGTTAAAATGCACAGTTTCTTGTCATAATAGCACAAATGCACATAAAATAAGTATGTATTTGTAGAAAATTGCCACGCGCATATGCATATACTTGTGCACCAGTTACATGCATCTCTGTAGCCTAGAGGTGAGGATCAGAGAACAGGGTCATACAGTGTATGGGAAGTATGGGTCTGTCTTAAATCTTTTATAACGTTCCTTTAGTCCAGCTTACCCACATCTTAAAACATAACACAGGGTAAGTATGGCTGCTGTACAGGTATATGCCATTGCAGCACTATGTGTTTGTAAGCAGTGTGTCTGTTCGGACCGTGCATGTTTCTTCCACACATATCTTGCAGTGTCTGAGATGGAGGATATGTCAATCCCATGGATCTAAATATGACATTGTGCATGTGGAAGATGATCAAAAGGAACTGGTTCACAGATGGACTTGACCACAGTTTTAACCCTTCATATATAAAAGTATAGTCACTCTTTGTATTGTATAATGTCAGCATGCTTGGGGTCAGGGGGTTGGGCCAGATGACTTTGGACCCCTCAGAAGATTTTTTTATTCTTACTATCTTATCTTTCCCTTTTGTCGTATATTATGCATAATTTAGCACGATGAAAATAATAATGCTTTGTTGCACTTGTTGAGTGCCTTGGGGAAGTGTTACGAAAGGCACTATATAAAAATATATTGAACTGAAATAGGACAGTTGAGACAAGCATAATAGTTTTATACGAAGTAATATTCTTTAAACATTGTAACCTAACGAAATGATGTTGTAGTTATTTACAAACTAATTCAGACAGCTATAGTATAATAATACAGTAATATCATGTATATGTTTTTGTGATTTAGTCGAGTTAAAAAAGTAACGCATGTTAAAGTTGATACCGAACCACTTTAGCCATTTAGAGGCACTGCAGCCACTTCAGTGGAGAGTGTGAAAACCGTCTACACAGAGCAACAGCTCTCGGGACGAGATGAAGAAGTCTGAGCACATATTGACATGAAATAAGTCAGATGTAACCAGGCCTTGAACTAGAAGCCATCCACTAGGAAACCACTTACACAGGGAAACATGAACATCGTACTATTTGCTAAAAGTGTTGAGAGTAAGGAAACTAGCGGGCCAAGTTGACAGAGAGGGTAAAGCAATTATTTATTGAACAGAGATGGACACGTCAAGAATGTGTAACTGGGTGGGAATTGGAGTGAAAGGTTCTGGTGGTGAAGGGACACCCACATTTCAGCAGATCTCCCTATTTACTGCTTAACTGAAGGACTTATATTGCACTGTGCCATCACTAAATGACACAATCAAATTCATGAAGCGTTCCGCATTGCTACCAGAATCAAAGAGGACTCGCTGGAACCATCACTAAGAACCCTGCACACCGTCTCCATTACATTCCATCCTGGAACACCTTTAGCCCCTGGATAATTTCACTACAGTGCTGCAGTTGCACTACTCAAAGGTTGACATTGAGGTTTGTGGCTCACAGACCCAATCCTATAGTGCCACCTGGTGACAACTAAATGAACATGTACCTTACATAAATGTGTTCATAACACAAATTGTTATGCATTCATAGCTTGCCATATAAACGTCTGTAACTAAAATTATAAATATTAGTTTAATTTTGCGGAAGACCATAGAAGCCAACTGCGTTTCAAACGACAGAGACGCTATTCGAACCTTCAAAGCTGTCCAGTGACGTAGATCCTCCGTCGCAGAGTCCGACTCGACATCAGAGGCCCGTGTTTTTAGTTCCGACAGCGAGTTCGCATGGTTTCCTGAAAAACGGCAGCATGAGCGCCGATAACTCCAGTTCTGACTGTCGGATTCCCCTGAGGAATCTCGTCAACCTCGTCCAGTGCGTCCGAGACCGAGTGAAAGGTACAAGTTGTGCGGAATTTTTTTTCGTGCGGTATTGTCGACCATAGCCATATGTCCATAGCCTTATTCCCGGAGTCGTTCGGAGGGCCGGATAAGTTTATACTGTATACCTATGACCGCACCTCATTCCGGTTTAAAAATCGTTTACCACATTCCTGTGGCGTCCTCTTTAAACGAAATTAACAAGGTAACATAATTGTTGTTATGTTATGGTTGTTTTGTATTCTGCCTGGTTAAATTTGTAAGCGTCACCGTCACATGCAGTTCGATTAGCTTTAGCTTGTTAGTTGCCCCCCCGCATCATTGCACCTTACCACATATTACTTTATCCGGACTAATAAGGTTTTATCTTTGTAATGCAAGTTCGTTTGAGTCGTTCTTTAGTGTATTGCTACAGTGTAGTGGTTACCCCAGGAATGGGAGTATAAGTAAAACTTCACTCTTTTTTTGTTAAATGTGCATTTGTGATGTAAAACTACCGAAATTTGCCCATGGATTATACCTATGGAACTGGAATTGACTCAAACTTGTCACTTAAAATGCATGTAAACTTTGTAGTTATTGAAGATAAGCTGTCTAATAGGGCGGGATCCCATCTTGTCCCTTACTGATAGTGAAGTATCGCCATCCTGCAGTCAAAAATGTGTGACGCGCCAGTTCGTGTAAACACGTCCCCGCCATCAGTATTTTTTATTTATTACCATTACTGCTCTAATTGTGAGTTGCCTCCCTGCCGATATTTAATTAAGCGTTGTGAGAATGACGGCAGAGAGAATGATGTTCAGTTAATTCCTTAGAGCTTTGAATGGTATCAGTAGTGTTTTAGAAGTTTGAATAGTTCCGTTTGTTTTTTTTACGTCGTACATATTGCACTCTGAATCTATGTACCATGAATCCTAAACACTGAACTACCTAATATAAAGACAAACGACACTGGAGATTTACTTTATTGATCCAGTGAATGATTCCCTCCACAGACGGAGAATCAAATGAATCACATGGGGATTTTAACCTGCCTAACTTCTGGGAAACGCTAGGTTGAGTATCATTAATTTTTACTAAATAATATCAAATGACCTGTTTTAATTTGTGTTGGAAATATTATTCCACCATAATCTAACCTAAAATGTATTTGTCATTTGTGGCAACAGCTATTTTGTCATATACTGTATTTGATTGGATGAACTGTGTCTACGGTCACTTCAGACAGTACCATGTGCGGTAGTTTTTAAATATTTTTAATACTTATGGACTTATGCATGTTTAAGCATGTTTCTGCTCTCAACAATGACAGCTGTAATTGATCAACATGTTTAAAGATGCCAGAGGTCAGTTTAAGAAGTGTGTTAAAGTGCACATGCAGAAATATCAAAGAACTTACAATTGTGGACAGACTTTTTGAGTTTTTCTGGCCATTGATGCAGATGGCAATTGATACACCTGATGGTATAACTTTGGGTGTCCCTTATTAACTATGTGTTGCCTGTAAGGAATGCCGTCATGTCCCCCCCCCCCTTCTCTTCCCAGCACAAGCTGCCAAATCCACTTCACAGGAAGCCACAAAACTTAGCCTCGTGTTTTCCAAGCCGCCGCTGCCATCAGAGGAGGTGGACTGTCATTCATTCATGCTTTTTGTGTCAAAAGTCTGATTAGATGGGGGAAAATACATCATGCCTTGGGTGTGGTGTTGATGGGAACTATGGTGGGGTTAACAGGCCGCTCCAGGAGAAAATGGATGTTTTGAAATAATTTGCACTGAAAGCATTTTTCTTTTGTTTTTTTTTTTCCTGTCTGCAAAATAGTTCTAATCTGACATGTAATCTCTTCTTCAGTATACCTGTCTTATTGGGTTGTAGCTTCATATGGCTGGTGATGATAATCTAGTGCAACTCGTAATGGCGGTGGGGTGTGTGTGAATAAATGCACGTGCACGCAACACCCCGAGTGTGAAGATCACGGTGTTCGGCCACAACAGAAGAGGAGCTTTTGCTTTAAGCCTTTTTGTTTTTTTTTGTTTGTTTTTTTTTTTTTTAGGATGCAGAGAAGATGGCAGAATCTTTCCAGAAGAGCGTTTTGGCCCTGTCTACAGTCTACATGTGGTTTCCTAAAAGCCAAGGTCTGTTTGGGTGTCTTCAGGTGGAGCTTCAAGAAAGTACCTAAAGTAGGGTACTTCAGGGTATTGTTTTCCATTGGCTTAAAAACTGGTACCGGTACTGAATGACATCACAATGCGAGGCAGGTTACTTTGTACCTAATTAGAAAAATGGCTGTAGTGTATTATAGGGCTGGATGATGTGTGATATTAATAGCAACATAGCATGTTGTGCACATGCAATTCATAGCTAGATTAAGATCAGCCTTTTTCTTGCTTTCAGTTCTGTTTAGGGACATTATAGCGGAGGGAGTCTCATTAAAACATTTTTATTCTGTCATAGGCAAAAAATGACAATGTTTTACGATTATTATTCATTTTCAAGATTATCTCATATACGTTTAAAGTTTACTTCCGCTGCTTTTGCATTAGTGCTGCATACGTTCTCCGAGACAATCATATTCATTTTCATCCTTCCTGTTTAAATCACTCCTAGATGGGTTTTTCAGAATTTTCTGTTGTTATGCATGTATAAATACCCCAATATTTATTACAAGGAAATCACATTGCGATACTAGACATTTTAAGATAAGATAATCCTTTATTAGTCCCACAAGTGGGAAATTTGCATTGTCACGGCAGAAAGTGGACAGTGCAAAAACAACGCAGCACAAATTCAGACACAACAGGATAAAATATATATATATATATATATATATACAAGTACAAGTATATATATGTACAAGTGGAAATATATAAGTATATGTACGACACTGTGGAATTGCACTCGAAATAATGCACATAACAAAAACACTCTGGTGTATTGGATGTGTGTTTTGTTAGTCTGTGTGTGGGGTCAGCTGCAAGGACTTGTAGTACTGTGCTGTACCAGTAGGCCTATATTATACAAAATACTTTATTTCTTGTTATGCTATCCTGAGCTCTAGTTCTGCCGACCAGATCGAGGTTAAATCTTCGGTCGCT
>JAODKF010000138.1:1559775-1571002 GCA_026779585.1 Mormyrus proboscirostris
TATTGGTGTCTGATGTTTAAGCCGGTGTTTGTTCATACCAGTGCCCTCCCCCCCACAGCACCGAGTTGACCACTTAATTTGTTTTTAGCCCCGAAAAATGTGAAAGGTGAAAGCCTAAAAAAATATCAGTATATCTAAAATCCACTAAGCATCCCGCATTAAGACGTTCCAGCCGTGGTGTGGGGCTGGGGCTGATCGTAGCACTTCTGATCATCATTTCACTTTCGTTGGAAGATGATGGGTCGGCACATTATTTATAATTTAAAAACATATTACCCTGAACGCTTTCAAGCAGTGGTTCACAAACGCTTTACACCACATACCACCTCAGAAGGTATTGCAGTTTCCATATACCACCATCATGACATCGTGCCTGACCAATACGGGGTAAAGCTTCCGTTATTTTCTCACTGCGTGAGGGTCATCATTTAACTCCCCATGCGAATGTTTGCTGCACGCTTGCTTGTTGCAGTGTTGCTGGTGGCCGTTCCGTCGTACTCTTCCTTATGTCTAGTGTATATATGTTTTATTACTTGTGTTGCATGAAGCTGATTTTTGTGCCTCCTTCCAATAGTTTAGTAGAGCAGAGTTTGCAGTCCGCTGCGTTTTGGATTTTGTTGTTAACTTTGAAGTATTTCCACACCGCAGATATTTTGCCTGATTTACTTTGCTTGTTGATATTGCTGATGTGCCGTTATGTGGCACTGGTTATAGTGTCAACACATAAGGACACGAGCCAAGGATCGGACCCCATACGAATTCTAGCATTATATTGGTACATCCCTAGTTATTTGTGTAAAACTATTGATTTTAGTATGGTTCCAGTTGGGAATATGTTCGCTCTTTTGGATAGTAGCTAGTAGCATTGCAAATCAAGGTGTTAGGGCCTTCTTAGTTTTTAGCTTCAGCTTCACTTTTCGCATGTGTCTTCTGTTGAAAATTAAGTCGTGTGTCGATCTTCATCTTATTGTGAGCTTCATGAAGTGTTTAAATAGCTACGATGGTTGTTTTGGGACTGAAGGTACTTGAAGCAGCGCTTTGTCGTCTTTTAACAAGCAGCTCATTTAAATTCAAGCACGTAAGCAGGTTAGTCAGTCCTTTTATAACGAGACTAATGCATTCCTGAAAAACCTCGTGTTCAGTAAAATCATGCACTAAAATGCACACATCCTATGGTGCATAATTAGGGTTAGGAGAATGCAACTCCGACCTACGGCAAACAAAATTAATTATATAATAAAAAAACTGTGATACCTATGGCCAGTAATGTAATCCTTTGCATTTTAAATAATACATTAATAAATGATATCACAGACATTTCCTGAGGGTCTAATGAGTCTCGGGAGAAGCAACTGCTTCAACCAAACATGCAGAACTTGCTAGCTTGTTGGTCGCTGACAGCGGGGAGTAGTGAGCCGCAGCCACTGTACGGCTGGCAATGCATGTAGTACAAATGCAGCAGATCACGGTCTGCAGAGGGGCACTGAAGGCAACATGGCGGCAGACAATCAACAAATGCAAGTCAGTTTAATAAGGTTGCTGTGTTTTTGGATGATGACATCATATTTTTTATCTAAGATTTTGAATTGTGCAAAGAGCACAAGTGACTACCTGTAGTCACCCAAGTAAATATAATTTATTTGTATATATAATGCAGCTGTGGGTTACAAATTGACTTAAGGGGCAGCTTGCGGCTCAGAGGGTTATGCCTATGTGGTTGTGATCGGAAGGTTGCCAGTTCAAATCCTGTGGTTAGCAGACTTTTCACATTGCTATTGAGTTTACTCTAAATTAATTACTGGGTTCTGCTATTTATTTTTGTGATTGGTTTTCTTTTCTAAAAGTTCTAATGACACTGGTGAACACGTCATATAGGCCAGAGGAAAAACGTTTGCCCAGAGACAAACCTGTGAACTGGTTTGTATCTGTTATTGTTTTTGTTTGTCGCATAGTGTAAAAAAAAATGCCTAAGAAATCAGAAGTGTGGCACCAGGTTCCAGGCTGCAATCATTTAGTCGCATTTTGCAACCATTTTTGGAGACAGTGCGACTAAATTTTATTAGTAGGTGCACCAGCGCAACTTGCAGATATGCCCCCCATATAGTGGCTGACTGCATCGATGTATATCGTGTGAAACACTTAAAGAGAGCGAGAATCGCTGTGTATGTGTGTGCCCGAGTGTATGAGCAAAACCTCCTCGGCGGCACTGCTGTGGAGGCGCTTACAGCAATTATCTGGTGATCGCTTCCCCACAAGCACTGGCGCTAACATGGAAGGTGCGTGGAAGTGCAGAAGAAAAAACAGTACATGGAATTATTTTTATACCTCATTAGGATTGAATATCTTTTGCCCGCATCTCCAGCCAGTGCCAGCGCTTATTAGCGGGATAGCCTTACATCGTTTTTTTATTCTGTGGAAAATGAAAGATCAATTTGCTGGCCAGATTAATTTATGAATTATAAACATGTCCTGGGTCATATAAGTGAAATCAGGACACTGAAACATCAGAAAACAGCATTTGTTGCGTGTGATTCCGCTGCAAGCACATTATTACTTGGATGCGCACATATACAGAATGCAGACAAGGTGTAAGTGGCAGAGCAAGATCCGATGAATGCGGTAGGCAGGGCTCTGAAGTGTCACGCATTGACCGTGAGACACACGCTGTGCCTCTAACAGATGTAATCTCACTCCAAACTTTTGAGACTTGAGAGCCCTGGTAAAATATAAATTAAAGGCTTTGTCCTGTTATGATTGCTATCAAGCCCCCTAGTAACTACCAAATAACTAACAAAACAACATGTTCAAATAAAAGATTAGTGCTGTAATGTTTAATGTATTTTTTTTGTTGTTGAAATTGATTTAAAAATATATTGATATCGAAAAAAAGCATTGTTCAGGAACCAGTATTGAAATCAAGGTATCGTTCTGGTGCTGGTATCGAACATTTTTAAACAATGCCCAGCCAATGTAATTGATTTATCTTTGTTTTGTTAGAAGTGTTCACCTTTGTGTTATTAGAAGTTTTTGTTCCATTACTAATTTGGCTGTTTTGCAAACTCTAGGAACTCATGTTGTACGCAATTTGCTGATTGGTCAATGCTGAGTCAAACTAAAAAATAGGGCCTCTATCTTACATACCACCTTGCATACTTTACGATCTGCCCTGACCATAGAATGTCATCTGACAACTATGCTCTTTCTCAGTAGTTATCTCCAGGATCAGATAGCAGGACTGATCGCTACTTCCTTTGTACGCTTAAAGGTGCAGTGCTCTGTTTATAGCATCAAATGATTTGAAACATTCTTAGACCTGCTCAAGCATGATGGGAAACAGAAGCATGTGACACGGGGGTGGGAGGATGGAACAAGGACATCAGTCCGGGATGGGCGTGCGGACAGGTGTAGCAGAAATTGTACGGGTGACTGAAACGGCAGCCATTTTGGCATCAACCCAAGAGTCTGTATTGCGTAGCATTGACTGCTAATAGCATGTATTTATTGTGAAGTATCTCACAACAGCAAAAGACATTTTGTTTCATAAGGTTTTACTTAAAGCATCTTGCACGTTTGACCCATTTTTATAGCTGGAAAATTTTTACCTGGAAGTATTTCGGTCAAATGTCTAACAACGAATAACGAATGTCTGGAGCTCGACCCTGTAAACTTTGGCTTATGAGTCTATTCTTAACTACCAAGCTACCTGTGTTGTACGCCAGTAAGATTAGCCTCTGGGTCATAATTAGGGAATTGTAACAGATTTAAGGGATTAACGTGAGTCTGAAAGTGAAACCAGTGGTTTGGTGGGTGGGGCTGAACTTGTCACTTATGCAAACAATCAAGGGAGTTTAGTTGTGCTTCAGGCTCATGTTCTTAGGATCAGCATCACGTTATAGTGTAGTGTATATATTTTTTTTTTTTTAACTTGCTGTACTTTTTTCAACAGACTGTTTACTATGAGCTTGGCAGTAGGTAGTGTTTTGGTTATGGTCAATGTACCCTTAAGTGTTTAATCTAATTTGTGCTAATAAAAAATAAAGCAATAGAAATGCTGAAATGCTGTCATTTTCTTTGGGTAAAACTAAGCAAGTGGAATAAAAATTGCAGTTTTGTCAGTTTTACGCAAACAGCATTTTCAATTGTTTATTTGAGTTTTGTCTTTGTCCAGAGTGTATAATTTAATGCAGAAAAGGTGATTATTCTTTTTCTTTTGTAATCTAAAAAATGAGTGAAATCGTCAGCAGACGGCCTTCCGCGGACGGTGAAAAGCGCGGGTTAGTAACACATTCCGGCTGGCAGGGGGCGGTAGCTACACTGCCTTATAGGGGTCCCGTGCAGAACATGGCATGATCTGTTATGCCACTGGAGCTTCCTCATGCCCCCCCCCCCATGCTGGATGCTTCTGAGAGGTTGATTATAACTTACGCTGCTATGAGGGTCATAATGTCCGTTTAGTCTGGGAGGCTGTGACTCACCCAAACTGGACGTTCGTCACCTGCCCCCCCCCCGATCCATGTGTATTAGTGTTGTGTCATTGTTTCTGTCTAACTGGGTTTTTTGGTATTTTTATATTTTTATACTTAGTATATTTTTATACTCTAGTATACTTTAAATATATTATACCTAGTACCATCCATCCATTTTCCGCCGCTTATCCAGGTTCGGGTAATGAGGGCAGCAGTCTAAGCAGGGATGCCCAGACCTCCCTCTCACCCAGGGGTACCATAAGGGGGGAATGTTAGGATGATTCCAAAGGCCCCTGAGTGACAGAAATTTGGAAAATAATTGGATTGGTCTGGACTGGGGGACCCAATATATGCTTTCATGGGGCCCAGAAGCTTTAGCAATACCTTTGCTCTCCCCCACCACCTCCTCCAGTTCCACCGGGGGGACACCAAGGTGTTCCCAGTCCAGCCGAAAGATCAAATTTCTCCAGCGTGTCCTGGGTCTGCCCCGAGGCAGAGGGTCTCCCTAGGGAGCCGTCCAGGAGGCATCCATATACATACCCGAAGCACCTCCACTGGCTCCTTTCAGTGTGGAGGAGACGCGGCTCCACTCTGAGCCCCTCCCGAACATCTGAGCTCCTCACCCTCTCTAAGGCTGAGCCCAGACACCCTGCGGAGGAAGCTCATTTCAGCCACTTGTATCTCATTCTTTTGGTCACTCTACCCAGAGCTCATGTCCATAGGTGAGGATAGGAATGTAGATCAGCCGGTAAATTGAGAGCTTTGCCTTCTGGCTCAGCTCCTCCTCCAACAAAACAGTACAGTACAGCGTCCACATTACTGTCCACATTACTTACTTAGTATAATATATTATGTATTTCCTATTTATATACCACTGTCAGTGAAACTGCCAGAACAAGCATTTCACTGTACATTGTATGAATATGACTGCATGTGATAAATAATGAACTTTGAAGTTGGCCCAAGATGCACATTTTCACGCGGTTTATATGGCCTGAGGTTCTCGTTTTGTAAGAAGGTAAGAAGAGGTTGTCCAGGACAGGACCCTTTTCTTTTTGTTTGCAGAATAGCTATTGTCCTCTGTCTGTTCCAACTCCAGTCAGAGGACTGCGTTAGGGAGATTTATTCATGTGAGTGATGACTGAATCCTGTCCATTGAAATTTAGGGCAGACCATTCAGATCTCCTCCATTACATCCTTCTGCTGTTTCTTCTTGTCAGCTGGGGCTTATTTGCATGTCCGTGTAAGTTTTCCTCCATGATCTGTCGCACTGATTAGAAGCGGATAGATGTTTGTCGACTACCCGAGGCCATTTTTCACAGGACATAGTTTTTTGCAGCGCAGTGATTACTCTATACGCTCAAGAAACTGAACTGGTTTACACAACTGCGACACTGCGCCTCAATTTGGGACGGGAGAGGTCATGCTCAACGGGGGCCGCACTGCCTTTGACCCGGGCAAAAATTACCCAAGATGCCAGAACAAATTTACATATCAGGCTCTTCCGTTTCTCATGCGATGGATATAGTTAAGTAACCCTCTGTGACGTCTTTCTCTGAAGCAGAGACGAAGGCCATCATGTCCTCAGTCGCTCCACATGAGATTTAACAGATATTAGATGAAACCACATGAAGCTACTCCTGTCTGCTGGCTTTTCCCATGATTATTAGATATTTCTTCTTTAATGGTGGTGATGTTGCTATTCACTTGTCTGTCGGAGTCACGTTGTTGGATTCGGTTCAGAGTTCAGGTTCTTGATGTATTTTCTTGGCAGAAGGAAAAGTATTGGGTCATGCGGTATTTTCGGTCACGTCTGTTTAGCATCAGGCTCCGACTTGAAAGCCCCGAACCTCCATCCTTATCAATCAAAATGTGGGGAATCTGCCCACAGCGGAAAGAGTCGGGAGCTGCATCCACAGTCCCTAAAACGGCTATTTCGTTCACAAATGATAGCCGCCCATCTGGGAGAAAGCGTGAAATCCTGCTCCGACTGTGGCGGATGACACAGTGCGGACGGGCCAGCTGATTCCGCAGCTGTGGAGCATTATAGAACTATCAAGGATAAGGATTAAAAAAAAATGCCGAAATGTGCATTTGATTTGGTGTGTTCCTGATGCAGGACTTGGCTAATTGGGCTGAGATGCTCAAGCCAGAACTGAAGAGCTTCTGGAAAAAATTATAAAATGTCTTTTTTTTTTTTTTTTTTTTTTGAGTTGGGGGAGTATATCTGCCGTAAATTGGGGTACATTAGAATATCTTAAACTCTGCACAATCATCGGTGTTTAATTCCCATATGGGGTATTCACGCTGACGTTTCAGACGTATCAATCTTGTGATGGATTCCACACTCGGGGTGGGGTGGGGCGGGGGGTTTTTCACACAGGAATCGCGATGGCCAAACCCCAGAGTAGCAAGGCCTTGGGCTGTTCAGTTACATGTTCCTTGGTGGCATAGCTGTGAAGTCTTCTGGAGCTGTTGATCATCTATGATTTCATCAGAATAAATGACCTGCATGACTTAACACCCACAAGTTTGTGGAAGAGCAGGAGCGGCCTTCCGCTGGTGATCCTCAGGCTATTTATACTGCACATGGTTTCACCTGTAGGTATTTGCACATGATGGCCATCACGGTGGATGAGTTGGGGGGGAGAGAGGGGGGCTGTTCTCTAGCCGTCGGTTGCTCTCCACAGGGACAGGAGTTTCCAAGTACCTGTGACCTTCAGTAGAACAGGGCACATCCTTACTCGTCTCTGCAGTTACGTCCAACCCTGGCCAACGCTCTACAGGATTTCCTGCATTCCACATGGGTGATGATCTGAGAGTCCAAGCCCAGGAAAGGAATTCAGCATCTCTAAAGCAGCCTCATAACTCATTGTAAAATAAAATAAAAAAAAAACGTTAATTATTTTCTATTGAACTTTTCTGTGCCGTATGTGAAATATTTAAGTTGAAATGTATTAATCTCTGTGCTCTCTGTCTCTCTCTCTCGCCTTCTGATAGTTCCGAGCCTTGGCACCGATGTACTACAGGGGCTCTGCTGCCGCCATCATCGTTTACGACATCACGAAAGAGGTACCATTTCCTGTCCCCCTCGCCTTGCACCGTCTTCAGGACGTCCCTCCTGCCATGAACCACTGGATTCTCTACACACATTTGGAGTCAGCTGTTGGGAAGGGCACTGTACAGCTGAAAAATGAATCGCCAGTGGTACTGACAAGATGAGGGGCTGTTGTGTTATTTAGTGGGATCAAATAATGTCATCCGTCATTTATTTGGAATTACTCATGCAAAGCGTTTTGGTTTTTTTGTGGAGGACCGTGAAGGATGTGGCTCATTAGACACTCAAGATCCTTTGAATCCTGACAGTGTTAGTGGGAGCTCATCCCACACCAGCCCCGCTTTGGTTTCCTGCCGTGTGCAGCTCCATCTTGGCCTGGAGGTGCTTCACACATGCTGGGCCCCGATCAATTACTGGGGCCCCATTTTTTTTTTCTTACCCTCCTGGCTTCCGTCCTTCCAGCAAAGCTTTCTGAACACACGCCTCTGGCCATTTGGGATCCCCAAATCCACCCAGGAAATGAGGGCAGGCCTTAGTTTTGGGTTCTGAAAGAGGTTAGAACCTCCTACGCTGCTTTAGCCTGGTAGGTTTCGAGGTGGATGAAAATGCCCAATAGGAGGATTGTGGGATACTGGTGTACACAGCTAGAGACATGCAGATTTCTTCATAACCTAAGTCCAGAGAACTATAGGGGTCCTGGAAGTGGCTCAAGCAGGTCTCTATTCCATTGACATGCTGTGCTGGAACCAGCCGGTTCTTTTTAATATGTAAGAAAAAAACGTGCTTCCCACTGTCATTTTATGTGTGCCATTTCAGAACCAAATGTGGAATTTTCAAAGCCGCCTAACATTTGGAATCATTTCAGTGGACACCGTAACCAAGGTGACCACTGCCTGGGGCTTCCCTAATTGGTTAAAAACGAAGTCGTCATACCATCAGTGGAACTTGTGAATGGAACTGTTTTAAAATCTATTTCCAGTTAATGCTGATGTTTTAATGGGGTCTCAAGTACATTGGACCCTGGATGAAGTCCAGGCATTTATTAACAAAAGGCTGAAATCTCCATGTGGAGGTTCTAAAACTACTTATGTGCTGCTCCATAGTGAGTCCAAACACTGTTTTAACGCTCAGATGATGTGTCATAGGACCACATGGATGGTGTTGAAGGGGGACATGATCTAAAACTTCACAATTCCAGAGCTTACACGCTCTAGCTCGCTGCTGCTTACCATATTGTCATATCAGACTCTGATTTAAAAATATCTGCGGTCACTTTAAATCTTAATTGGTTTGTCTTTAATACTGTGGTGGGGAAAATAATTCAAAGAAGCAACCCAAGGCTTTTCTAGCCCTGTAAAACGCCTGGCTTAGCCTTGCGGGGGGCACTTCAGAGTTGGTTATGAAAAAGACGGATTGCTGACGCATGGCCAGCGACATGCACCGTGTGGCTGAAACAGTGGTAATGTGAGGACTCAACCTCCCCCTGCCCCCCCCCCCCCCAGGAGTCCTTTCAGACACTGAAGAACTGGGTGAAGGAGCTTCGGCAACACGGCCCCCCCAACATAGTCGTGGCTATTGCTGGCAACAAATGTGATCTCGGTGATGCCAGGTACGCCCGCCCCCTCCCCAAGCCTCTGTTTTGAGTCCCTGAGTTATCCTGCAAATGCAGAGTAATAATTAATGAGCCATGAATATTACAAATAAGGAAGATGGCGCAAACAATTAGATCTAATCTATAATAAGAAAAAAAAACCGGTAAACCTATTCATCAATCTACAATATTACAGAATAAAAGGGCTTTATTGTCATTGTAAAAATTACAACGAAATTATGAGATGTACTATAAACGTTTATCTAGTACAGGGTTACACGGAGGCTGGAATCAGTCCCAGAAATCACATGGCAAAAGACTGAGCACTCCCTGATGCCAGTTCAGCTCAGGGCTTTGCCTTATATACAGTCACAAGCTCAGAGATACAAATTCTGTTATGGAAAGATGTCATCTTGACGTCTGTTAGAGTGGGACGTGAATGCTGTGGTGTTTCACCATTGGCTGGCTCTGTGGATCAGTATCCAATCACTATCTAGTTTCAGTGTGTGCATAATAGCAAGTGTTAAGCTGTCCAGCTATTTACTATTAAAGCACTAGCAGATATGCTTTATTGTCTGAATAACCAATGTGAAGTTTAACCACACATGATATAGTCTAGTACTGCATGTATAATGTACGTATTGTTACAATTGCCCCTATAATTTTCAGTGTGATATTGTCTGTCTGCTTTCCAGAATTACCCTAAATTAATCACTAGACCAAGTAATCCAAGGGGGCAATTCTTAGTCAACACAGATTGAATTAACTGTAGGTAGATAAAGTAATGCTTATACCATTGCATAGCAGTAGTAGTGAAACGGGTCAGTCCCTGGTCCACGACCGGCACTCAGAGATCACCAAGTGCAATTTGATCCGAGGCCCATGGTTTGGGTTTCAGGGGCAGCAGGAACCCCATAAACTGCATACTGTGTAATGTCAAGGAGACATTAGCGTGATAAATGGCGGCTGCAGTCAATTGCTACCCTCGGATTAGGTGTCGGGTCATTTTAGGTTTGCATTTAAGGTGCACTGCACCCTACTCCATAGTCACTGTCAGGCTGCAGTGTAACGCAATGCACGCCTTCCACATTGTCCCGATTGTCATTCACTCAGTCATTTAATTGTTCATCTTTGTGAAGTTGATCGGAGGTCCCCCATCCTTCTGCCACCTGCCCTTATGGATGTGAACACAACCTTCTCTCTTTACAGGGAAGTGACAGAGAAGGATGCCAAGGATTTCGCCGACTCCATCCATGCCATCTTTGTGGAAACCAGTGCCAAGAATGCAATTAACATTAATGAGGTCTTCAGAGAGATAAGTACGTTTTCAGTTAGGATCTCCTTTTTCCTGCAGTCAGTTAAGCTCTGTTAGTCTGAAACTGTTCAGGAACCAAAAGAGTTCCTCCTTTAGGCGTATGCGGTCAGCCCACTCTCCATGGTTTCCTGCCCAGTCTCTGGGCAGCTTCGTGTTCCTGGAAATAAGAAATTGCAATTAAGCTCATTTACTTTAGGATTTTTAAGAATCCTCGTTAACTGGCACGCCCTAGTGCTTATAGACGGAACTGCAAGTAACTGAGGGCCTGACGAATGGCCAGAATACTTCACTTGCAGTTCAGCGCCAAAACCCACAAGGTCCGTGGTGGGGGTGGTTTAAGGCCCTTTTTTTTTTTTTCCTCCTACTCACTGTTCTATAAACGTACCGCCCAAGCAAAGCAGGTGCGGCTGCCAGCTTCGAGCACGCCGGCCCTGCAAACGGGAGGCTGCAATTATCAACAGGTCTGACAGGATAAATGGCTTTAACTTTGCGCCCCAAAAGTAGAGCGACTAAGGTACTGGTGTAAAGTAGTCCCATAAGAAAAGTAATATGTATGTCATGTAATTCCCACCCCCCCCCAAAACCTTTTAGCAGATGAGACAGCTTTGTAGCCATCTTGCACGTTGGCTGTAATTACATGGCGTGTCGTTCCTCACTCAGGTCAGAGAATTCCTGTCGCCGATGCCAGCGGAGGGGCAGCAGGAAAGGGCTTCAAGTTGCGGCGACAGCCATCTGACACACGTCGCAGCTGCTGCTGACCCCCCACACCTTTCCCATCGCTCCGCCGCCTAACCCCC
>JAODKF010000138.1:1616136-1637222 GCA_026779585.1 Mormyrus proboscirostris
GAGGGGCAGGGCAGTGTTGTTTTATTTTTTAGAAGGGGGGGGGGGAAGAGAGACAAAAAAGATGACCGTGACATGGGCAACTCACGGGAGCTGAGGTTGTTATGTGGCAGGTTTCCAGGCTGCGGGGGAGGGGGCTAGGCAGAACCCAGGTGTGGGGGGGCCAGGATCAGAACAGCCAGCCCTCAGCTCTGATAAGATGGCCCCTCTAATCATCACACATTCACATCCCCAGCGCACTATCTGGCAGCTGCACAGCTTTTTCAGTACAAACAGCCACGCAGAGACTGGCAGGCTGTCACATTCCCAGGACACCCCCCCAACCCCCCGCGCCCCCCCTTCCTGCTCCCGGCACGCGAGGGGTGAATTCCTTCACTGCCATCAATGATCACGAGTGTAGTAACCGGCTTCTCTTCAGGAATCCACAATCCTTGACAGACATATCAGCTTAGTGTTTTTTTCTGGGTAATTCAGTTTTTTTCCTGCCACTGGTATAATACTAAGCTGGGACATGTTTCGTCAGTAGGGATTTTTTTTAACTGCATATTCATTATTCCAAACAAAACATGTCCAAACAACATAGCTTGTTTGATTACTAGCATCGGACAATCATACAGTAGTTGCGATGAAGCCTCTTTAAACAGTCAAGGAGGAAAAAAAGCATTTAATAAAAGTACAGTTGAAATTCTGGATGAAGCACAAAGACGGGCATCTCCACACTGGTCCCAGACTCGATTCTTCACAGCTGACTTCAAACCAGCAACCTTTAGCCCTGCCATAGCATCTGCACGCACTGCCTGCTCCCTGCACCCCCACCCGGCCCCATTCAGACCAGCCGCCACTAGGACAGGAAAGACAGGCCCAGTAGGCTCTTTCAGCAAAGCCTGACGCCTGTCCTCCATGATCAGACAGTCTCCTCTCTCTAGAGTGAGTAGGAGTATATTGCATTCGCTCCCATGTCCTACAGGACAGCCGCAGATTCTCCTATTTACACTGAAGCCCTGATTGTGTTTAGGTTACCCCTGCAACAGCCAATGCTTCCCATCTTCCTGTTTGAATTATCCTGCCCATTTGTTTAATTTATATTATACCTAAATGGGAAGCTAAAATGAAAGCGTAATTGTTTTGTGTGCTTTAGCTAATAGCATTTAATTTCTTCTCAGAGTTTATTTTTTTTTTATACCACATATATGCATCTGTATATTTCTATCTTTTATGAGCAGTTTAATGAGTCACTCTTGCATGTCTAATTAACCATCAGTCAGTAGTGATGGGGGACAAATGAGCTTTTGAAACTCCCAGTGTTAATCATAAATTCGTTCAAACTCCTTCTTACTGTGGTAACAATGGTTCCCTGGAACTGATTGACAGTATGTCGTAATCCCACAAGCCACTAAGTTTGGTGTTCTCATGATTATTATAGACTTATTTAAGAGTTTTCTTCCTTTTTTATGACTCTTTGGGGTGCCCGCGGGTTTCCTTCAAACGTTTTTCCTGTCAGACACCTTTTTTTTCAGCCTTCCTTTGTTCTGCATCTACTCCAGAACACCTCAGCAAAACCGGGGAAGCGGAACAGGAGAAAATTGCATCATTGACTAATATATGGGTAGAGTGAGAAGGCAACATGCGATATTAATCTGTGTTTGGTCTTGGATGTTTGCTATTATTACAAGTCTGTTAGATGAACTTCGGCTTTCACATGGCGTGCCTTCCTAGGAAAGGCTGGCCCAGCTCATGTTATAAGGGCCGGCTGGATTGTCTCTGTTTATGAAAGACATAGAGCTTCATAACCCACCAGTTTGGGCAGCTGTTGGAGATGCACGATGTTACGGCAGGGGCAAGATGGAGAGACGATTCACAGTGCAGCATACAAAACGCAAGGAACTTTATTTTAAACTGAACTATAAACAAACAAACAAAAGGGACCACAAAGGGTCTAACAAAGGCGTGCAATAAGAATTTAACAGACTACAACTAAAAAAATAACATATACCAAACGGTTCTAGGAACAACCACAGTGCAGCATATACAGGAAGAGCTGCAATGACCAAGTGAAGAAGTGAATAAAGGTCTTGAAAAGGGACAGGTGTATGCAATATCCGAATAACCAAACACTGAAGACTAGAGTAACAAGGCACAGGTGAGAGTAATTAACAGAACTACAGATTCAAACACTAGAAGGTACTGGGAACATAGGTAAAACAGAATATAATAACTAAACTAGGTACATTTGAACCAGGATCATAGGTATAAAAAAACTGAAATATATTAACACAAGGATATCATAAACTGAAGGAAAACAGGGCACAAAAACATTCAGCCTCAAACCCACAACAGAATAGTCACTTGGTTCAGAGCTGCCTACTTAGCCCATTAAGCAACATGGCAGCCCAGGTAACAGGGGAACACACTGAGAACAGAACAAATAGGATGGGGAGCAAACCAGCTGGCCGAACGAGGAAATGATGAACAGAATGGGGAAGGACAGGGAGCGATCCTGACAGCACAATATATCAGTTAACATATCAGTAGGCATCTCTGATGTACCCTGAGCAAGGTACCGCCCCCAAGCACTGCTTCCCCGGGCGCTGAATTAGCTGCCCCCTGCTATGTCACATTGGTACATATAGGTTTTGTTGTTGTGCACTGTGTGCTGTGGTGTGTCAAGAATGATAATTAATCACTAAATTCTAAAAATTCTAAATTGTGCAGGTATAAATGTGGAAGGCTCGGAGGGGTGGTGGGTCCAGCAGCAAGCAGGTGAGGCTGGCAGATGTGTGGTCAGGCTGGGTGGCCAGACAGGAAACTGTCCACATTCAGGAACTCCTAGACAGAACTGAACAGTGCATTAATAAAATTGTGTGACAAATAGTTGAAATTACGGTATATGAGGTATTTTGTAGTGCAATATAAAGATAAGGAGGCTCTGGCAGTTCTAATGAACTGTAGCAGTGTAACTAGGTGGGAGAGATGGGGGGGGGACTGCAGACATGAGGAATCCCTGAACTGGGACCATACATGTTTAGCCAGAGCAATAGCACTGGACATCTAGTTCATCCAAAATCAATGACACTGATCCCAAACCAGCTCTGAGCCACAGACAATAACCCTAGCTGGGGGTTTGAAGCAGCTACCAGCTTTGTCACCATATGCTAGGCTAAGCAAGTGAATTTTTAGCCTTGACTTTAATATTGTGAGTGAGTCTGAATGTCAAATGTTTGCTAGTAGGCTATTCTGTAACTTTGGAGCCTGTCACAGGATGCTCCGCAATCAAATGAAGATCGTTCTACCCCAGGCATTGCCAGGTATCCCACTCCTTGAGTCTAGTAAATGTTCTTGGCAGCTCATTTGCTTTAACAGATATGTACAGCTGTGTGTCATTTGCATAACAATGAATACTTACACTGTGTTTCCTAACAGTTATCACTAAGGGGCAGCGTAACAAGGCGAACAGTAGTGGGCCCAGGACAGAACCCTGCAGAACACCATACCTCACTGTGATGGAATCAGAGGATTCATCGTTCACATGAACAAGCTAGTGATTGTCAGGTAATTATGAGCAGAACCAGGACAGTGCCTGCCCTTTAACACCAATCAAAGACTTCAGCCTCGCCAATAAAATGGCATGGTCAGCAGTATCAAATTCTGCACTTAGATCCAGTAGAACCAACAGGGATATGCAACCGTCATCAGGAGCCACAAGCAAGTCATTCATGACTCTAACTAGTGCAGTTTCAGTGCTGTGATTTGGTCTGAACTGATTGGAACGTTTCATTAATATTGTTCCTTTGCAAGAACAGAGAAAGCTGACTAACAATTACTTTTTCTAAGATTTCTTAGGAAATGCTGGAATCACCGAGCGAATATCTGGGGCAATATACACTCAATCGCAAGCTTGGTCAGTCTTTTGTCGTAGACCTTGTGCTGTTCTCCCTTGGTGTACATGCCCTGAGTTTGCCCCTGTACATGAAGTTTTGTCTCCCACACTGTTGCCAACCATGTAGAAATGCTGGGAATGGTAGTGGGGGGGCGGGGGGGAGGGGGATGTTTGTCAAGGGACCATTTGATTCTGACATAGCTGTCTTGTCGACCTCGCTTTTCCATGTGCTGGAACTGGCCATGGATTCCCTGCACTCATGAAACACGAGCCAGAGGAATCCGTCAGCCTAGAAAGGGTGAGGTTCTAGCACTGTGTCGCCCTCACATGTCATGCCTTTGTGTCATTTCACCATGACCTTCCAGTCCCGTGTCAGATGACGTGACAGACTGAAAACAATGGAGTGAGAGTGTTCCGGAAAACTTTTCCAACTCGTTTCATCCCTCTAGTCCTGTTGAACCTATCATTTAATTTATGCATTTATTTGTCGTTTCATTTTATCAACATTCAGCAGAACTTGTAGTCGTTAAAAACTGGCTAAACAGACTACAGAATATCAAGCATTCATATTGGTCCACTGATGTGTGAAAAACCTATTTTGTTCCTTAATCTTAAACATAGCCTATTGCTTCAGCTGGTGGTAGGGTGGTTTTGGTTATATAAATGATGACTAACTCATTAGTCATGATTCAGTGCTGACAGGAAGAGTGGTCTTTTTCCTTCATTGCTTGTCAGGGTCCTCAGAGGCCCCACATAGTAATTGTCCAGATCAAGGAAGTCATCGAGAGTGAGATTTAACAGCTGGGAGTCCTGCGTCGAGCCATGCACGGGCACTTCACAAGGCGGCCGCGTCAATGTGCGAGTCGCCCGCCAATGGGGGCCATCTCTCAGAGCCTGACGGAGAGTTCCAAGAGAATGAAACAGTTAATGCCTGCCAAAGGTTCCAGAAATGCTTCCAAAGTTCCATACATTGTTAGTTGATTGCATGCCTGCTTTGGGCTTTGATTTATTGCCGTCGTTGACATGGAATGTATACTAGGCTTTATGACAAGACGAACCACGATGTGAGTCCCGAGTGAAGTTAAAAAAAAGAGGAAGGTATAGCGAGGAAGGGAGCCAAATTTCTAACCAGTCTTTCAAAGCCATTAGCTGAAGAGATCGGTATCTTCCTCGCAGCACCGAGGGAGAACGCAGAGTTTTGCTTGACTTAAATCTTCTGCTGCTTTTCACTGCATGAGCAGCCAGCGGTTCAGGCCGGAGATATGGGCAGCGATTGACGTTTCGCAAACTGCAGCTGAAAACGGGACGTCAGACAGGCGGAGAAGCGGCCACTTCTGAGGCCGGGCAGGTGAGGTTCTGCAACATCGTTGTTATGAACACGGCGGAGCGAACGCCTGCAGCACACGGCCTCCCAGGTTTCATGCCTGCGTGCAGGTGTTTGGCAGAGCATTCGATGCGTGCGATGAGGGAGGCCAAGAAGAAGCTTCAGGAAAGATCAAAGGAAGCCACACCAATACACAAACCCCACCCAGCTCTCAACGTCTCCTTCCACTGATCTGAAACTGATAGATTTTCTCTTCTGCCCTTACTCCTTAAAAGAGGTGAAATCATATCAGATTGCCTGTGCACTAGACAAGGACTCTTCCCAGGGACAGACGATCACCGCCCACGCATTTGTTTCACTGGCCTCATTCTTAAACAAACAAACAACAGGCCACCAACAAACAACCATCCTTAACGGTCCTTTCTCAGCTATTCATGGACAGTCATTGTGACTGCTACATGCACCTGGGTGCCTGCAATCCTCAGACAATGTGATAAGCTTTCGGAGTCTCGTCACTATTTACTGTCCTCTGCTCAGGGAAGGCTCTATCTGACCCAGGAGTGCAGTATCTATGAAGATATCAGCTCATTCCCCTCTAGCATTAGATTACAAGTCCTGGCCAAAGGTCTGTTAGCTGCATTACCTACATCTGCCATGTATTGAGAGAGCAGCCCAAGCTGGTTATCTTTTCAGAGTATTAGTTGGAATCCCCTGCCCCCTTGTCGCACAAATTTGTAACCCAGCAATTATGCTTTAGTTTGGTTTTCATGGTCGGGGCCCCAGTAACTCACTGTCCGAAATCTTTCTCTCCTTCCATCTACCAATGGCCTGAGCTGTTGAATTTCACTAAACCATTTAGTAATGGCTAAGTGACCACAAAAGAAAGGATATAAAAAATATTATATTTTATAATATTTTTAAGAAGATGTGTGCTTTTTTTACGTAAGTCATACTACCAATCTTTTGGGGATTGATATAAAAGTCTTAAGGTTTCACATGTACATTAGAGACTGAAGAACAAAAGCATGCATTGCCGTCTTTGCTAAGTGGTTAGTTGCCACTTACACCATATCATTGACTGAATGATTTCTCTAGAGTAACAATGTCATTTCCTAGAAGTGTGATAATTGTTTGGTTGGGTTGCTTGACTGGGCCCTTGGAAACCATAGGGTTTCCAACTTTGTTGTGTTGCAGCATCACTAAGTTACAGGCTTACTTCAGAAAGTTCCGGATCTTTCCTTCAATCTCTGTCTACGTCTGTCCATGTCTGCTTCCACCGTGCCCAGTAGGATCTGTGGTGTTGTTAATGTTTATTCTATACCTGCAGATAATCGAACTTAACGTCTTCCATTGTATATACAAACGATCTTTGTTATCCCCCTCCCCAATTTATTTCACTGTCCTTTTGAAGATTCACGAGCCCCCCCACCTCGAGAGGATGCATTTAGTTATTTCAGGAAAGAGATCAAAAGAAGACACTGTCAGCTTTGCAGAGGAACAAGGGGACGGGAGGATTAACTGTGTGTTTTAGCCTCCATGCAGGTGGCTGATCCGGTGTTTCCCGACCAGCAGGGCCCCACGGTATCTGTGACCCACTATTGTTCGTCTTTATACCATAACTGCATTTCCAAGGGCTTATGGTGTGGTATGTTTCAGGTTACCTAAGGTTCAGGCTGGGGCTTGGGTTACTCTAGGGACACGGCTTATCCCAAACGCCACACTGCATTTCCTGCTCTCTTGGGTATTTTTCCTTGTACAACAAGGTCTGGCTAATGTAAAGCACTGGGATCCCCTCCACTAATACTAGATCTCTGCATTAAAACTCTGTCTGTTGAAACATTAAAGATTCACACGTTGATTTATTTTCAAATAATTCCATCACATCTCGGCACAAAAATTCAGAGCTCTGGCCAATACTCCAGTCTGTCTCTTGAGGGCCTTTTAGTTTTGTTTGTGTGTCTCGACGTGAAACGGTTCAGTCATTGGAATTTACTTGACTGAAGGACGTAAGCTAAGCACTGGCAGCATCTCCTGTAACCAAACATGTTTAAATGCCGTTTGGCTACATTTCGTTCATAGCATCATTCGTCTGTGATCCTTTAAAGCTGAACACATGCGCAAATAAAAAAAAAAAAAAACAAACTTTGTAATTCCAGTGCTGCTGCAGTAAACGGTGTTTCCCAGTGATGTGTTAAAGGTGACCCTCACAGAAGTGTGTCGGATTGGAAAAGCCGTAAAGCATCGTTGAATTCAGCCTGGCCTCGGTACAGTAGGAGGGTCTTTATGAGATTTTCAGACCTTTAAGTTTAACCGTTTCCGGGGCAGGGGGACTGAGAACATTAATGGCCTGGGTGGGGAGGGGGCCGGGGGGGGGGGCAGTGGCTGTGCTGCATTAGCCATCGCCATGCACAGACCAGCAGAAATGCACACATCCATCATGTGGGAGAGGCGGCGGCAGTGGGGGAGAGCAAATCCATTATGCTGACACCACCTACGCCCCAGGGAGGAGGCCCTGAGGCTGGGGACGCCCTCGGCCCGGCTCTGCTCACCCTCACACCTCGAGAACCCACTCCCCAGCATCTCGCTCCCAGCTGCCCCCCGTCTTGCATGGAGTGATCAGGGTTATCCAGGAAAGGGGACGGGGAGGGGGGCTTCAGAGACAAGCATCGGTCATACGGAACATCAAAGCTTCCTCCTGTGCGGGGGCTGTAAGGCTAATACGCTAGCACAAAGTTAGCATAGGCCAGAAGTGTGGCTAAGCTTCCATGAAAGCCTTGAGAATAGCTTGTTTCCTTTTGACCCTCTCTTTGCTGTGTTCTCATTCAGACAAAGTGCTTTTATATGTTGGGGTTTTCCCAGCACAACAGCCTTGTCTTATGTATCAGATACACAGGGCTGGTGGTCTTGATCATTATACAGTCATTGCAAAATAAGTTTTCATGATTAATAGGTGATTTGCACATATTAAACGTAAAACAAATGCATTTGGACAAGACAACAGCCAGACACATACCAAATGTGGACCAGACGTGCCGTGTACAGAATATGACACTATTTTACTGTTAATAGCCAACAGCAGAAGTGCACTAGTGACCAAAATTTTGGAAACTCCTAGCACTTTTGGCATCACGCTTTAAAAATTACTACATAAATATTGGTGGTAATGTTTATAAACATCAAAAAATGTCCCAAATATCATACACTGGACGATTAAAACATGTAACTGGAGCAACAGTTGAATAAAGTTCTGCAATCTCTAAAAAGTGTAGCCACAATTTTGCCCACCGGTGTAACTCTTTCAGGGCAAATTGATAGAGTAACAAAAATGAGTTTGTAAAACAAGCACTCCTCCCCACAGAGAACTAAATTAAAAAGCAGAGATTCCTCATCGTCGGCCAAACTGGAAGCAATTTACTGCCGTCTCCCAGGCTGGCTGAAATACCACGGAGGAGCCTCGGCTAATCATCCCCACATCTATACATAAAAGGCTCCTACTGTCTGTGTGGTAGTAGAGGGAGTTAAGTCCCCGTGATACACATCTGTTACAGAGCTGCCCCAGAATTTCACTATCAAAGCCCAAAGAGAAAGGTTTATTCATAGGATTGTGTTTATGAAAGCAGGCTTGGATTGGCAGCCTCTAACATGAGGAAAGTCCCAATGCACACGCATAAAATTAAAATAAATATAGTTCTTGATCCAACTTCCAGCTGCTTATCCAATATAGACTTACAGTTTGTCCAGAGTCTATCCCAAGAAGCAGAAGGTACGGGGTGCCCTTCTATCACAGGGCACACACTAAGGGTACGCCTACGGGCACGACTACAAGCGTGCCAACTCACCTCATCGCATATCCTCAAACTGTAGGGAGGAACTGGGCCGGAACGTGCAACCTCTGCATAACACTGGAGGTGAGAGGCTACCATACTGGCCAATATGGCTTTTCTCTTTCAACAAATTCACGTCACACTGAGAATTGTTGGAGCCCGTGTTGCAACTATACATAAATGAGCCATGAGTACGGGTTCTGGTATCGTGTTATACTTGATTCTTGTAGGCAACACACTGGCGATGCAGCACGGAAGCTCACATGCAAGGGGGAATACAGCCGTCGGGAAGCGATCATCGTACCGTCCGGAGCGTCTCCGCCCGTTTTTGATTTTGTGCTCAATGAACCCTTAAATGGCAAAAATGGGGTGTGGCCTGAGACGTAAGTTGCAATAAATCACCATTTTTTTTTTCCCCCCCGCGCACCGCTGGAAATGAATCAAAACGGCTCTCGCAAAACATCTGTTGTACTTGGCACCAGATACCTCCCCAAACTCCCATTCACAGAAGCAGCATGACCCTACCCCCAAAACCTACTTAAAGGACACATGCAGCCATAGTAACCTGAGCTGGAAAGTGAACCTCGAAACGACTGCAATATTAACAATTCCTGGGGAGGGATAAGTGTCTGGTTTTATGGAAGGTGCTGCCCCCTGGCAGGGGGCGCTGTGGAGTCCGGCGTGGGACTCGCATGGTGTGCGATCCTTTGTTCCATGGCAGTGATAGATGGTGAGAAAACACGGCAGCCGAACCGGCCGTTTATTTACCGCCCTCGTCCCTGAATCGCAGTGGTGTGTTAAAGGCACCTTTCCGGACCTGGACTTGGCTGCTCGCCCTCGGTCGCTCCCCTTCGTTTGGCCTTTTCCCACCTGCCTTCCTCTCTCTCACATTCTGCATCATGTGTTGTACAAATCTGAGTCTCTCGATATTTCCTCGCCTGCCCATCCCTTTTAATGCAAACTCCAGCATATAGGCCAGGGGTATGCAAACTTACCCAGAAAGGGCCGTGGTGTATGTGGGTTTTTGTTGCAGCTCCCTAATTAGATTACTAATAAGAGGATTGATTGGCTGAGGTGTCCTCACACCTGGGTTTGAACAGCTGACCTAAAGGTTATCCCAAAAACCTGCATACACACTGGCACTTTGCAGATAAGATTGCCCAGCCCTGATACAGACAGAAGCTGGGCTATAGGAAAAGGAGGAGTCAGAGGGGCATGGGGACCTGGCAGATTCAGGGGCCCTGCACTTTATAGGGGCCCTAAAATGTCCCCTAGGAGTCCCTCACATCTGACATGTTCTATTAGGGGTTATAAGGTGACATTCTGTCAGGATTTCCAGAATTTTCAGCTTTGCCTTTACTTGGAAAGACGTGCCAGTAAATATTGGACTATTTTCCAAAGCACCATGCAGGTTCTGTGGCGCCGTGTCCATCACGGTCTCTGCGCCCACGGCGTCCAGTCGCACTCACTGACGGCTCGACCGGGTTGCCGTGCCGTGTGGAATTTCGCACCGCCTCCCGTGTGCAGGTCAAGTGATCCCAGGCCTCCTGAAGTAGGCCGTCACCGCGGGATACAGCGCATGCTGGGACCTGCTGGGCGCTCAGGGAGATAACGCCCCCCATTCAATAGGGCTGTGTTTACGGAAACTCAGCGCAGACGTTAGATAGCTTCACAGGTCACCGGGAAACACAGCTGGGCCCCCGACAAAGCATCACCGATTGCAAAGTCCTATGACTGGGCCCTGATGTTGCACCGCTGAGAAATATACATAAATCTCTTCAGCAAAAGTCCTCAGCCATATTAAAGGATATTAAAACATTAGATCGCTTTTGATACAAGTGATAGCTAAATTAGTAGATTTTAGGATATCCATCCTGCATATTAAGCTACCCTACAATATATGTACCTGTATAAAAGTGAGATATAACTGCATAGACACAAGTAGAAAAATATTTAAAAATTATTACAAGGACTATAAAGAAAATTCCCCACAATAATGTAGCATATAAGTCATGAATGAGTGCAGGAAAATAGTCAACCGATGGATAATGTAAATAATAACATAACAAGTAACAAATTATAAGCATTAAAATGTATGATGGCTTTTGCGTAATTCTCCGCAGATTGGTGTTCCACATAGACAGTTTGGTAAACAAACAGGTGAATTTCCCTCCAGGTGAGGAATGTGTTCTGCCTTAAACCAAGCAAATAGACCTACACTCAGATCCAGAATGACACTAGCCAGTGAAGATGAGTGTGTGTGTCTGCACCAGATACCAGAAAGGGGCTGCTGGGCGCAACTGTTTATGAGGCGAGTTGATGGAATCTCGAGGCACTATTTTGGCTGCGATATATGTTCGATGGGTGTCTAACAGTCTGCGGTGGGTGGTGCTTGGCAGCCTGCGGAGGGTGATGTCTGGCAGCCTGTGGAGGGTGGTGCCTGGCAGCCTGTGGAGGGTGGTGCCTGGCAGCCTGTGGAGGGTGGTGCCTGGCAGCCTGCTGAGGGTGATGTCTGGCAGCCTGTGGTGGGTGACAGGCCATGTCCTAGTTGTATTGTATTTCCACCACGTGCCTGGTTATCCATAGGTGCGAGGCCTCATTGCTGCCCTTGTTATGTGTTGAGAGGTGTGACAGCAAGGTCATGAAGGTATCGTGGGCCCTCAGTCTTATTAGAGGTGTGTTTATCTATTCAGATTCAAATCCTACATAAGTAGCTGTCAGGCATGTCTCCACCTAGTAAAATAACAGGTTTGAATACCCCCGTTACCGATCAGCCATATATAAAACTACCTAAGGGGACCTACTCGGTTAGTTGCTAGACCCCCCATGAAAGGCATGTTATTTTATTACACTATTTCTGACGATGAGCCTGCTAGTACTGAGGACTAAGGGTTTACTCTGTGCATGTTTTCTCTGTATGTTTTCTCTAAACATTACATGACAACATCCAAGTCAGGTTCACCTGTTTACAATTTATTGTAGATCAGGGTTCCCCAGTTCTGGTCCTGGAGAGCCAGAAACCAGTGCAGTTTGTAGATTTCTGTTAACACACCCACTAAACCTGGTAATTAGTTGTATTTGGATGGAGAAACCAACAAACTGTATTGGCCCTCCGGGACTGGAATTGGAGACCCTGTTCTAGATTCCACCAGGATTCCCTAGTAGGCCAAGAAAATGAGGGAAGAATTATAGTCTGATAGACAAGGTACCTGCTTACCCACCATCCCAGCATTATCCATTTGATCGAGAAGGTCTATTCAATGCAACATTCTGGATTTCAAATGGAGAATACACACGTGTCAAAAAATTGAGCATTAATACCACCATCTACATTTTTTCTGATATTTTTAGGGCTTCAACTGATTATATAATTTGTCATCCATCCATCTATTTTCTGTATCCACTTGCCCTATTCAAGGTCTCAGGGTGTCTGGAGCTCATCCAGGAGGCTAAGGGCGCAAGACAGGGAATAACCCAAGATGGGGCGCTAACCCATCACAGGGCACACTGACGCATTTACTGACACACTATTCACTCACACAAGTGCACAGTCACACATGGGCAATTTAGTAACTCCAATTCACCTTGGCACATTTTTATACTGTGTTGGGGGGGGGGGGGGGGGAACTGGCGTACCTAAAGAAAAACCCACAAAACCCCACAATGACATTGTGAGAACATACAAACTCCAATCAAACCCATAGCTTACTCTAGGTTGTTTTTTTTAATGGAGAGTGGGTGGGGGCAGGTTTCAGGTCTGTTGTGAAACACAAACCAGACTCTTTTCGGTCGTTCTGCCCTGCTGCAGCCCAGCTGGGAGGAGGCTGTGTTTCAGTGTGATATCCCATCGCTCCTTCTTCTATCACCGGCTACTATGCTCTACACCCATCACTCCTTCTTCTATCATCCGGCTTCTACGCTCTACACCCATTGCTCCTTCTTCTATCACCGGCTACTACGCTCTACACCCATCGCTCCTTCTTCTATCACCGGCTACTACGCTCTACACCCATCGCTCCTTCTTCTATCACCGGCTTCTACGCTCTACACCCATCGCTCCTTCTTCTATCACCGGCTTCTACGCTATACACCCATCGCTCCTTCTTCTATCACCGGCTTCTACGCTCTACACCCATCGCTCCTTCCCATTTATATTTGCTGTCAATCCTTCATTCCTTCCTCATTCTTCATTTCATCGCACCTCATATTGGCCTGTCAATCCTTCAGAGGTAAACAAGATCCCCACAGTGACACTTAGGGAACTGTGTTCCCATCTGGAAAGAATGTAGGACTCGTAATGATTTCTTTAGCTAAAGGGTGACCTAAATCTGTAAATTCACCTGTCGACAGGAAATATTTGTGGGGGTAACTTTAGGGTTGAGGGTGAATAAGCCAGCCCGACGTCTGGACCTATCAAGGTTTTCATGCATTACATTGAATTTGACTGACTACCAGCTGTCAAAGCTTATTCCGCTCATGAGTCTTGGCCGCACCATTAGACCGGCGTGTTTATTGTTTTCGCTGACGGCACTTTGGCAGTGTTTGGGAAAAAGCAAGATTCATGCCCAAGTGTGGAGCTGGACTGGACTTTGAGAATAAACAGCTATCCAGCCAAACTGAAGGGAGAGGATGCACACGACCAGCCATGTTCAGTCGCAAACGACCACAGGAGGGCAGGTAAGGCCTGTGAGAGCTCAGGCTTTATGAACAGCACAGAGAAAATCTGCGTAAGCTCTGGATGGAGAAGGAAACATATTTTACCCCCCTGCGATACTTTATCAAAATGACAGCTTGTGATAACCCAAGAAAACTTACCCCTTTTAGGAACTTCTATTTTCAATTCAGTATGATTTATATCATTAATATTCATTTTAATACTAATTTAATAAATCGGTTACACAGATGAGCATTAAGAGTTAAGCTATTAAAAAGGGATCTTTGTGTTTTGGACTTGTACTGACAAACAGGAAAATGTTTTACACGCTGTGAGAATGATGCGTGGTTCAGGCTCATTTAATATAGGTACTACAATAAGCTACCTGAAGTCTCCAGCAATTTTTTTTTTGGCTAAATTTACAGACGTTTCACCCTCCTGCTCTTTTTGTGTGTCGCAAACAGAATCTATTTTCCATCTATTTTTTGATTGTTCTTATTCCCAGGTTTTCTGCCATGAGATTTCTATGCTTGTTTTTAAGGTATTTGGTCAAGTGATTGATATTTTAAAAATCATATGGTCCTATTTGACATCTAATTTCAATGAGAGACTTATTGATGATATAGTTAAGGTCTTGTGTTTACTGGGCAAGTTTCATATTCATAAATCTCAAGTTCTTTTTGCCAGTAGATCATATTATTTTTTGATTCTCTGCAGTTAATTCGTAATAATAAGAAAGCCAGAAAAACAGCCCAGATATTAGAAAAAACTATTTGTTACCTGAATAGAGAAATCACTTTAGATTAATGTTTAGTGGGTGCTCATCATTGTCTCTGTGTTATTGTAATGTTTGTTTATGGCTTGCCTGCTAAGTTTGTCTACAGTATGGTGTATCTCTTGTAGTATACATTTTAGATTTGTTTTTTGTTATTAATGTTATAGATGTGTCATATCAAATGCATTGTTTGCTGAATTGTTTCTATTTAATGAAAGAAATACAAAAAATAGAATAATACACTGCCACACAGTGGTCAATGTGGTTAATCGTATTCTGGAGGGTTATGCTTAACATCTCACCCAGGGAGTCCTCCACCTTCCACTCTGTTATTTACAGAACCCTGCATCCCAGCTTGGATAAACAGTTACTAAAAATCAGTGGATGGGTGACTGGCATATGCCATTTGTTTTTTTGTTTTTTTTTTGCATTTTATAGAATCAGATGAAAAAGATTTGTGATTGTGATTGTCTATAGAGTCCAACTTAACGCTAAAATTTTTATTCACCCAGATTTATTTATCCGCTTTTATCAAGTTCTTGCATTCAGAGAATGGTTTTTAGTTCCTTAGTTGTCGCATATGTTCTTTAAGTTGTGTTTCTGGTTTGGTAGTTCGGATAGATAAAAAATATTTGCTGGATTGGACTAAAGTTAGAATTTGTGTGGTTAGTAATAAGAGTTTAAACCAAAGATTCCAGAAATGACAGTTGCGTTTTAATGTAGTTTCTATATGTATGTTATACATTATGTTTTTCTGCTTAGGAATTCCCCAGTAGAAGTGACAAAAAGCATTCGAGAGAAATGAAAAAACTGAAAAACAGATTTTCGGGGAATCTAAAAACGGATACGCTGAAAGCAGGACTTAAAAGACGCTAGATCACAGCGATGCAGCTGGTGTGAGATAAGGACTTTATGATGGGAAAACCTCAGTATAGGCTGGAAAAACATGTAGGCATCGCTATGAATACCGAATTCATTTTCCATGTGTAGATCAGTATGTACGATTGGAATTGCTTTGTGACGGACATAAAGGAATTCAGGCTCAGGCTGTGTGTTTCAGGTTCCTTGAAGATTAAGCGATGGGAGTAGTCTTAGTTTAACAAATGTAGGTTTTGTGATTATATTAAAGGCATATTATATATGATTATATTAAAGGTTACAAAGGCAGGTTAGACTAGACCAAGATCTCGACAACTAGACCAAGATCAATAACCTCCTACCTGGCAAGAGATAGTTTTGGATTTGAGGGGAAGAAAGTCAAAATCAAGTCTGCACACCAGCCAAGCAGAAGAGAGAGGGAAATCCACTGGCTGAGGGGAGAAATCAAGACTCTCAACAAACAGTTTAAAAGAGGCCCTGCTGATGAAAGAGAAGGCATCAAAAATCTGACGAGTCAACTACGAGAGCGCCTCTGCAGACTCCGAAGAGCAAAAAGCACTAGGAAGAGAGGAAGGATAGGGAGAGCAAAAGATCCCAGTTCATCCAAGACCCTTTCCGATTAACCAGAACACTACTGGGTGAAGCAAAATCTGGGAGGCTGACCAGCCTCAGAGAAGATGTGGAGGCTTTCCTGAGGGAGACCCACAATGATATATCCAAGAACCAGGCCCTCGATGCCAACCCAAGCATCAACAGCACAAAAATCACAGAAAATGATCTCAACATCATTGAACCATCCTGGAAGGAAGTCCAAGAGGTGCTGAAGAAAGGCCAGAACAGGATCTGCCCCGAATCCAAGCTGTATACCCTATAAAGTATATAAGAAATGCCCAATGCTCCTCCGGAAGCTGTTCCGGAGGATCTGGAGAAAGGTTACCATTCCATCAAGCTGGAAGAAGGCAAAGGGCCATTTTGTGCCAAAGGAAGAGGATTCCTCAACCATTGACCAATCTTACTGCTAAGTGTAGAAGGCAAGATCTTCTTTTCTGTAGTGGCCAAGAGGATGACCTCTTATATCCAGAAAGGTGGAATCCCAGGTTTCTCTGGATGCCTGGAACACACTGGAGTTCTCCGTCAGATGATCCGTGAGGCTAAAGCCAGCAAAGACAACCTGACTGTTGTCTGGCTGGATTTGGCCAATGCCTATGGATCAATCCCTCGCACCCTCATCAATGCAGCATTAGACCACTACCACATCCCTCAGCACATCACCAGCTACTTTGGAGGAATACAGCTACGTCTCTAGACCATTTTACAACTCGGTGGCAAAGACTAGAAAAGCTGCCTGCACAATCAGAAAGAGCCTCTTGCTGGTTATGGAGCAGGAGAGAGGAGGTAAGCTGGAAGCTAGGAGGTGAAGATGGGCAGTGACTTGGCCACCACTGCCGACCCACCATCAGGAGGGCGTTGTGGATAAGGGTCGAAACACCCAATGAACGATGGGAACCACCTGATGACATCAACCCCCCCTGACCAAGGCTACATTCACTCAAGCATCCTAGGATGTATATGTAATCTAACCTGTCACCAGTAACTGAGTCACTGTAGACTAACATCTCCAGGGTTGTTGGTTAAATCCATTCCACTGATCTTTCTGTGCAGACTTTGCTATTCACATGTATTTTCTGTTATAGTACAAAATCAGTTACCATGATTTGTGATTTAAGTAAATATATGCCTTTCAATGGACCTTAATATATAGTATACAGCTATAGATACTTCAGTCATTCTTGTGGGGAAATTGTCTTTTCACCTGTTCAGTCTTTCTCTTCACGAGATACATACATAAAGGAGAGCAAGCCTGAGGTTCATATAATAGGGTTTTCCAGTGTCCAGCATCCCATGGGGGCTTGGCTTAAGGGCCCAATGGCGACATTAAGTTTTTTTTTGGTCAAAGGATTCGAACCAGTGACCTTCCGTTCAATGGTACACACTGCTGAATCACATACAGCCCTCCCTGCCTTGTGCCCTGAGTTCCCTTAGGCTTCAGGCTCACCACAATCCTGATCCGTCAATTGGCTAATTGCGCAACATAATATTTGGTATAGTTGTAATAAATCACATCGACTACTTCAGGTGGACAGAGGTTACGAACTTCTTTTGATCTGTTTGAGTCTCCGTAGGCACCATTTCCATCACTTCCGGTCGCGGTCACGTCCGGTGAATGTCGCAGCTAAGCGGAAAGCTAAGGGAAGTTCTACCGTGGAGTTCTGTATTTACGCCTTCTCATTATATCGAGGCAATAAGATGACCCAGTCTTTGCTCCGAATCTAACCATAAAAAAGACAAACTGTATTGTCTTTTAAAACGCTACGCTCTTTATGCATACGTACCGTCCAGTTTCTGCGGATTAGGAGGTTTGAGGGCGAGTCTCTCTGGGTGTTTGGCTAGTTAAATAACTAGCTAGCTAGCCGGCTAGCCAGAGGGGACTGCTTTGTAATTTAGCAGGTAGTAATAGTTAACATCCATATTGCTTGAGGTAGGCATGGCAACTAGGCGCCTGACTGATGCCTTCTTATTAATGCGGAACAATGCAATCCAAAACCGGCAGATTTTGGCTGAGCAAGTGAGTACACACGACCCCCGTCGTGATCTGAGTACACGTAGCAATGCTGCGGTGAGTCTAACGTTAATCGTCTGGATTGTTTTGGCTTTGTGTGTGTGTGTTAATTTGCTAGTCAGCTAGGTGATCCTTCTTTCATATTAGGTAGCGTGATCGTTGCTGCTCCACTTAATGTTGCTAATCTCCCGTTTAACGCTGTGCTGCTGAAGTGGCTTGCTGTCAGCCTGACAAACTAAATTATTTGTTGGTTCTGGCCTGCAGGGATAAACGCATAAAAGCTTCGTGCCTTTTTGTTATTGGGCTGTATGTTATAGATGATCCAGAGTTATAGAATACACCTGTTTTTTCGAGTTTTAATTTACTATGTTACTTGAGTGTTTGGCAATATTAGGAACAAATGCTTGTTGCATATGATTGCTTAATATTTCTGTGCATCTAGATTGCTTAACTGTCGTTTTTTCCATCTGATAACGAATTTATCAGTTAATTGCAGTGAACGTTTACTCGTTCGGGTCAGGTACAGTTCCCTTAGGTACATCCCGCTCTCCTAGAATTTGAACCAGCGACCTTAAGGTTACGAGTCCATATCGTTAATTACTGTGCTTCTCGTTGCATTCTGGGATATTTGTATTTTATATATTTTTAAGGGGAAGTTAAGATTAAAGGTTTTATTGTCTAATAATAGTAATAAAATCGCAAGTGTATTTTAAATCAGACGCAGCGTTTGTGCTTGAGCCGCTGATCACAGATGCGGCTTCCAGGCCCGCTGTAAAGGCTGGTTTACAGGACGCGTCTTTCAGTATTTTAAGAAATAGACGTCACGCTTATTCTCTGGTTATTTTGAAATACAGTCCGTATGATACGTATTAAAGTGGCTGTGAGTTTCATTTCAGCGATAGGATTCAAGTTGACATCAGCCGCCTATCCATTTATCCCTGTATTGCCAGGCCTGTCTCTCCGATATTTCTCGATTTTACCAGTCTCTTTCAGTGTTTCCAGTTATCTTTGTGCTGACGCAGTTAACAGTTTGATTAATTAACCGTCAATTTCGACGATTTGAAGTGGAAATTAAACATCGCCTCATTTTTTATGACCATCAGTGTGAATGAACGTGCGGCAGTAATGACAGATTTGAATCATAAAGCAAAAATGACAATTCTATAATAATGCTTTACGTGCAATAATGCAGTCAGTCTTGTTAGTATAGTTACACGTTATGGTTTAGGTGTTCTGTTACGTTACAATTAAAATACAAAACAGAATAGCAAATATTTACTTGTGTTTTTCCTTTGTATACAAAAGAGATGAAAATTCCTTATATAGTGGCGTGGTAGGCTAACTCACAGGTGCATATAGAGCAGCAGGTAAATATGCCTGTGATTGATTCAAACAGCAAAGCATTGTTAAGGATATGCACTGAAACCTTTTAAGGTAATGGGATAAGTTTTGAAGCAGTTGAAACAGTGCAATATCCTGGTGAATGATGGGAGATTCTAGAATAAACCAGGACTTGTGTGGTGTTAATGATGCGTAGATTCGCTGGTGGGCTTCTCCTCTGGAGGCCCCTTTACTGTTCCGTAGTGATGACTGAGAGTGACGGAGGTGTTTTCTCCTTGGGAAGCTTTTTACGTTCCCATTCTTTGTGTTGTCCAGCAAAGCACAGTAACAATGTACCAGTGGTCCACATCACTAGAGAGATGTACCACGGGGGGCCCAGGCTGAATTCCCAGCATGCTGTGCAGTAGGGCAGCACTTATTTAAGCTAGTTACTTACAGCTTTGGCTTTGAGGTGTTTTTATTGCAGCTGTCTTTCAGTTTATTTGGGAAATAACCACATTTCTGAGAGATCATGAATGTGAACGTCGGCTTAGTTTCTGCTGATCGGTGCACTTAAAGGAAAATCAGGGGACAAATGACTGACAAGGAATTTAACCTGACCCTGCCAGTGCAAGGCGAACTCATAATCATGAGGAAAATGTGTAAAATTTATTGATAAATTAAAATACTAGACTTAGATTTCCAAACAAAAGGTGTACAGGAAAGGACACTGACAGGAGTTTTGACAGGCGTGTTTACCAAAGTTATGTAGTTATGCTCGTCATTTGTATGTATGTCTTACTCCATTTACATTTTGTATATCTATGCCTTATGTGCTGTGCTTTCTTAACTCTTTTGGTCCTGGAGAAAAATTTATATTAGGAGTAGAGATGCACTGATCAAGATATTCATATCGGTATCGATGCCGATCCAGACGTTTTTGACGGATCGGGTATCCACCATAGGCTACGTGAGCGATCCATGTCCGATACTTACTCGTTTAGTTTTTGGCAGTCTCTAAAAACATAGTTCCTATTTTGTGTTAAATCAGTTTGTAAAATCAATTGCACGACAGTTCTTTGCCATTTTAGATGGCAAAAAATTTTTTTTGAGGTGTGAGTAGCGTTTAATGACAAATCCAACTAAAGACGGACAACGCTAGTAATGTGGGGGAAAAAGGCAAAAATATTAAAATAAAAAGAGTTCTTGTATCGGAATCTGTATCATCATCGGCAGTTGTGTATCAGAATCGGATCGTAACTGAAAAAATGTGGATCGGCCCATCCCTAATTACGAGTCATTTAGACCCTTAGAAAGCGATAGGGTGACCAAGTGTGTGTGCGTGTGTGTCCATAATCCATTTTCTTATTTCAGCATTGTAAATTTAAATTTTATCATGGAATGGTCAATGAGACTGGTGTTTCATTTCCACTTGACTTTTGGCTTCTGAGACGAGTAACTTTATTCAGTATGTTGCAGCTAGACGTGCAAAGAGAACTTTTGTAAGGGTTTATTTGTGAAATTTTAGTAGCAAGTGCTTATTTTAAATCCTGGACCTCGGCATAAATTTATTGCTGTGATAAGGCAGCGGCAGGCTGAACTGCCCGAGTCAAATACAGCAGCACCGTGTTCTGAGTGTGAGGGGGGATTTGCCTCTGTTTTGTTTTGCTGCTGTTATCTTAATATGCCTGCTTGTTTATGTGTGTGTGTGTGTGTGTGTGTGTGTGTGTGTGTGTGTGTATATATATATAGAATCATTTTAACCACATACATATATAGACATTTTTAAAACCTGGAACAGTTTATTCTTAAACTT
>JAODKF010000138.1:1638792-1656032 GCA_026779585.1 Mormyrus proboscirostris
TGCTTTTTTTCCCCCCTTAAATTTACCCCCCCCCCCCCCCCCCCCCATAAATACTTCTCTCTGCTTTAGGTGTTTAGTCTTTTTCAGAGGGAGGTGCCTCAGGAATGTTGTTTTGTCTATGCGAGTTCCACTTTGTACGATGTTATTCTTCAAACTGTATTTACTATTTATGTTAATGTCTGCAACCCAAGGGCAGTCGTTATTACAGCCAGGTCTTAAACTTGACTTTTACTTTTAGGCAGCGGTAAGTTCTCCTGCCAATATTTATTAAAGAACAAATCTAAATATTGGCTACAACCTTTTCAGAACATCAAACTAATTTACTGTTTCATTTTTTTGTAAGCATTTGTAACATAAGATTAAAAAAATTACGAAATAAAATTTAATTTTTTTATGCATGGTCGCCTTGGGATTTTTGAGTGTTTAGTTCAGTGTTTAGTGCCATTCAAATTCAGCACATTCAGCATTGGCTTTCATGCCACATGATTCAGCGTTCAGTATCACTGAGGTATCAAAATGAAACCACCTTTCCTGTCAGCTCTGGGCAGTGTGGTTCATAATGAGCTTCTGCCTGTGCGTTAATAAACCAGCCATTTTGGTTCTTGCCCAGACCCCGCATGCATTTCTGTCCTTGCCCCATAAAAGTATAGCTGAATAATCCTCTTTGGCTCCAAAGCAGTGTGATTTAAAGCTCACGAGTTGAATTGGCAGCTCTTTTTCCACTGAGCACCCGTTTCATTTGTGTGTTGACATAATCACCACCATCATCTTTTTTTTGTCACTGAGTGCGTGCCACATTCATGTGCTGACATCACGGTTTTGCACGGGTGCCAGTCCGTGCCGCCGCCCCGCCTTCACCCTGTGCGCGTGTTCGAGCCGCATGTCCGTCTCTGCACAGTGCCTTCCGCTCACCTGCTCTCACACCTGTCCCCCTCGCTTATCTCCCTCTCCTCACTGGATGGGCCTTTTGCTGGGATCCTCTAATCGCAGGAGCTGGATGAGGTACTTTGATTCCCATGATTCTTGTAACAGTGTCTTTGACTCTCTGTCCCTTTTTTTTTTTATTATAAAAAAAAAAATAAAAGTCTAAAACTACTGAAAGTATCATTTTGTGCTTCTTGGCTTCTCTTTTGCTGTGTTTTGTTTACTGGTACTTATGTCCCCGGTTTCTCAGTTCCTTTTGGTTTGCTTTGTTGTTGTGTTTTGGTGGTTGGACAGTACCATTGTGAAATAGTTCAGGATGTCTCTTGAGTAAACCCAGTGTATGTTTCAAAAATTGTTCAGTTTTACTTTTGCCTGTTCCCTCCCTCCATTGTCCACTTCCCTTCTGTGTCAGCTGGTCGACGACCGCATGGCTCTGGTGTCGGGGGTCAGTTTGGACCCGGAAGCTGCTATTGGAGTCACCAAAAGGCTGTCCCCAAAGTGGGTGGATGGGGTGGATGAGGTAGGTGAGGAAGAGAGGTGTTAATTCTTAAAGCGACAGGGTTCAAAAGGTACATAGTAGGGACTAGTTTTTGACCATTCCTTATGATTCACTTTAAGTGAGCATTAATTGTTGATTATTTATAAGCGAGAATTGAATTGTTCAAAAAATGTTGGGGTTTTCTTTTTTTTTTTTTTTTTGAGAAAATGTCTGGTGTGACCTTTAACCTGCCGTCGCGTGCATCTGCCCGGCAGATTCAGTATGACATCACACGAATACGGCAGAAGATGAAGGAGCTCGCCGGCCTGCACGACAAGCACATGAACCGGCCCACGCTGGACGACAGCAGCGAGGAGGAGCATGCCATCGAGATCACCACGCAGGAGATCACGCAGGTAAGGCGCCTCGTGGCTGCGGGCCGGCGGCACTGACAGCGCTCGTCCTCCGGCTCCCTGAAAACGGACGACCTGGCCTTCCCCAGATGTTCCATCGCTGTCAGCGCGCGGTGACCGGCCTGCAGACTCGCTGCGGCCACTGCACCCAGCAGGAGGAGCGGCTGCTCCGCAATGTGGTGTCATCGCTGGCCCAGAGCCTGCAGGACCTGTCCACCAGCTTCCGGCACACGCAGTCTGACTACTTGAAACGTGAGTGCAGAGCCGCCTGCCCTGCCTTCACGGGCATCATACCCCTTCTTCCAGTCGCCCTTCTGTCTTGCGTGGACATTTTCCTAGCGTGTTGACTTTTAAATTCCTTTTTATTTTCGTTTTTATGCAGGCATGAAGAATCGAGAGGAGCGGTCGAAGCACTTTTTTGACACGTCCGGCCCACTTATGGAGGAGGATGAAGACATGGCCCTATATGACCGGGTGAGAGAGATCCCAGATTCACAAGACCTGGTGCTACTGAACATGTGCTATGGTTGCAATGTGTTAAATATTTGTTATTTTGCTGCGTGAAGTTGAATAGTTTTATTTTTAACTAGTTTACTCAGTTGAAATGATTTCTAGTTAAGCTGATATTCTGTATTTGAAAATGTTTGTTGTAATGTATATGAAATGTGTAACTGTAATCCAAACAATAGATCAATAAAGTATTCAAATTTTATAGCCAAGTGACACTTTAATGGTGAGAAACTTCTAAATCGGACGTAAAAGACCTTTTTAAAAACAGTTGAAAAGTAGTTTCTTTTGCTGTGTTTTGACTTCTGTTCCAAAATCAGAGAGCTGTGGCTAATGGACTGTCAACGCCTTTGTCCGTGGGATGTCTCGTCCTTCCAGGGATTCACAGATGACCAGTTGCTCTTGGTGGAGCAGAATACAGTTATGGTGGAGGAGAGAGAGAGGGAGATCCGGCAAATCGTTCAGTCCATCTCAGACCTCAACGAGATCTTTCGGGATTTAGCCTCCATGGTGGTGGAGCAGGTGTGTGGTTGATGTTTACTCGCGGTATTTACTGCTAATCTGGTGGGGATGTTTTCCACTTGAGATTGACATTCATTTTGCCTTTTCATTGGGACCTAATGAGGGCTGGTATCAAGTTCAAGCCAGTTGACTAATGATCCAGACTGAGACTGGTTGCCTATTCTTAGCCATTAGTATACGAGTGAGCCAGTTAGATTCCTATCGCCTGGTTTTGATGAACTTAGTCAAATTCCACAGTGAACCGACAAAGTTCACGTGCTGGTTGAATGGAGAATGTGGGAAGCTCTGACATCAAATCTGTCCAGATAAACATTTTAGCGAAATGTCAGCCAAGTCATTCACTGAAAGGCTTCAGAAACGACTTTTATGGGCTGATCTCAAAAACGGAGAAAATGGAACTTATTTAAGTTAAATTAATTTTTAATTAAAAAAATTAAAAAAAAAAAAAAAAAACTTCTGTTGCTGTAGCCATACAAATTGATTTTTGCTTATGTTTGTGTCCGGTGGGGGGAAAAGAAGATGATCTTTGAGATGTAACAGTTTAGATGAATTTTGTTTCCCACTCGCTGCCAGGGCACTGTACTCGACAGAATCGACTTCAACGTGGAGCAAGCCTGCGTCAAAACGGAAGATGGATTAAAACAACTACAGAAGGTGAGGGGACACTGCCAGCAGGGCAGGAAAGCCTGGATGATTACAGACAAATACATGCACATGTGTTGTGTGCAAACCGTGCTGACATTTTTAAAGGTGCTGTTAATGTAACTTTGGTCTAGCCATTCAGCGACTTTCTCCAGAAGGCAGGGGACATGAGGCACGGCAGGGTAGGGTGTGCTCGAGACCCGACGTCTCATACACACACACTCAGAGTTGCGCTCTGACGAGTTTTAGGCATCACCAGTTCACTCGAAACAAACAAACACACAAGGAAAGTGTGCGACATACATAGTCAGTTGACTTAAGACCCAATTCAGTACCTCATCATTTCTCTTAAATCTTGTTACTCCTTAGCAACAAGGGCTGCAGAGAATCCCCTTTCATATACAAGCATATGCGTCATCATTATGGAATATGACTGTGCTAGACGGTCATCTCGCCTCATTCCAGATCTCGGTGTCTGATCCGGGTGTTTATGCTTTGGGATGTCTGGGCCCCTCATCCTGTTGGCTTCTTACAGCTCTTATGTTTTACAAGTTGCATTAGGGCAGATCTGATGCCCTGAAGGATATGGTCTCAAAGGTCATTAATGGTCGTTAGGATCCACACGTTTCCCAATCTAGACCTGCAGGGTCTTAACTTCACTCTGCCAGACTAAATTTAAATGAGTGTATCATACAATGTCATTAAGTAAGTAGGCCTTTTAAGTCCAGGGGTTATTGTATCCATGTAACAGGATGTCATCTATGTGTTTCGAGCACACAGTTCAAATTTAGGTGATTTGGAGTGTCTAAATGTCCCATAGTTTGCATGTGACGACTCTGTGATGCACCGTCCAAGGTGTCCCCTGCCTCAGTCCTTCTGCTTTCATCCAACCTTATTTTGTATGTATGTTTAAGAAAATAAATTGATGCATGTTGCAGTTACACAAATGCAGGACATTTTGGAAACTTGATCTTTATCTTTTGTTACAGGCTGAACAATATCAGAAGAAAAACCGCAAGATGCTATTCATTTTAATTCTGTTTGTCATTGTTGTCATCCTGATAATTGTCCTTTTCGGCGTGAAATTACGTTAATTGGTTTCCATGCTTTTATGGTGTGTTGTGTATGTGTCCTGTGTGTGTGAAAGTCCTGTGTGTCATCCAATCAGAGCTGCCTTTTCCCAATGTAAATTGGATCTAATCAGCCACTGTACATGTCTAACTTAAAGCCAGTTGCTGCGTCTTGTTGGCACCTTATACTTCAAAAGTTTGGGAATTTGTAAAAATGCATGAATCCAAAGCAGGAGGAGACTTTTTCTTTTATTTATTAACTGCCTGCCCCTTTAACCTGGCTGCTCCCTTGTGGGTTAAGAAAAAAAAAATAGAAAGGATGTTTCCCGCCCAAAAAAGGGGCAGTGACACTGTGGAACAAGCGCATCCCTTGTCTAGTTAGCCATGACCTCACGCCACAGCATGTTTAAAGGCAATGCACTACACACTCGGCTCGTCCCTGGGCCTCTCGTTTAGATGCAGGCCACCTGCGATTGCAAGAAGGAGACCGGTGGCCCACGATGGGTCCTGTGACCTCGCTGAATGCTCTTCCTCCATTCTTCTCCTTTCTGCATCTGTGGCTTTCTTAATGAGGTCCACATCTTAATTGACCATGAGATTTATTTTGTTGATTGTGTGTTTTGTTGGGTTTTTTTTTTTTGTGTGTGTGTGTTTCTTTCAGTCTTGTGAACGTTTGCACACATGGTTTACACTGAAAAGGAGATCTAGGGGTGGCGCTGCAGTGGTCGACATCCGCCTGACTGCTGGCACCACATACTCCTCTGCATTAATGCTTCCTTCCCTTATTTGTCTCTCTGGATCTCTTCAGCCGATGTGCACATACTGAAAGACTGAGAAGTATGTTTTCCTCTGTCTGTTGATACGTTATTCTGTATCATTTCAAATCATATTTATTTAAAGTCTAAAATCAAGTTGTAAGTATAAAAATATATTAAGTTTTATGGTCTGTGGCTTCTGATTTAATGGTGTTGGTTAAAGAGAATCGAGCCCGGTAATGTTACGAAAGGTCAGCTCGATTACACACTGAACAAGCAGCACAGGTCCTGAATAAGGATAGCTGATCTTTCAATGGGAGAAATGCAGCACATCTGACCATACTGTGGTGTTCATCTCCATTTAGGGAGGTGAGCAAAAGATGAAATATTTATTTAGATGAGAGTCAGACAGTGTTAAACCTAAGCTTCTGTTCCCAGAATTCCTCTGTATGGCGCTTTGAATCTGTCTCCAGAATGTTAAGGAAATGGAGATTATTGTAAATGCTCTGCTCAGTGTTAGATCAGTCTTTATCATTCCTGTTCCTGGGGGGCCTCCAAAAACGTGCTTCACCTGCCCTCCCCCCAATTATAAATGCAACATACAGTCAGGGAGTTGTCTCCTTTTCATTGAACAATAAAATTGACATCTCTTCACATCAAAATTTCTTCTATATGAATTAATTGTACATGTCAAATGCTTGATAACAAGTAGACATTCCGTAGTGTTTCATTAGCTGGTACTGATCTGTACTCCATATATAAAAGTGACATAAACCTTTTTTCTGTGTGTTTTACACATACATCCCCGGGAACCTTTTTTTTTGGTCCATGTGTTGAACCAAGAGCAACAACGGCAGAGTATGAGTTCTTTTGGTGTATTCCACCATGCATAGTCTGGTAAAGGTAAAAAGATGGTTAAATCAGAGATGGTTAAAATCATGGTGGAAGACTCATTTGCTGTACCCTGTTTGTTTGTGAAAAATGCCATGTAAAATTAGCTAGGCATTGTAATTCTGTCTGTGAACATGCATTCAAATGTCATGATGGTACTGTATATCTGCTGAGGTTTTATAAAGATTGTGGATTTTTAAAAAAAAAAATAAATGCAGAAATATTTATGATGATCATTTTACTTTGAATAACTGGATATATTGCCTTCTGGGTTACGCCGTTGCGTAGGTATTTTTACATTAGCAGGATATTAAACAGATTGACTCCGTATCAATTTTCTTGTAGTTTAATGTTTGTTTTCAACCCAGTGTTTTGGCTTGGTACAGACAATATGTTTCTTTTGAGCCTTGATACAAAATTATGAATAACAATCCCAAAAAAACTGGCATTAGTGTTCAACAAGCAGGAGGGGGTTGTTTTTTATTTCGAATTCTAGTTGCATATCTTATGAAATTGTTGTATGACTGCACAGTAAAGGATGTTATGTTAAGTCTGGTTATAAATAGCAAATTGAAATATGGCACTCCATGAGACAATCTTACACAATATTAATTTTGTACTTTGCATCATTCCTAATGATTAATGAGGAATTATAGGAGGTACCTATGAAACTGTCACAAGATAATGGGTGTGCTGCTCTGTCTGATAACCTCTACTTAAAGAGTATTCCTGATAAAATAGACACTGTTCCACTGTGGACTAAAGTCTATGTGCAAATGCATACTGCCTATTTAAATCTTATCGTTCCGGTCAAATTATGTCCGTGTTCAATAAAGATGACCATCTGGGTATTTACAAGACTGTAAGATGTGGGTTTATTTTTACCTGAATGTCAGTTATTGTGGAAAATATGCCCAGAGACCGTGTTTAATTGGGATGTTCTTGGCTACCCTTTAGGCCACTAACAATATTTTCCCTAACTTGGGACAAAATACTCATCATTATAATGGTCAACCAGGCACAGGGCTGTGGTATGGCACTGGTTTTGAATCCTCGAAGATGATAGTGCTTTATATGCTAGTTGGTATCACAGCCAGGCTGACTAATAAGACTTGATTGAATTTTGATTGCAGTTGGAAGATTGATGACGTAATTATTATATGCAGTTTGTTTTGAGTGTTTGTGCTTCCTTCCCTTCATTAGGTTCATAGCTGTCCCTGAAACAAAATCCAATAGCAGACTATATTTTCCAATCTTAACAATTTAGTTACTGACTGTATAATTTGTGACTTCGGGTATGTAAACAAATCAATGATCGTTAACATAATAACGTCATATTAAGATTAACATGACGGAAACACTTTTGAGAAAGACTGCTAAATCATGGTCGGGACATAAAGGTATACATACATTTTCTGAGCTCTTCGTACTTCGGCGACGCCATTATACGCCAAGAAGGGTGGAATCGGCGCGGAGTGTTTGCGTAAGTCCCGTGTGACGTCACCAGCGCCTGCTCTCTTTTTGTTTCTCTGACTTTGGCCTGTCGCTGTAGGCAGCGTGGTGACCAATCTTCTTTTTCCCTTTCACCCAGTGGTTTACTTTGGGGCTCTCCCGCTGGCCCGTGGAAAGCTCGGCAAGAGGTCGGGAGTCGTTCGCCGGCCTTTCAGCACAAACATGGCGAACGTGGTGCTGGAGTTCAAGGCGTCTGCGGGAGACTCGGAGCCTCAAAGCCGCCCCGTGATTTTTCTCGGCCAGCTGAACAACCTGCAGCAGCTATCATGGGCGCAGGTCAAAGGGAAGCTACAGCCGGCCGTCAGCAAGGAGGTATTTAAGCATAATACAGGCTTGTTTTGTCGGGGGTCTCCTATGCACGGAGTCCCGCTGACATACTTTTTACTTTTCGGTAAACGAGGTGGTCCGTAAATTCATAATGTGCTGCAAACCTGCCTGCTGTACTCTGCACTGTGCAGATGGACTGCATCTCTAGCCTTGATGTCTTTTTGAACGGTTGAACTGGCGTCGGTTCAGCCTTTCATAACATGTACAGGCTGTTTTCAACTCCAGCTGCCGTACGTCCTTGTAAAATGACATTTTTGGGTTGTGTGTCATCTGTGTGTGTGTGTTACATTTATATCTGTCTGGTGGCTGCCGTACGCATTGACATGGCGGGTCTCTTCCCGTTTACCCTCGGCCAATTACACGGAGGTTCTCTCCCGGAGTATCTGTACATTGACCGAAAAAAATGAGAACTAAGTCTTATTTGCTTAATTGTTAGCTGTAAGTTTTTATAAGAGGTGAATCGATTTTAGACTTGGGTGTACTTTGCGCGTTTATGACACAGGTTGAAGTCTACTGGGGAAAAATGGCTCATTGATATGAACTGAGTTTAATGGTCCTTTACCTACTTGTTCCAACCTTTTATATTCCCTTTATATCATTTACTTGGCATTTATTGAAACAGTTTACAGTTATGACTCATGCATCAAGAGCTTATTTTATAGGAGTAATTCGGGTGAAGCACCTTCCCCAAAGATACAATAGCATGACCCTAGCTGGACAAATCTAGGCCACCCGCTGATTTGTTAACGACTAACGCTTCCTTGCAGACATGGCAGTTGGCGCTGGGTGCCCTAAATCCCAACCCCACTGACAGCTGCCCGCTGTACCTGAGTCACGCGGTGGTGGCTGCCCTGCCCTCCCGCGTCAGCAGGCACAACAGCCCCTCCGCTGCGCACTTCCTGACGCGCCTGCTGCGCACCTGCCTACCGCCCGGAGCCAACCGCTGCATCGTAGTGAGTCTCTCCGGCTGCCATCTCTTCCCCTAATGCTTCCCTTTATCTCTGGATGTCAAACAGTTCTTTGGGTCACCATGTCTGTCTATCTGTCTTGCCTTGAGAAACTTGGAAGAGGTGTCTTCAGAATATGTCAGTACTATTTTTATAAGAGAGAGTGTCATGCAACCGCAATGACAATTAAGACCAGCTGTAAATCTGTCAATGGCGTCTTCCGCCGTGTCTATGGCAAAACCGATGCTATAACTGTATGTAACTTTGGAACTGCTTTATAGGTGTCAGGCTGCCAAAGGCTCGTTATGACGGTGAGGCTGGCACGTGGTTAAGCATATGGTGCCTCCTTGCCCCGCTCTGTCTAAAAAAATTGGAGCGTTCAAAAAAATGTAGGCACATTTTAAAAATAGTAATTAGTGCATAAAGTTGCTTTTTTTTCCAATGTGAACTCTGAGCCCAGGTTAAATTACATACAGTAAATCTCCACCTTGTGCCAACATGAGTAAATAAGGATACTGTTGCTTTTCCGGAGAAAAGTGTGAAGTCATCTGTATGTGTACAGAATACCGTCTGTATGTGTGAGAGAAAATGGGAGTCAGTTCTAGCTATTTAACCTTATATTTAAGTCTTAATAACCTTCATATATGTATCATGCATTAGTTTATAGATAAAGTGAAAACTTCATTCATTCAAATTAACTACTTTACTGCCTTTTCTTTTAAAAAAAAAAATCTCTTTAGAAACTGTTGAAGGTCTGTTCAAATTATTTGGCAGAATAAAAGGCAGTGTTTCACAGCTGTAAATGCAAACCGGTCCCTTCAAGGAAATAAAACGCGCGTCGCGAATTACGATATTTTTAACTTGCGGCCCGTTCCGTGATATTTTAAAATGAAATGAATGAACGAACAAAGTAACAATGATACTTCATCTCCATCAACTTCCCAGTGCGATTCTTACTCAGTGGTTCAGTTTTAGCTGTGAGTTCTGCGAGTCTGCGTGACGTCACACAAAGATCAAGGAATACTATTGGTTACCGATAAAAATCTAGGATAGAGCCGTAATTTTAACAGACAATAAAACAAATATCGATACAAACAATATAGCGTCATCCAATGTCACGTTTTCAAGGTAAATCAATATGCCATAAAATTTTGATATGCTGCCCAACCCTAAGCAACTGCGGAAATTGTTGGTGGGTGACGAAGCCACGGGCGAGCAGGACGATCTGAAGCCCAGTGAGATCGGCTTGATTGTTTTCGGATGGGCACCTTTATTAAAAAATGACATCGGCCTCTGCTAGATATTGTAACAATGTTGCATTGGAATCATTGTTGCATAAAGTCATGTACACAGTGTGAACAACGGCACTGTTTTTATCACTGTTAGAGATGCAATGCAAATTAAATGAAAGTAGTGAATATTAAATGGTGCCTTACTGTGGGATTAGGATATGGGCCTAAGATGGTAAATTTTATATATATATATATATATATGTGTGTGTGTGTTACTTTCTGACACTACTCCTAATGGAGATCCATGAGATGGTAAAGAAGATAAGTGTAGTACTGTTTCACCCTCCTGATGCATCCAGTGTCCTGTACAAAAATCCTGAGCTCCTCTGCAATGTCGCCCCCTGGTGTAGATGGTGTGTGAGCGCACTGAGGTGTTTGCCTCTGCCTGCGCTATTGCCCGGGCCTTCCCTCTCTTCTCCCGTCGCTCAGCTGCCTCCCGCAGGACCGAAAGTAAACTGGTGACAGTGGAATTTATTACCGTGGGCCAGGATGATGGTCCTCTAGACCTCTCAACCTTGGAGGTGTGCGTTTCCTTTTTAACCTTTATTTTTTCCTTGTCTGTGCTTGTATTTCCTTGTATATGCTGCCCCCTACTGCCAGGTGATAATTTGCGGTTTCTCCCATCCCTCCAGTGCCTTGCTAACGCAACTGATGGTGTGAGGCTGGCTGCCCGAATAGTTGACACTCCCTGCAGCGAGATGAACACCGATCACTTCCTGGAGGTGAGTCTGGCTTCTGTGTTTAACATCCCAGCCCTGTGCTGTATGGGTAGGTGGGGGGCAGGGGGTGTCCATCAGGATGGCAGGATTGGGGGATTGGTAACTATCCACACATCTGTATTTATAAGACCCCTAACTGTTGACGTTTTGCAATTTTCTGTGCTAAGACTGATAATCTGTCTGTTGGTTTGACCTGTGGCACTGCACAGGTGCCGGAGAGGGTCCTGCCCTGACCTCCTGCTTTCCCTCTTATCCGTTTCTGACCTCGTCTCACAGATTTAAATTGGTTTGGTTTTGTTCTGCTGGTGTTTATAAGCTACACTTAGTTTTGTTCAGCGACTTGTTTCTTTTCAGAGGGTGGAAGATCATTGTCTTTGTGCAGTGAAGCTTAGTGTTTAATGTGACAAAGCGGTTATGGTGTTAAATGCAAAGTTACAGTTTCTGTTACAGTTACTTATAGCTTATGCATTCAAAGCTATATAACTGTATATTCAAATATTTATTCCGGACATACTGGAACTCATAGAAGCTCGAAAGATTTTAAGCAGGTATGTTTCATTGTATTCCATGATTTTAGGCTAAAGGTTTTTCTATAGGGGTGTGACGCTTCAGTAACGTTTTTTACAATTTCAGTACTGCAGGAAAAACAATTTGTTTTGAAATTTATCACATATGCAACCGCAATGACAATTATGACCAGCTGTAAATCAGTCAATGGCGTCTGCCGCTGTGTCTATGGCAAAACCGATGCTAATTTGCATATTGTAAACATATGTAAAATTTTATCAAATATAACAGCATGACAATCATAATGAACTAAATGCCATCCAAGTCCCGTGTTCTCTGCTACAAAGTGCGATCATGTATTTGTAGCTACAAATAATCTCAATAGTCGCTTTATTTATTTATTTTTGTCTGCGGTCTGAATTTCTTGGAAAAACACCTTGAATGCCACGGGGAGACTAACTTGCAGAGGTAGTTTCTGCCTTACGCCTGGCATGCGCATGCTGGCATGATGTCGTCTCAGATGTTTGTTCATTGGATGTGTTTCCAGTAACACACTCTCTGGTGTTGGTGTAATGTACTGGGAAATCAAAATGTTCCCAATCCGCCAGTTATGACTGTTACCAGCACAACAATGAAATGTATCCTCTGCATTTTTTTTTTTTGATACTTTATTGATCCCTGTGGGGAAATTCTCTTTATGCCTCCCCCCAACTTGCTCTCTGTAGGTGACAGCAAGCTGGCTGTGAAGGGCAGACCCCTGTTGTGGGGTTAAGGGACTTGCGCAAGGCTGGGCTTGAACCGGCGACCTTCTGATCATAGACATAGAGGCCCACTGAGCCACGTGCTGCCTCATAACCCATGTGTGACATTGCAGGGGGCAGCTAATTTAGTACCTGGGGAACAGTGCTTGGGGGCGGTACCTTGTTCGGCGTAGCTCATTGTTACCTTGCTGCTTGGGGATTCGAACCAACAACATTTCAATCACAAGTGTGCTTCCCTAACCATTAGGCCACCACTGCCCCTCTAGGTTAGGTGACTTTAGGTTCCACCCATGTAAATAAATGTATTCGTTAGTTTCATTGTGTGTAATGGACCAAAGATGTAGTGAATGGTACACGATGAATACTTGTACCAGTACAACCCTGATATACATTCAAATTAGTAGCTGTACATAATGCTTGAAATCTGGAAAGAGACTCTGGAACATCATGGCCAAGACTGAGAGGCTTAGGAGGAGTTTCTGCCCCCAGGCCATAAGGTCTCTGTACCTGGACATGCCATTACTCCTCACACCCTGAGGTACATTGTGCTCTTGTACCCTTCACCATACCAGCACTATTACACTGCTCTCTTTTTTATCTCAGTTATGTCTGTGTTACTGTTCATTGTGAGTATACTTTCTCTGCTTCCATTTTAGCTTTCTGCACTTAAACTCCAATTGTGCTAAAGTTATAAATTATAGTTATAAAAAAATCTACAAAATAGTGGTTCAGGATTGCATTTCACGGCGTGTTGTACTCTGTATAACTCTGTATGTGACAATTAAAGAATCTTGAATCTTGAGCAAATGATGTTAGTTGCTGTGGGCTCTGTAGTCGCTGTCTACACACACCCAGGAGAGTCTAAAAGGGTGGGGCGGTCACTGTTTAAGGAAAGTCAGATGTTGGATCTGTCGCCTCCGATATATTTCACACCCCAGCCGGCGCAGTTAGAGGTTTTCAGCCTGAAATGCCCCGGAAGACGTTCTTCCCAAATAAGTCAATGCGGAGATCGAGTTTAAATTCTTCTCCACGTCAGGCTGTCCGTCTGTTTCCAGGCCTCTCTGTGAGCTGCCTTTGGTTTCGCTAGTGACTGTTTCTTTCGTAGTTGTGAATAAAAAGTGTTACTTTACATTGTCGTCATTTCTTTGCTTTTGCAGGAGATCAAGGGTGTCGGTGCTGAACTTGGGATCACTCCAACCATCATCCGAGGAGAGGAGCTCAAACAGAAGGGATTCGGAGGTGCTCCTTGTTCATTTTTGCAAAACTTTTGGGTACATGTTTAATCTTTGGATAACTGGAAGGCAGGCTGAATGCAGCCTGTTTCAAAGGCCACGCTGGGTGTTTGAGTATCTGAGGCCTGTGGCTGAAAATACCTTGTAGCCTAAAACTTCCCTTAAACTTTAAAACATTTTTCTTGACAATGTTTTGATCCTTTCCTGTTATACTTGATGTCGCGGCTGACGCGGGATTGTGTATGGTGCCTTCTGAAGTGGGGGAGATTTGTTTTTCAAGGTGTTGCCGCCCCTCAGGGATTTATGGTGTGGGGAAGGCAGCCGAACACCCTCCAGCTCTGGCGGTGCTCAGCCACACACCAGAGGGCGCCACTCAGACCATCGCATGGGTCGGCAAGGGTATCGTGTATGACACAGGTGGCCTCAGTATCAAGGGAAAGGTGTGTGCGGCCGGGGGGGGGGGGTCCAATTCGCCGTCTGAGTAGGACATGCAGGACTTATCTAAAATAAGAAAAAAGAGGAACACTGCAAAATGTCTTAGCGACAGGTGGTAAAGTGTTATGGCGGCCTCAGTGCACCGCTGAAGGGGACCCAAAATAACATACAGTACATGCGGAATTTCAGTACAAGCCTACAAACACACATGAAGACAGCATGCATGCGCTTGGACATACACTGGTTACCGTCTTGTATATTACCTAACCTGGGGTACATTACCCAAACGCTCCCGTTCGCAACTTGCATAGTTGGACCCATTAAGTTGAATAGTTTCAACTATGCAAATTGCTAATGTAATTGACAAATACGCTTTTGGGACACACATCCCGGATGTTTACTAATGACATATCTCGACACTCGCCCAAGTTTGAAAACTATCAATGAAAAAAATACACATCCGAGTCACCTGGACATTTTCTTCTTTGACACAACTTTTGTCGTAGGGTGTAGCAGCTGTCGATTGTACACTTCAGCATTTCGCACTATGTATTATGTCTTCTGGGTGTGTCCTCCATACTGAGGATTTGGATATACTGCTCACTTTGCATACTAAATTTTGACTACTACATAGTAATCAAGTACATTATTTCAGGACATGTCGCTGATGTCACTTCTCGCACGCAGGGATGAGCACAAAACAGCTGTGTTCTCTCTCTGCAGACCACCATGCCGGGAATGAAGAGGGATTGCGGTGGGGCGGCCGCCGTCCTTGGGGCCTTTAAAGCCGCCGTCAAGCAGGTGAGCTGTGCCAATACGCGGAGGCCCCGCCCCGAGAGCTCTCTCCTTTGATGTAACCCTTGGCCTCCTGAAAGCGCGTTGGCTGTACTGACACAGACCTGTCGTCGTGTGGCCGTGACGTCTGTGTGTGACTTTGGTCTGTGTGTGTGTGTGTGTGTGTGTGTGTGTGTACCCCCCCTCCCAACAGGGCTTTAAAGACACTCTCCATGCCATATTCTGCCTGGCGGAGAACGCCGTCGGTCCTGCTGCCACAAGGCCTGATGACATCCACACGCTGTACTCCGGAAAGTGGGTTTGTGGTTTAACACCTACGTTGCGCATGTGCATGTGGCATAAACCGGGTTCGTAGTCGGCTTGCAGTTAACTAGCGGCGAAAACGATGGGAATGAGGTCATCCATAGTTTCTCATTCTGGTCCTTGACTGCAAACAGATCTCGGCATTTCATTTTTTGGATGCTGTGCCCCTCATTTAGAAACTGAGCTCATGTTTTTATTGGTTAACGACGCTGATGATTCTGTCGCCATGGATACAGACGTAATTTGCAGTGTGGGTGGCGCCAATGGCTGCCTTATGGAGCCATTGTGACAGTTTCTGGCACAAATACTCGCTCACCCTGGAACCACCCCTGATTGGCAAATCCAACTACAGTCCCCTTCAAAGTGGTGGCTTTGTTTTCTGAGGACCTGGTTGAATAGCAAAAAAAAAAAAAAAAAAACAACAACGCCATGAGATACTCATTCAGTTATGCAATTAATCCAGCATGGAAAGGCTTATCCTCCTCTCCCAGACAGTGGATGGTTTCATCGTGAACAGGAGAGACCTGGACCTTCACTGGAGCATGTGTCCAGGCTGTTATGTCGCTTTCCCCTTCTCTTCAGGACCGTAGAAATAAACAACACTGATGCGGAGGGCCGGCTGGTGCTGTCCGACGGAGTGGTGTATGCAAGAAAGGACCTTTCTGCAGATATCATCCTGGACATGGCTACCTTGACTGGAGCGCAGGTCCGTGTCGCCCTGTCTCATACTCTCATTGCAAGTTTATCATGTGACCTTGCTTGTCACTTTTGAAAATATACCACAGCTAGTGTCATAATTTTTTCTAAAATTCTTTTTCGTATAATGGGGTCACCTTTTCCGGACTGTCGCACAACACGAACAGCCGCGTCTGACTATCTGTGCTTCACGCTTTTTGTCGGTCAGCTGAAACCGTGCCGAATGCTTCCTGCTCAGCCTCTTGGTGGATGTAGAGTTGGTAGATGTTCGGCCCTAATCCGGGGCTCCTGTTCTCCCTTTCTCTGCCGTGAAGGCCATTTTCTCGAGGGAGACCTTCTCAGTGGGCTGTGGTGGTGCTGTTCGTGTTGTTGCTGTGGCTGAGGTCAGGTGCCGCTTTTCAGGGGATCTCCACGGGGAAGTACCACGCGGCGATCATGACCAACAGTGAGGAGTGGGAGGCTGCCTGTGCGCGGGCCGGCCGCAGCAGCGGTGACCTTGCCCACCCCCTGGTCTACTGCCCTGAGCTGCACTTCAGCGAGTTCACGTCCGCTGTGGCAGACATGAAGAACTCTGTAGCTGTGAGTAGCTCACCTGCCTCAAATCGGGGGCTTCTAATTCTGCTCAGCTGCCTGCTGCGCCCCCCCCCTCGAGGGGAATACCCACGTTACCAGTTTCTGTCAACATTCTCTGCCTTTATAAAAGTATCATTTCACACTGATTTGGCCGTTTTCTAGAAATCAAATATAAAAACCTTTTGCAACCTTGATATTTTCCTCTGTATTGCCGTGTAACGGCGCTTGACATGGTTTATTAAACACTTAAATGTCGTACTTTTTGCTTTCTTATTCTATGAAAATATTTAAAAGCCTTGACTTCAAAAACAGTTATGAAGGATCAAACGGCTTCTGTTCATCTGTAGTGCTGAAGATTTCGGAACAGACTTAACACTCAAAGTTGTTGAAGAGCAGGGGCTTGTTGCCCTGGCAACTCTTCTGTCTGCTGACATTGCAGGTGCAGATTTAAAATAATATATTAATAAGGAAGTGACTTTGTATTTCCTAGTTCCTCATTTCTTGGGCCTGAGAAAAAGGGCATGAGTTAGCATGAGTGCAGGGACTCCAGTGTTTAGTCAGATTCATCTGCATTACCAGGAATAGTGGTAGATGACAAGTGGAAGGACAAGCTGTCGAGGCGCTTCAACTTATCCAACAGAAATTGAAATAAAACTGATCGGGAGGGTGCTGAGGGCACCTGTAGGGGGCGCTCTGTCAGCAGGCTGTCTGTCTGTCTGTCTGGCAGGACCGTGAGAATGCCCAGAGCTCCTGCGCAGGGCTCTTCATCGGCTCACACCTGGGCTTTGACTGGCCGGGTGTCTGGGTGCATGTGGACATCGCCTCCCCAGTTCACGCGGTGAGTAATCTCTCCCCCCCACCCCAAGAAATGTGTTTTGTCATGCCCATAGCTAAACTTGCCTACATGTAATCCCCCCCCCCCAATCTCCTTTGTTTTTA
>JAODKF010000138.1:1704405-1717391 GCA_026779585.1 Mormyrus proboscirostris
TTACATTTAATATAAGCCACATGCCTTAAACCAATTTTGGTGTGGGGTGGGATGGGGGGAAGGAGGAGGGGGCTGATAAAATAAAAATTAAACTATTCCTAAATCCCTAGGCTGGCCCACCAATTTAACGCCCCGCCAAAGATTTGTGACATTTATATCGCCTTTCGCCAAGTTAAGCCAGCGGACTGTGCGAACGATGCCGTTTTGGTAACGTAATTACTGTTAACTGCGTGAAATTGCCTAAAATGTATCAGTCTGGGGGGAAAGGGTGGCAGTGCCGATGACGACAAGCCGGGCCGCCCTCCTGCACGGTTAATTACTCTTATTTTTTTGCTTTTTTAAAATCACACGGCACACATTTTATGCATTTAAAGGCATTAAATGTGCCGCCAGCATCCTCGGCTTCTCCGCGAAATGACAAACGGCAGTAATATCGGGACACTCGCGACGCCTTTTCCCGGTGAACCGATATCCCGACACAACCGATTTAGCTAATTTCCTGCGGCGAATCCATTTACTTATCCTGCACGAAACAAGAATTTCCTGAAATGTAAGTGTAAGAAAAGGGAATAAAAAAATTCAAAGGTCCGAAAACGAACGACGTTATTATTATTATTTTTTGCTTTTCTTTCTTTCCAATCTGTCTACCAGCACTCGGAGACAGAGGCACGGACAGCAAAGATAGCCTTGGAAAAAAAAATAAAAAATAAATATTTCCACTAAAATGACGGAATGTGGATCATTTTTGCCTGGTTCACGTTTGGTAAGAACCTTTTAAAATTCGCGAATAGATCCAGTTGATCCCACAGTGTCTTTCAAATTCAGTTTTTTGCCCAGAAATTTATTTATTTTTTCCTCCCCCTTTTTGCGACGGTTCTTGCTTGCTGGGTTTGCCCGAATCCAAAAAAGGCCCTTCTCGGTCTTTTTTTTCTGTGGCTGCAATTTTGTATTTCTCCTCACATCCGAAAGCTTCCCCGGCAGCGGTCACCGATCCCGTTCGGCTCCCCCCTTTCCGCTCCTTTTCGGTTTTATTCGGCTCGTCCGATTTAATCGAATTTGCTGGAAATCCTTCAGTATTTCAGGGCTCTTCGCAGGTACAGCCGTATGTCAGTCCTTAAGCTTTGAATTCCTTCTGAAATCGGATGGCAATATACATGTGCACATACATACATGAAGAAGCCGTAGCTCGCCAGAAGCGATCCCCCCACCCCTATGACAGCGATCTCTTCATCAACAGGCCGTGCCCGCTCCCGAAAAGACGCCGAAAAATCGGTTTATTCGGGGTATTATTAGGTTTTTGCCCCCTTTCTCTGGGAATTGTACATTGAGATAGATAGCGCTGAAGAGATGGGGTGGGGCAAAAGGCTCTCATTGAACCCTGGGAACGAGCAGCTTCTAATCACATGATTACCCAGGACGTCAGCAAGTTGCAATTCTGCAGCGAAAAGGCGCCCTCTTCAAAGCAAGAAGAATATACACACAGGCCTCAGATCGCGCAAATCCTACCTACATTTTTTAAATAAACATACAACATTACTTGGTATTTTAAAATCACCAAAGACTTTTATTAGCGTTACGCTATTTTTCTACTACTATGTTGTTTCCAAATACTTAACAATTGGATGATAGCACTATGGTTGGAGCAGACCGAAGTACGTTTTCAATGGGTAGGACGTAATATAATAATTTAAATCTTTGTTGACGTTATTCATATGGTTTTCAAGGAACCCAAGCGGGTGATTATTCTGAGTTGTGCAGCCGATGCATTTCAGATTAAATCCCATTACAGCCCTGTAACAGACTGCGATTTAAAACACTATGTTGGTAGGTAGGGACAATAAAAAAGTAAAATCTCAGGGTTTATTGGTTGATGAGATTTCCTTATGTGAAACACTAATGCCTCAAAGCAGTGGTGTATCAGCAAATTATGCCATACCTACCTTGTCTCCTTAACACAACAGTTAGGCTTGCAGGTAGCATAATGGTTAAGGGCATAGACTTGTGACCAAACATTACTGCCTGAGGCACTAGTGGTTCTACACTGGCAGCCTTAGACAAGACATTTTCCTGAATCTCTCAAACACATGATTGTATAAATGGGTTAAAAGCCCATCTATCCTTCTGTCCACTCTTTCCATTGTCCATGACCTGCAGTGCAACATGACGACAATGTGGTAAAAGTCCTTCAGCTGGAGGTTCTGGAAAATGACGTTGATGTCTGGGGTTCGGAGGGGGGCTTGGGGGTTAATATGCTCCAGTTTACCATTTCACTTTTGTTTAGGGTGAAAATAACAATTACCAGGAAGGACCTTTGGTTTAAGTGGGCAGGGTGGAGAAAGTATGACAAAACAAAACAAAAACAACCAAACAAAAGTATGAACAAAGCAACACACTACTGTACCATTATGTGTGGAGAAAATATGGTCGATAAAAAAGCCCATCCTTTTCAATATACACTTATACTGGTAGGGTCAGGTTGATCCAGAAACACTATCAGGAAACATGCAATAATCTCCAGACTTAAATAGGATGCAAAGCAGTCACAGAACACACAGTTTATCAACAATAATGACACAGCAACACACACATTCTCATACTAAGGGCAATGTCATTGAGGTTCAATTTATTTTTGATGTGTCAAATGTCAGTGAATTTCCATACTTCTCATTTATATTAAGTCAGTGACACTGTACTTGATTCATCCATCCATTGTCTGTATCCATTTATCCTAATCATGGTCACCAGAGCCTCTCCCATAAGCTACAGACACAAGGCGGGGAACAACCCGTCACAGGGCTCATTTACACACCATTCACACACATGGGCAATTTGGTAACTCCAATTAACCTCAACATGTTTTTGGACTGTGGGGGGACCACAGTACCTGAGGGGAACCCCAGAACGGCAGGGGGAGAGCATGCAAACTCCACGCATATGGAGCCATGTGCCCATAGCAGAGACTCAAACCCAGATCCCAAAGGAGTGAGGCAACAGTGCTAACCACTGCGTCACCAAACTCATTCACTACTGAAGTACAGATCATGAATAAATATAATAGCTACTTGAGATAAAAGATGCATCATTGTTCATTAATGATGAACAAACATGAGATCAGTATTTTACTTATTATTCATTACTTGTTCCTTCAGTAGTTCACAATGGGTAGCAGAATTAACAGACATAGTAACAAATATAGTAACCGTTTCAGATAAAAGATGCATCACGATTCATTAATGATGTACGAACATGAGATCAGTACCACTGAGTCTACCAGAAATCATAGTAATTTTATATCTAGACACGCCTAATATCCAGGTCAAGTACATTTTTCAAAATGTAGGGATTGTAAAGCTTTGTGGTTTGGCCAACTAGCAGGTTAATGCCAAATGCAACCACACCTTATTTTCCTACAGACCCAAATGTGGTTGCTGGCACTTATTGGAGACGGAGTTATCCTGGAGTAAGCAGAGACAACTCAAATTAGTGGTTGAAATTTGTGTATTTAAGATAATAATCTAGTTCAACCAAGGGAATTCTCTGGGCATGCTCATAGGGTAGCTAACATAAAAATGTATGGATATGATCACACCAGTTATACTAGTAGCATTCTGAGTAAGTACATGAACCTGTAACCTGATGGCTTTTGGTTCAAGTCTCAAGAGACATTGTCATTGTATCAAGGTATTTAGCCAGTAAAATGTCCCATAATATGGTTTTTAAAGATGCACATTTTTGCACGGAAGAGTCCTCCAAACATCTAAACCAGGGGTGGCCAATCTTATCCACAAAGGCCCAGTGTGTTTGCAGGTTTTTGGGATAACCTGTAGGTCAGCTGTTCAAACCCAGGTGTGAGGACTCTTCAGCCAAATCGGTCCTCTAATCAGTGACGTAATTAGGGAGCTGCGCCGAAAACCCGCACATACAGCGGCCCTTTCTGGATATGACTGGCCACCCCTGACCTAAACATAGCCACGAGCGGGTTTGTCGTTTCTGGGGGCCGACACAAAAAGAAACTCCAGTGCCTCCTTCCCCCCAGTATAGTTACTGTATAAGACCAAGACGGGCTCCCGCGCAAATGCACACCACCGCTAAACATACCGCACACTGTTTTAGGCGTAATCATTTCTGGAATTGACATTCATCACGAAGAATCTCAAGGCATTACTGGTATTTAAGCTGAATATACGGGCCACACAAAGAGGAGTTCCGAGACGGGCGGCACGTTAAGAATGACGGTGCACATTTCAAAAAGTGCAGAAAAATCAGATCGTGCGTGCGCGGTATGTGTGACACGCGCGAGAAAATGTTTACGCATGGGCTTCAGCGGGCCGACAGGGGTGTAGAGTAGTAAGCGTCAGCTGAAAATGCGCAAATCTGAATTCTTGTTTAGTAAACAATGGTTAATATTATTCTTACATTCAGTTTACTCTGGTCAACAGCATAAAATAACAGAATATAATAATGGGGGAAATGCACAAGGAAACACTGTTTTTTTTAACATAAACCAGAAAGGTTGTGTGTTTTAAATGTAATTCAGCCAAAGACCGTCTTTTCAGATACTCCTGTTGCATCCATGTTGATTGTTCAGTAAATGGGGTTACTAGTGATTTTGCCAGCATTGACTTTACGTAGTGCAGCTCCACCTACCACAGGACACCAATGAACACAGAATCCATGTCAAATGTGTGTTAAAAAAAATGTCAGGTCTCAGACAGGAAGTCTGGCCATTGCTGTGCATTATGGGAATGAACAGGTCAGTCACTGTGAGCAGCAGAAAGCAACATAAGGTAAAGAGGACTTCAGCTCCAAATTGTGAGATCCCACCCACATTTTTATAGAGCCATCTTTAATTCTGCGGCTAATAATATGAATATAAATCTACGTAAAAACACAAGTCTGATCTGTCAGTCTTAGTCTCAAACACATTCACATTGTAATATGATTGTAATATGATTTTTTTCTTTTTCATTTCATTACACGAAAAGGGGTGGAATTATTCAAATTAATAAATCATCAAATAGAGATGTGCATTATTGTTCTAATTATAGACAAGTCTGCATTTTTATCTTTCGCTAATATCATAATTTATTCAATCCATCTTCTATATCCATCCATATCCAATCCATCTCATCCATTGTAAGGTTGCCTGCATCCTATCCCAGAGAGCATAAGACCAAAGGCTGGGGATACCTTAGACAGGATGCCACCATTTATTTTATCAGTTAAATGTAGTTTACCCTGGAGAAAGGCAACTATGTTTAAGAACATTATGTAAACGGGTACATAAACATGGAAGTGAGAGGGGAATATATAAGGATATGTACAATTATAATATATGTCTAATAAATTTGTTACAGAAGGGGAAAAGGAATAGGCAGCCTAAAGTGCAGGTTCAACACAGAGCAACACTCTTATTTGGGAAGGCGTTAACATCAGCACCAGTGCAGCACCTAGCATGGTGTTCAAGGATTCATGTTGCCCAGTTGGATTAGGACGATGGCAGTAGAACCCTCTGAAGCACATTGCACTCAGTGATCCACTAAAATATCTGTGTAAAAATGCCGAACCAGAAACCATCAGAGAAGCTTTGGCGGAACCTCAATAGCAAAGCCAACACGTTTAAGCTGCAATGATAACGTCTGATCGTTAACATTCGAAAATGAATCTCATATTACAACCTTATTATTCTATGAAGACTAGAAATCTGACACTAAATCGGCTGGTAAACAAAGATGTCGGAGGGTATGCCCTAGTTGTAGGGAGCAGAAAAAGGTCGGCCCTGCAGAGCCTGTTCCTTTTGGTTTCCAGAGCTAGTAGAGAGCTACACGTCAAGGACAACAGTAAGAGAATAACTTTTCTAGCTTTGTTACTCTCTTTCAGTCCAGAGCTCCACCTCTGCCCGGTCTCACCCTGGTACAACAAAACACATGCTATTATGACTGAGGCTGCACTTTGACCTCCTTGTTTATTTGCAGCTCCCACCTAAGATTAGCAAATAAAATGAGTCATTTCCACGTGGAGGCCTGATAGGCCGGGATTCCCCAAATCTTTCATCTTATTGACATGTACTGAAATGTTTGCGTTATTGTTTCATTTTGATGCAATTAATGATTTCTAAACCCCATTCAGAAATCACCAATATCTGAATATAAAACACTGTTTTACTAACAGATAAAGTAAAAATGTTTGTTTTTGCAAGGGAATCCACTCAACATTCGTTTTTAAGCAGTTTCTACCTTTGTAGGAGGCAGGTTCTCAAAATTTTCCACGCAAAAGGCAGTTAAACCAACAATGTTTGCGTTGTCTCATTTTGATGCAATTAATGATTTCTAAACCACATTCAGAACATCGACAATATCTGAATATAACAGTCTGTTTTATTAACAGATAAAATAAAAATGTTTGTTTTTGCAAAGGAATCCACTCAACGTTCGTTTTTAAGCAGTTACTACTTTTGTAAGGGGCAGGTTCTCAAAATCTGTCCACGCAGAAGACAGTTAAACCAACACACATGGTTCATATTGTATAGCTGTGTCCTCAGTCACACCTCGAGAAATACAAATGGTCAAAAAGCAAATTCAGAGGGATTCTAGAGGAATCGTGGGCACTTGCCTTATTTGTTGGTTATGCATTACACACAAATTTGTTTGCAGGCAGAATAATGCAATGTGCCCAAACTATTACAGCCATTTACTAAAAACCACACTTCCAACTTTTCATATTACAAGGCAGACATACTTTAATTTACTATCTTGTAACTATATTGTCATGGATTGAAAGGAAAAAAAAAAAACACACAATGGCTCAAGATTAGGAACATACATGGAGAGTAGAGGCTAATTAATCATGTAGCGATGTTTTATTCAATGAAAGGAATATGACCAAGCCTTGGGCTGTTTTGTCTCGCAGAGCATTATGGGTAAAGCCAGAGGGAAAACTGCTAACTGGAATTTTAACTGCTAACACAGAAAGCTTGGGTAGTTCTTTCATAGTTTTCAGTACTGAGCTGAACGTTCTCCGTCATATTTAATAATGCCGGGCCAGCTGTTTATCTTAGGGAAGGCCAATCGTCTCTCGCTGAATGCGGGGCTTCCACACCCACCACGACAGAGCAAGGGCCAGTGGACTCTACTTCCCCCTCCTATTCAAGTTTACATTCTCCAGGCCCCTGTCTCAGAGACATCTAACGGGACATGCTTCCGAACCCCGAGCCCCACTGGGCATGGGATGCCCCCCCTTCCTCGTGCGCCGTCTTCTCATACTCTTCCCCACAAACGGTAAGTTATCTCAGATGACACCGGCGTAAAGCTTGGCAGCCATTTTGCGGAAGGACACCCACCATATATCAGCTGAAGGTGTCGGGACTTAATCGTCCCTCTCGATACGTTTTAATGCCTTTGGATTTCGGATTGGACCTTAAATAAAATCTGGACAGGAGTTACACCCATATGGGTTTCAATGTATGGTTGTCATGTGATCTGAATGATCATAAAGAGCCATGGACTTTAAAGTGTCATATGAAGGCTACTGCTCTCATGTTGGCCGTGCTATAACACGGGTATTTTAAATCGTTCAGAAGAAAGAGCACCTCCTGCTGGGCAAACAATATAACATCACGAAGAGTATTTTTCGTGACTGCAATTAACTGACATAGCTCCTTTGAAGACAAGTGAAGATTAATCAACTTTAAAAGTTTGTTTATCAAGTATGCTTTCTAGCATAAGAACAGAACTAATAAGCTATATATCTGTGTAACTTCAGCTTCCAAACACCCCAGGCATTCCATGCATTTCTTAAATTTCACCACAAGCGCAATTAATTAATTAACCTAATTATTCAAATAAGCGAGGTGGCGATTAGCCAAACAGGGCACGCTAGTGGTCGAGTCATAAAACGCGTGGGTGTATCGGATGGTTGCTGAAAATGCTGGGGTGATTTTTGAATTGGTTTTGAAACGGATAAGCTGACAGACTTCGACAGACATAAAACTATAGATTTATAACATGAAGATCATTTAAACGTCATTTAGTTGGCTACTGCTGTGTCACAATGTTACATATGGGTTAAATGCAGAGGACACATTCTGTTGTGCACTGTGTGCTGTGGTGTGTCAACAACAACAACTAACTTAAAAATTAACTTTCACAATTGAAACATGCCCACTGCCTAAGACACGCACCGTACTGTACATTTCATTATACATTATTCAATTCCAGAAAAAAAACATTTGGAGGAGTTACCAACAGGTTTCAATGTAAACAAACTCAGTAAGATCCTAACTAGATTCTACCGGCGTGCTGCAACTTTACCTCTCAATGGAAGGGAGAAACCTTCCAGTACCTGCTTGTGTAGACACTCCAGGCTGACAATGAAGAATGTAATTATACTGGCAAACTCGCCTCATAGCTATGCTTAAGTCGACCACAACCATATTTCAGGTCACATTCCACAATTACTTGCATGCAAGCCATCTGAACGTCAGTGATAAGACTACATTAATACAGCTTCAGTTGTAACTCGCTGCGCTGGGTTTTTAATATTTACGTTCTTGAAAGAGCATTTGGTAACTTAGTTCCTCAAAGGAAAAACACGGCAGGCGTAAAACACTTAACGGTCTTATATTCATAAATTCAAATGTTAGAAAACGTTTGTCAAATGAGGACAAGTGTTGAATAACAAAGCAAGCAATTGTTATCAATGTTCGTCGCACATGGCAGGCAGCGTAACATTAGTGGCAATTAAAAAAATATATATTTCAAGGGTGAATCTACGTTTTGATAGAATCCTGATTCATGGATGCCCTACTTTAGCAACCTTTTCTGAGATACTTGACCTGATATGCACCGATACATACCAATCAAATATAAAAATGTAATATAGGCGAAGATACCACGTATATGCATAGCTGATAGAATTCAAATTCAAGAGCAGTTGCAATATGAATTCTGGCCAGCAGAGGACAGGCGTTCCACTTAAGGTGAAGATGGACACAAGAATAGTATTCTTACGTTTACTTAATAAAAGAATTAGTCCTCCGTTAAAGGCTTAATCGTCTTATGGCTAAGATTTAAAACAGCTGGGGAAATATTTCGTTTGACCAAGTGCCACTGAAGAAAAAGGTTGCACTTACACAACATATCAACATAACAGATACTAGATTATATATCAGCTTGTAGTAGCATTAGCTTCTTTGGGACCTAATGTTACAAAGCAAGCTTTCAATCTGTATCTTTCTGTGGCTCATGCAAAACAGCGCAATGTTAGCATAGCTAAGCATATATAACCTTTGCCTTAAAAATAATTAACCTTTTCCTAGCTGCATGTTCACTGACACAAATTCTCTTGACTATGCTCTCACAGCCTACTAACATGCGGAGCTTGTCTAGAGTCAGCAATACATTGTTGTGGATTTTTTTTCCATGAAAGTTCACAGGACCCACCTTTCCAGCTGAAATCCAGTGAGACTCTCCAAAGAACCACAAACCAGGTGTAAACCGTGAAGTTATTCTATGCTGTTTTTAAAACGGTCCAAGTTCCCATTTTTCCAATTAAACCGAATGCGCAGTGAAATTAAAATTGTAATGGAGAAATAAACATCTGTTCCAGTATGTTGATGAGTCAGTATCTTTAATGCAAATTTCCAGCAGGCAAACGCTGCGTCATCCACCTACCAGCACAAGACCGTCTGATTTTGGGCTCTAAAGAGGACCTTTGCCAATGGTGACACCTACTTCCTTTGGGCTGCGAAAAAGCGGACTGCCCCTCTCACAGTTTGCAAAAGTTCACCATGGACCAGAAAATGCTGCATTTATTCAAAACAATAAAATTCACATAAACCTTACAGTGCTTAACACAAACGCATGCATCAAATTGATCTGCTACAGGTGATCCTTCGTGTGAACCAATCAGTCTCGTGGCTTTATAGACCCTTGGAAGTAAAACCACTCACGCAGCTAGGAGCAGCATCACAAAGAAAGCAAAGGATTCTGGGTTGAATGAGTAAAACAAAACAACAGGATCATTGGCTGGTCTGGTAAGAATGGAGAGCTAAGAAATTGAATTTGGTTTGCTGTTATTTTCCAAGCATTATAGTATTTCCAACTTAGCTAGATACATTACAAAAGAGGCTAAGAGGCAAATTGCAAATAAACTGTATAGATAAATGTGTCATGCAAAGCTTATTGTATGAATAATGGAATGTATTTGAATAATACCCACACAGGGCAGAGAGATAACGCTGAAATAGCTATACGCATTAAAAGATGCAGTGATCAAATTAACTAATTAAATTAAATGGTCGACTTAAACAAAATTTAAGACCAAAGAAGACAAAAGACAAAAACGGGGATGATATTCGCCATAGAGCTTAACATAAAGGTTTCAGTCAAAGCCCCAGGAAGGTCTGCAGTTGTACCATTGTTCCATATTCATAGCTCAAATGAAATATCCAGCGACATAAATAGGTACAAACATTAAAACAGTGTCTCGACAAAAAAGGGCCACCTAAACATGGTGAATGCGAAACCTCTGATATTCTTATCTATAAATGAAAAAATGTGCTTAGCTAGGTGTTCCTGTCGCCATCGCAGAGACTTTTGCAGATACAGCAGCAGCACAGGGCGCGTCCTACTGAGCAAATTATTTTCAGGACAAAGCAATTAGCAACAGTGCTAATCGCAAGTGTTTGTACATCAGTAAATTTTAGTGTCAAACACCGCTCACAAAGGATATCAATGTACACCATCTGGTCATAAGATACAGAAGCACTGAAAGAGTCGGTTCTTTGAGCGGTGCTTAATTTAACACTGTTAGCTTCCAACTTTGCCTGATGACAAAATAAAAACAGCTTTCTTTGTGAAAGAACGCACAATGCCCCAAGGGGTTTGAAGGGCAACGTGGATATGACCGCTCCTTAAATTTCAAACGGCATGAAAATCTGGTTTGTTTACAACTGTAAAGTAGCTTGGGCACGAATGTCACCATTTTAACGGCAAATTCCAAGCACATTAACCGATAAGGCTGCATTCAGGTGTCAGTGTGGGTCTTATGAAATGGCTCACATTTCCCTGCAAATGTTGTGCCCTGAATAAAGGAGAAATAAGATAGATAAAATGACATCAGCCTTAATCAGGACTGCAATGCTCCAAGGTTCACACTCCTGACATACAAGGTGCTTGTTCTATTATCTGCATGTTCTTCTAGTTGTCAATGGCACTGCTTTGTCCGCAGGACACTGGATATCTAGTTGCTCCAGGAATAGCAAAAACAAAGTCATGTGGTAGAAGGTTTTCCACACATGGCACTTCTGCTGGGGGATGTCTGTCCTGCCTTTTGCAAGAATCACACAAAATCTCAGCCAATGAACATAGTCTAAATACCACAGCAGTTTGGCATCTTGTGTCAAATTAGGGCACCAGAATTATGGGTACGGGACATATCAGGTACAATAAAGGTGACCTTTGCTGTCATTCTCTTACCATTGGACCTACCTTCTACCCCAGAAGTTCTCAAGCTGCTCGCCCCACTAGACATTACACATCCAAGCCACCTACTGGTACCAATGAACTTTATGTCTGGAATGACTGAGGTCCTTAGAGGAGGTTTCAGAACCACTGTTGTTCATAGGGCCTGTCCCTACAGGAAGATTCTGGACGACTTTTATTTTATTCTAATAAATACCACACGTCCTCTCCTTCAACTAGCTCTGCGTGAGGCAACTTCACTAGTGTATCTTCTACGTAGAATCAAAATGCACAAAATGGACGGAAAATCGTACGTCCCTGCGCGAATCGTCCACACCCTCCCACTTCATCACACCCCACTCCTATTTTCTGCCTTCCCCTCTCCCACGTGTCACCTGAGTGGCCGACACACGCCGTCCCTGCTGGTCAAGACATGAGAATGAGTGTCCAATCGCCCACCCGCCTCGGCAAAGCTGGGAACTGGTCACGGACGCATCTCCAGCCAGCAAGCTGTCGCAGCGCCTTGCTTTACTTCAGCCAATTGCATAACAGTCTACTCTCCACCCGTTTATTTTTCACATCGTTATTTCCCACATTTTTTTTTAGCTACCAATTCCTGCTGTCGTTTTTTCGCTGCATTGCTCTCTTGAATCCTGCATTTAGAATTTTTTTTTTGATCGATCAATTAATATTTACACTTGGATCTTTAGACGGGCTTAGCCTAAGCTTTTACCACCCATCGTGGTTTTCCACAGTACGGCATGAAATGTACGAAAGGATTTCATCAAAGGAAAATGCACAGCTCGCCCATCACCAAGTTAGTGACCACGCGCAGTATCCCAGTAAAGTAACTGCAAATATCCACACAGAAAATATTTATTGAAATGACCTCAAAAAATCTTGACGTTTCTGCCGGTTTGTCTTAAACCTATGAAGAGAAGTGTCGATGCTGTATATTAATGTTTCTCAGCCCAATCCTCAGAGACCCCCAGACAGTCCACATTTTTGCTCACTCCCAGTTGCCAACCAATCAGGAATATCGAATCCCCGGTTCAGGTATGCTGGGTTACTTGGTTGGAGCGAAAATGTGGTCTGTATGGGGGTCCCTGAGGACTGGGTTGAAAAATGCTGCTAAATATAAATCATGGTGTATTATTTCCCCTCATTATCAGGGTAAGTTTAGAAATTAAACTGTCCAAGAGAGACAAAATGTCAGTGCCTGTTTATACTTCAAGTTTTGACTGAATATCCTGAGAGTCCCCCCCCGTCCCGGCAGACGTGCTGCGCTGAGTTTTCCTACCCCAAATGTAAAAAAAAAAAGACAAAACATTTCATAAACCTTCCTCTGCTCTGCTTTTTCTCTCCATGTCACTGTCTGCCCTCCGCGGGCAGCCTGGCTCCACTGCCCCATGTCAGCGTAAAAGTACTCCACCACATTCAGAAATACACACAGCATGTTAATTAATTAATTAACTAATTAATGAAGCCCTGAGTGGATGGTTGGGGGGGGGGGGGGGTTAGTAA
>JAODKF010000138.1:1726255-1739350 GCA_026779585.1 Mormyrus proboscirostris
CCCCCCCCCCCCCCCCCCCCCCCCAATTACAACATCCAAGTGAGAGAGTTTGTGAAACATGACACGTTCATATCTTTTACTGCTATGGATTCATAACACCAGTAAATAAATTAAATATTACACCTTTCACCAGAAGTAGTAAATTTTAAATAAATAGTATTTTTCCTAACAGCTCTTTACTGCTGTGATCAGTATAGTAATATATAGTTCCTGAAATTTTCTACCTTCTAAGCTAATTAACGTATTATGTGCTTTTCTCTCCACAATCAATAGGTAGTTCTGGAGCTGGGAATAACTGGGCCAAAGGGCACTACACAGAAGGGGCGGAGCTTGTCGAAAATGTGATTGACAGAGTCCGCAACGAATGCGAGAGCTGTGACTGTCTGCAGGGGTTCCAGTTCGTGCACTCCCTGGGCGGTGGGACCGGTTCAGGCATGGGAACGCTGATCATTAACAAGATCCGTGAGGAATATCCAGACCGCATCATGAACAGCTTCAGCATCATGCCTTCCCCAAAGGTTTCCGACACGGTAGTGGAGCCCTACAATGCCACACTGTCTATCCACCAGCTGATCGAGAACACAGATGAGACCTACTGCATCGACAACGAGGCTCTATATGACATCTGCTTCCGCACGCTCAAGCTCACCACACCTACCTATGGTGACCTTAATCACCTAGTGTCCCTGACCATGAGTGGGGTGACTACCTCCCTGCGCTTCCCTGGGCAACTCAACGCTGACCTTCGTAAGCTAGCGGTCAACATGGTGCCCTTCCCTCGGCTGCATTTCTTCATGCCGGGCTTTGCCCCACTGACCAGCAGGGGGAGCCAGCAGTATCGCGCGCTCACTGTGCCGGAGCTGACGCAGCAGATGTTTGACGCGCGTAATATGATGACAGCCTGCGATCCTAGACATGGCCGCTACCTCACCGTGGCCGGAGTGTTCCGCGGCCGCATGTCAACCAAGGAGGTGGACGAACAGATGCTGGCCATCCAGAAGAAGAATAGCACCTACTTCGTGGACTGGATCCCGCACAACGTCAAGGTGGCTGTGTGTGATATTCCACCACGTGGACTCAAAATGGCCTCCACCTTCATCGGTAACAACACAGCCATCCAGGAGATATTCCGTCGCGTGGGCGAGCAGTTCTCCGTCATGTTCCGTCGCAAGGCCTTCCTGCACTGGTACACTGGGGAAGGCATGGATGAGATGGAGTTCACTGAGGCCGAGAGCAACCTGAACGACCTAGTGTCTGAATACCAACAGTATCAGGACGCCACTGCAGACCAGGAATGGGAGCCAGAGGAAGGAGCAGAAGAAGCAGGACCATCACTGGCAGGCACTAAATCTCAGACCAGAACAGAACTTAAGACTCAAATTATAAGTGAAACGCTGAACGAAACTGAATGACGGGCCAATGAAAATTCTGCAAATGACCATCACAATGTACATCTTATCATAGTGACAATTTTATATGTTTGGGGGTGTGCGCTATCTACCTGTGCTAATATATCATCGTTACCAATAAGATACCAAAGCAGGGACTTAAGACCATCAAAATATTGCCAATAAATATTAAAGGCACAATTTTCAAAATTATTTTATTGTAATTTTCATGATTTATGCATTTAAATCTTACTGTTGAAAATTAGAGCTGTGATGTGTTGCCATTCGAATACCCACATATCATTGTTAATTGTTATACATGGTTATATTATTACCAATGAAGACCTTAGTCTTGGTAGTTTAATTGGTAAAATATCTCTACACCAAATGGTCGATGATCATCAGTATTTGTCTATATTGCCTTGTGGTCATCAACAATTGTAAATAAACAGCAAAACTATTCAAATCTTTAAATTCCCATATGTAATGTTTGGAATGGAAACTGGCTTTATAGATTTTTGTATTGAAATTGAATAAATTGTCTCCTGAAAATTATTTCGAGGATTTTGTCTGTAAAAAGAGATAGAAGCAATAAGATACAAATATTTTTAGGTGAAAGAAACTGATTTCCATTTTTTTTATGTAAACCTCTGGGAATCATCCAATAACGCTTTTCAAATCTGTAAAAAATAAATTACTTTTGAAACACTACGTCTTTGAAACGTTATTTCAATGAGTGAAATATATTTTTTGACTCAGATAGTCGACATCCATGACATTGACAGAAGATGCTTGGGTCAGTTACACTTTCAATTTAAATCAACAAGAATTGAAAAAGTAAGCGCAATTGGGCTATTACGAGTTAATAACGTACATTGGGAAACTGTTTTCGTTCCTAAAATACAGCAGCAATTTAAACACAGAATAAGCGAACAACCCCTCCCTTCCATCGCCTGACTGTGAAAGATTAACCAAACGGGAACAGTGCGCACTTAGATAAAACCATCCGTGGACTTCCTCACCACATTAGGGGGAACCCCACCTAAATACCAGTACAAAACGCGAACATCTAAAAATGAAAACTTTAAGCAGAATACATATTGTTCAGCAAATTCATTTTTATTTAATGTCTTGACATTGTTTTAACTATTGAATTTAACTGCATATACATTGTATACGGGATTTAATACATTATGCCGTCCGTTTTACATTGCAGTGATGACGTGATACACTGATGTACATGAGTCTGAACAAACAGCAGTATAAAGCCGAACATTTTTTTTTATATTTTATTCGATCATGAGTATGTTACAATCAAATAAATTCATGTGATTCTCCCCAAAGACAACGAGCACACGCTTGCTTCTTTCCCACAAAACTTTGCGACAGATCTCTCTCCAGGCTCCTGCAGGGGAAAAGCAACACATGGTTGAACATACACATAGTTTTATCGAGTCGATTAATTCATTCCTTCTCCGTCCCGCTTGTCCTACACATCGAATCAAATTATATACACTGTCTACTTTAAAAAATGTTATCTTTACACAAACCACAGCTGCTGGGTGCCATTTACTTACATGCCGACTTCGCCTTGATGATCTTGACGTTTGCTTCGGCAGCTTTCTGCACCTCCACCCTGAGCTGCGGTTTCAGCGCCGCCCGGAGGACCCTGGCGCAGACTGCGGAGTATCTGATGTAGCTGCGGAATTAGACGCTTTAGACGCTTTCATGAAACCCCCAGCATCCCTGTCCATAACTGGTCGTGCGAGACCAACATCTCACTTATTTATTACACAAGCAACACATAGTGTATATAAAGCACGTATCCAAGAACTTATCGAATTCGCTGAAGCGTCTCAAGAAAATTCGAATTATTCACCTGTGAGTGATCAAATGTATTACCATGGTATAGCGTGAGGAGACTTTTACATGCCGTTTTATATGACACGTACACACATGCCCGCACAAAAATAAAACACGTTACTGCTTTATTTTACCTGAGGCCAGCTTGTCTCCAATAAGCAACCATTTTCCCAGATAAAATGATTCACTCAAACCTGGTCAGTTACTCAAGGACGACAGGATTAATGCCGGCGACCGGATTTCCGCTCTCGGGTCTGCTCTTCTATTCCTTTGAATTGCGTGTGAACCGTTAAATGTGACTCACTACTGCCACCATCCTTTCTGGAGGTTATCGACACATTATGTTTTGACTTTGGGGAATGTCGGTGTGATTAAAACACCTATTACTAAAATAACAGCTTATACAGAAGTACGACAGTACCTCTTATCATTAAATATTTTTTTCAATGTTCAAAGTATGATTAATAATCTGCAAATAAACGCATCAGTGACACCAGTGACCTCTATTTATCAAATTACATTACTCTTTGAATTTAGAATAAACATCACTTTCACTTACGTTGGTCTATATGAGGAAAGGTAATTTCATTTGATATTTGGGAAGAGCATCGATGTTAACTTCACACACAAAAACCGTTTGCTCTCATTTAAAAGGGCACTGGGTCTCAGAGAGCAGCACGTGGCTTCTAGTTGCACGTGGCAAGGGGACCTGAAGAACAACATACTATGTCAAGGCCAGGGTCGATAAAACCGCACAGCAATGTCTGCAAACCAAAATCTCCAATGACAAGGAGCAGATCCTCATCCTGTAGGTAATAACTCGTGGAAGCACCGTTTGTGCAATAAAAAGTATTACAGGACGTTTACAGCCAGGCCACCCTGCCAGAGAATCCTCTACCTAAAATTAATCCAGAATAATTTCAAATCCGACAATGGCCAGTGGGAATGGAAAAAATGATCACAGGTCAGAAACTTTGCTCATAACTTTTCACTTCAGATGAACCAGTCATATGTGGTCTGTTAACTCAATTAAATTTGCTCAATTACTGATGTCGCGGCAATAAAAGAAAGCCATAAAACTGTGGCATGAAGTGAAATCAGGACTGCATATCATGCTCGCCTTACAAAATAGAAATAAATAGTAACACAGATGAACCTGCAATTCTGGAGTTTATTTTAATCTTCGTATGACCACATTATTTACAATCAATATCAGAATACCGGATCAAGTAGGTTCATTAAATGCAATTTTCCAAAAATTAGAATGATCATAATACTAAATAAAGTTTATAATATCGTTGAAATGATCTGAATTGCTTTATGATTACATGTAAATATATATTTAGTGGAAAATAAACCCGCACCACTGCATGATATTAGCCAGGAGATCTGTTCGGCAGGTATGTTAACATAAAGTAATCTAATTATATAACCATATCCGACCACCACTACCAAGACCCTATTTGGAATGAAATGACCTCTCCTAAACGCCTTCTTAGTGCCACCGCCCACTTTAAGAACAGTATGCGGAACTGCATCATAGCGACCACGTGACTTCCGGAAGATTTGAGGCGTATCTTGGGCCGCCCTCTTTTTAATTGACTGCGAACGACATTTTGTCTGCAGTTGCCGGGTCCACTGTCTAGAATATTCCATTTGAGCTCCGGAAACAGACTAAATCATGAAAATCTGGACATCAGAACACATATTCAAGTAAGTGAGCTGTTACTGTAGAAACAGTCTAGTAGTTTTTATGTCTTTTTCCACACGTTGCTGTCATGTGGCGAGAGAACGTGGGACGAATTGGCGCCTTATCGGTTACTTCCCTCGACTCTTAAGTTATTGGCATTAGAAGTTTGATGGTACCTCAGTAGTTAAGTAATCGACATTAGAAGTTTAATGGTAAATAGCTCAACTGCACACTTGTGGGCTCAATTATGCTTTAAACTCTCAATAAGTTCGAGTAAAATGGTTAAGTCTCGAGTATGGGAACATGAATCTGGAAGTGCGCCGCTAGTTAAAGGGAACCGTTCATTCTAGAATGTCAGGCTAGTAGGTAGCTGGTACGATGACTATAGCTACTAGACTCTTGGCATAAACTGATCATTGATACTGGATTTGTTGCCAATTGACTGCTACATATAACATAATTTCATGCGCCGCATTTACGACAATGCCATTTACTGTTAACGTATAAATAGCTTATTGATAAACTCATCAGACCTGATTATTTCGATTCGCTAGCATTGACACACATCCTCACATTCATACATCAGCGGTACGTTGTTGTAGTTCTTAGAGCCGTATTTAATTAGCTGTTGTAAAAATTATAGTATAATAGTTATACCAGGTTTGTTATGTGTAAACTCTTTGATAAATAATAATAATTAAAAAAAAATATTATTTAAAACTTGTAAAGAATAATTGTGATAATGCTCTGACAGTTCCAGCATGGCCTTCCTATAAATGTCTCCCTGACCTCGTGTCACTCTAAAGTATTTCGTTGCAACAATTCCGCAATGTTAGATTGCATAATTAACCTTGTGAAGTGTCAGGCGGCGACTTGGCTTACTTGGCCTTTACCCTGCGTTCTCTAGCCACGACCTCAATTGCGTCACCTGCCGACGTCAGGCAGCTTCCTGTATCCATGGCCATCGACCAGATGTTTACAGGGCAAGCGTCGGGCGTGTAATTTCGTTACGTGCGTGTTAAAGTAACTTAATACGACACACCTCATTAGTAAGCTTACATTCTCAGTTTAGTTTTTTTTCCTAGAGCTGATAATGCTTTATAAAAATGCTGTAGTCTTACCTTTCTGTGTTTCCGAAAGTTGTATTGTTGTCACAATAGATCTGTTTGTGCATGTATGCCCTTATTTGCTTGTGCTGAGCGATCTGTATGATAAGCATGCCACTCAGCAGTTCTGTAAGACCGGTATGCCGTCAACATTTAAAGTCCATCGACTGGCTGTGGTAACTAGCTTTTCAGTGGTCATTAATGGTTAATGCTTGCACAATAAATTCCAGCTGCGGGGTTGATTTTTAGAATGCATTTTAAATGTAATCTAGATTCCCAAGCACTGCATGCGAAAGTGTATTAGGGTCTGTGTTCCAGTACTAAACCCTGTCTCCCTTCTTTCCAATGCAGCCATCCATGGGAAACCGTAACCAAGGCAGCAATGCAGAAGTACCCCAATCCCATGAACCCGAGTGTGATTGGAGTGGACGTGCTGGACAGGGCAGTGGACTCGCAAGGTCGTCTCCACAGCAGCCGGCTTCTCAGCACAGAGTGGGGTCTTCCTTCCATTGTCAAGTCTGTAAGTGTGAAACAATCCCAAACATGATTCTGGCTCAACTTCTGATATTTCAAAACTGGAGTGGAAGAACTTTTTCAAAGTGGTTGAAGTTAACAAAGGTTTGCAGTTTTGGACACTTTTTTACAATCAAATGCTTTGGCTCGATTCTGCATTTTTACAGCGGTAACCAAGAACATAATGGAATCGTTTCGCATCGGTTACTTTTGTTTTATATACATTTTAGAAACCTGTCATTGTATTGCAAATTTATGTTTCTCATTTAAAATCTGACTTGCTATGATAGTCACATGACACTTTTCTGTCATGTGGGCAGTTTCAGGGGGTCTTGTTTTAGCATGTGTCCCACCAGCTCACGGGACCCAGTGACCTTACAGGCAGGCTATTTCTATTGGGGTGGGGGTGAGTGGTGGTGGGGCTGGCAGTACTGGGGGGGTGTGGCCTCGCTGGCAGGGAGCACATGGTGTCCTTAACAGAGCGTACCATTCCACAATCTCTTGTGCCGTAACCAGTGTACTGTACGGCTTGTGCACAAACTTTCATCACGAGGAGATTTTAATTATGTCCAGAAATGTTCATGTCTGTCTTTCAGAGGGATGATAAACCAGCACCCCTTTAGTGTACTGATAAGTTAGGATTGTGTTTCATTCTAAGTTTGGTGTGATTCTTTTGCTGTGATAACTTTGTGTGAAGTTTCACTGCCCATACGTCTTTTCGGGGGAGTGACACAGTAGAGGGGGGGCATTGTGGACATGAATAAAGTCAATTGGTGTGTTTTAATGCAGGCCATGGGCCAGATCAAACTGTCACTGATTACATCAGCCTGAGTACTGATAAGAAATCAGTGTTGGGGTAATGGGGGCTTGACCTCAGCTTTGCCAACCTGTGTGCATTTCTCTCCTCAGCTGATTGGGAACACAAGAACGTGCACATACATCCAGGAACATTCGGTGGTTGATCCCAGGGGGAAGACGTTTGAATTAAAATCTGCCAACGTAAGTTTCTTCTGTTCCTTGTGATTCTCGTGCTGAGACAGATCGGTGTTTCGAGTTTGTGGATTGTGTCTGCTTGTCACATGTCTCTGCAGAGCTGCTCACTTAAGCAGCATGTGCCGTTTCATAAACAGGGCAGCAGTGACCTTTGTGTTGACATTCGTGGTCTTTCCCCACTTTCACAGCTCACATTTACCAACTTGGTGTCTGTCGACGAAAGGCTCGTCTACAGACCACACCCCCAAGACCCAGAAAAGTAAGACCTTCGTGGACTAGAGCTGTGCTGTTTTTATCATTCTCACAAAATGTGGCTGCTTGCCTGCTTCTTTCTTGCTCTGCTGGGTATGTCGCGGCAATTGAAACCATCTCCTCTTGTTTGTCCAGTCCTTTCACTTTATATAAACAGAAAAGTAAGAAGTGATTCTTTTCACCTTGGTGAAATAACTGTTTCATTAGAATAATGTCCATCACTGTTATTGATAGTAAACTGGCCTTGATGGGTCTCTTGTTACCTTGCAGGACAATATTGACCCAGGAGGCCCTCATCTCTGTGAAGGGAGTCAGCCTGAGTAGCTATCTGGAAGGTCTCATGGCTAGCACGATCTCAACAAATGCTGGCAAGGTAACATCACTCAACAGCATGATCTGTGTGGAATATGGGGGGGTTCTTTTATGTTCTAGTCGTGTGTGTGGAGGCTGAGATACACCTAGCATTGATGCTCACAGTATGCTCTGGCCTTGTATCACAGGGCCGTGAGGCGATGGAGTGGGTTATCCGGCGGCTGAACACCGAGATCGAGGAACTGGCCGCGACTGCACGGGGCTCCATCCGGACGCCCATAGCTGCAGCAGTGACGGAGGAATGACCCTCACTATGAAGAGCCCAACCCCCCCAGGAACCACCACCGTCACCCACTCTACTCTGACTGCAGAGGGGTACTCCCTGTCTCCAGCGAACCCTCTCTCTGCCTCGCCCTGCTCACCTCAGCTCCGTGTCTCCTCACTGGCACCAGCTGCCTTCGTCTGATGTGCGGGGCGACGCCGAGGGAGGCGGGCAGTATTTATTACCCGGCAATTAGACTCTGATATAGCACTGGGGGCTTGGTGACGGGATCCTGGCATCGCGTCAGATATGACGGAAGAGAAAGTCTTGATGAGGTGCTTATCGAAAACAAGTGGAGGTCTCTGTCAAGCCAGCACACGGTTGCATTTTTGCATGCCGGTAAATGCATTGACAACATTGCGACGAAGACGATGCTTACGGAATTAGGATGGAACTTGCATAAGCTGGATCCTGAATGAACACCTCTGTCAGGCCCCATGTGAGCTGCCTCTGTCTGACTGGTTCCCAGTGCTGTGTCTTTGTCTGTCTTGCCTGCAGCATATACCACACTTGCTTGGTTGCCTAGGCAAGTATCTCTGCACTTGAATGTCAAGTACTGTAAATTTCTATTATAATTAATATTTTATTTTCAAAGTACAAGCTGAAATGAAGGGAACATGTTTAACAAAAGAAATCCTGATTTCTGGGAGTTTCTTCTGGTTTGCAGAGGACCATCTCAAATGCTGTGAAGCAGCTTAGGGGGGTAGCTCCTGAGCTTTTGCCCTCTCTTCTTGTATTGATGTGGCACGGAGGGATACGACGAGGAAGTCTGTAAAGGGCCGAGTGTAAAATAAACGTGCGGTTTTCCAGAACATTCCTGGGAAGGCGTGTGTTTGGTGTTCTCGTGCGTTTGCGGTGGTCCTCTGACGCCATGCCGATTTGCCGAGATATCACATGGATCTCATCTTCATATGCAATTTCCGTTCTCTTACATTTTTAAGTCCTTGTGTTTGATAAGAACAAGTGTGTTTTTTTTTTTAAAAACAACTCTGACTAGGAAAAGTAAACGACTAACACTCGTAGAAGTGAGAGCAATGGGCAGTTTTGCTTTTTTCCGGTTACGCTACGGAATGTGGAACATTTTTAAAGAAATTTAAACTTTTAACATAATACTACAGCGTATTGGGGACAGCTTAAAGCATTTCTACGCACAATGACTAAAAATGATGGACAGTACACAAGTTCCTTTTTGTTCTCAGTTGGGTGAGTACTGGGACAGGGGGAAATGCAGGTACATTTTGCCAGCTCTTTTGTTTCTGATATTGGGGCAATTCCTGCTATTCTGATGATACAAAATAATTTATTTATTTATATAGCAATGGAAGTGACTTGTGTGTATCTCCTTTGGTGGCAATGATGAATGTGTGTTCTGTTCTGCCTGATTCACTTCACTTAATTGACTGGTACATGTAATTAGTTTATTTGTAGTTCTAATGTAGATCTAATGTAGAGTTATTACCAGCAAGTGATGATACGTGTTGGCAGCTTTATTGCGAGTCGGCATTATATTCTGGTATATTGTTTTGTTGATAAGTGAACTTTGGATGCTACCGGTCTCGAATACTCGGCTGTTATTGAACTAATACATTTTCATGTTACAGATTGTCCAGATACAGTTTGGACACGGGGGGGTGTTATTTAAAATGTCATGGAATAGACCTCTAAACTGCACTGACCTTAATTCAGCACTTAAAGCAGTACTTTTAAATGTAATGCCTGCTAGTGTATGTTACCCATGTCAGTTTCTTAAAACTACATTTTTTTTAATGTAGTAGTGCAGTGTTTTTTTTTTTATTTAAATTCCAGCTCAGACTCCTGGTTAAAAATGTCAATTTAGGAAAATGTTTTGGAGTCGTGTTGAACGGTGCCAAAGACGCCCCCACCTGGTATAAATGATGATACATGAATACTTGCTGCTTTTCTGACTCATCCGGTGAAGTGTGGCTGCGAAGACCAGCCAAATCAGTGCACGTGTCAATTGCGGCTGTTTCTGAAATAAACTGCAGTTTTACAGTTATCCTCTCGTGTTTATTTCTTGACATCATGTGCCTTAAAAACCTGATAATTTATGTGCTGTACTACCAAGAAAGCGGCGGGGAGAAGTCGATTCCCTTGCCACAGTAATAAGACACAGTAGTTACTTTGTATGATGTTAACTCAAGGACGGTCCATCAGACCCATTTAATTTTACTAGTACGTGTAGATTTACATACATGTTTACATATCTATAGGCATTACTGAGATCAATGCCTACTGAGAGTAAAGGTAAACCGACAACTAAAATATAACATCACAATAATGTTAATTGAATGGTTAAATTATTGGAGCTAAGGGGAGATGTAAAATGTCCATCAACACTCATTTTGTACTGAGAATTGCGCAGCTTCCTTGGCATAGTCGATTACGTCACGACGCGCACGGCCAATGAGAAGCCCAGAATTAGCAGCCAGAGCCAATCAAAACCAGATTAGGTTTAAAGGCGTATGGCAGAGGGATTTTTGAATTTAAACACTGGAGCGAGCCTTGAGCTGCTGCGCTGATGGTCAACCTGTTATTAATTTCTGTGAAATCCAGTCAACAATTCTGAAGGTTCTTAAATTTAAATTAAGCCATTGTAAGTATAAGCATGTTTGTTTTCATTATATTGTAAGCTAATGTTAATTGTGTTGTCTGCGGATAGAAATACCAGTTTAGCTTAGCAGTCAGAGCTGGGAAGGTCACACGTATATGCGACCAACTCAGCTAGGTAACATCGAAACTAACTTTTCATCGAATGATGAAAATAATGTCTTAACCTTTATAAATGGTTAACTTCTAAACTGGTTTCTGCAATTGACTCCGTTAGCTTAGCATCTAAGCTAATCACTTCCCAATTCGATCAGAAGTTTTGTCGTAAAAAGGAAAGTAGAACATTAATCTGATTGCTTCACTGAACAGTGCAAAGGTTTTTGACCTACACATTACGAATAATATTAATCTTATTAGCACAAACTGCTTTATGGGTAGATTAAACAATGTCGTGTAAATCCAACCGGGAGGTGGCTATGCTACCGGCGCTTTGGGTTTCATTTGCTTGATAGTTATTGTTTTGACAGAATAAAACATGTTTTTTCAATGATTTCTTTTAATCCTATAAATTAGGTATGATGGATGCTGCAAGAGTAAAGACTATACAGGACCTCAAAAGTCAGAGAAAGTCAGATGGAAAGATGGTGGGTGACTTCTTAACATGGCCGCCGGAATAATGCTTGGCCCCTTAACTTCTAAACGGGGTTCACTGAGTGATTTAAGGATTCATAAGTGAAATAAATTCGGCAGCTATGGTGCCCTTTAATTTTCCTAAAGTGATTTGGTGCAGTTATTGTATTTATATAAATAACTTACTGTATTGCATGCTGGCTTGGAATCTGGATGTACGTTAAATATGATCGTTAATGGACTTAAACCTTCCTCTAAAGGCCAGCAGTGAGGTGCCGAGGCGAGTTCCCATATCGCAGAGCTCCCACATGTCCGCAAAAGCGCAGCCTCAGCGGGTTCTGGGTGCATCCAACGGGCCACAGCGCGTACAGCGTCCCATCGGACCGCATAAACCTGCGCCCTGCGCTAAGAGCAGCAAGGCCGCGCAGGCCGGCGAGCAGAACACCCCTGCAGTTCAGGCTCAAAGTAACGAGCCGAGCAGGAAGGAAGCGGCTGCTCCAGATCCCAACAAGAGCGTGAGCACTTCTGCGAAAGAGAAGGCATCAGGTACGTTAATGAAACTGTGCGTGAGTGTTTAGTAAAATAATCACTTAACAGTGTGTGGTGGGTTTGGGAAGAGTGAGAATAATTTTTTTTTATTTGAAATTACAGATAACACTGGGACTGCAGAATCAACGGAGACTGCAAAGTAAGAGATTTATTATTTATTTTGTGACACCATGTGCCATATCTGCAGCTTTTTGAAGTTGATTTCCATAGTGTGGGATTAGGTTTGGTTTGAGGGTTTTTCTGGAGTGTAGGTTGTTATTGTGCGATACTGATTGTAAATGTCCACTCCTCGCATCCGTAGGAAACGGTGGAGCTTGGATAACTTTGATATTGGGCGTCCCTTGGGCAAAGGCAAGTTTGGTAACGTGTACCTGGCAAGAGAACGTCAGTCAATGTTCATCCTGGCTCTGAAGGTCCTTTTCAAGCAGCAGCTGGAGAAGGCTGGTGTGGAGCATCAGCTCAGGAGAGAGGTGGAGATCCAAGCCCACCTTAGGTGGGTGTCTGAGTGCAGTGAGGGCCGGTCTTGGGCAAAATGCTGCGTGACATAAGTACTAATATGCAGTTTTCATACTAATGTAATACTTTGTACTACTATGGCTAGCTATCATGGTGTCATTCATCTGTCATCTATTGTGTATTGAAAATACATATATGTATTTTGTGTATATATATGAATATGTATGGGAATACAAAGGTCTTGATATAAAGTATGTTCTGTGCTTTACGGTAGTTTGACTTATTAGACTTTATGATGGTGCAATAGCGATGTGCATGCAGTAGCTGTGAATACCGATCTTCACGGGATAGAGATCAATGGCAGCACCACACAGCTTCACTTCCAGCCTCTGTAGTGACTGCGAGTGTAAATATCTCCTATAGTGTGTAACAATGTATCATACAGTTCCCCGC
>JAODKF010000138.1:1739450-1762363 GCA_026779585.1 Mormyrus proboscirostris
AAATTTCTATGTATTTATTTACTTTTCAATTACTGGTATTTAGTGTAGTTACAGAATTTTCCCCCTGGGATCATTCATCTTAATTTTTTTTTTTCTTCTCAGTGAGTAGTTATTTATTTACTTAGTATATTTTCCACTTACATTGGGTGCGTTGCAACATAACCCCCTTGTTGAGGAGCATATAACCCCCTTGTTGAGGAGCATATAACCCCCTTGTTGAGGAGCATATCTATATGCATGTTGCATGAAATATCCCAAAATAAGTCGGATAACAACCTCGGATGAAAACCAAGTAAAATTTTGGCTGATCTTAAAGGTTACATTGTAGATTTCCTGTTTAATCAGCTGCTACTCCCCCACGCATTTCCTCAGGCATCCAAACATCCTGCGCCTCTATGGCTATTTCCATGACTCTTCCCGTGTTTACCTCATCCTTGAGTTTGCACCCAAGGGAGAGTTGTACAGTGAGCTGCAGCGCTGTGGCCGCTTTGATGAGCAGCGAACTGCCACGGTAAGATGCAGAGAGATTCAGTGTTGGCACATTGTAATGTTACGTTGCAGTATGTAGTTGATGTATTGTTGTTACTGCTAAATTTACACTACATTGTTACAGGAATGATACATTATGCAGTAATCGATTGAATTGCTTTAATATCGCATTGAGTATTACTGTGGTGTTACAAATTCCACCGTTTAACAATACAATGGAGATTTTGTGGTGTGTTTGTCACCAGAAAAACAGATTTGTCTGTGCTGAGAGATTTGCTACAGCCTATCACCTCCGCTGCTTATTTTTGGATTTGTTTTTCTATTATATACATTGAAGGTTTTTAATGATTGAAAGTGCGGCGTTTCCTGTAAGTGTAGCTGTGTGTTGATTTTTGGTTTTTCTTTTTTGTAACTCCCTCCTTTTGTAGTACATCACCGAGCTGGCAGACGCCCTTCAATATTGTCATTCCAAAAAGGTGATACATCGGGACATTAAGCCAGAAAACATACTCCTCGGTGCCAACGGGGAGATAAAAATAGCCGACTTCGGCTGGTCTGTCCACACTCCTTCCTCGAGGTGATGTGTTAATTTTCCTGACATCTTCCTCCCCTTTAACCAGAGGGCACTGTGTTGACAACACAATTTTAAAAGGTTCAAAGTTTTTTAAAATGACTTTTCCACCTAGGTTCTTTGGCAAGTGTTCACCAAAGTGATAATGTTGATGATGTTAGCATGGAGAATGTACAGAGGATTACAAACCTTTTGTAAACCATTTTTTGTTTGTGTTAAGTCAGCGCTAGAAAACATTGCAGGTCAATGAAGAATTCAGTGTTTTTTTTTTTGTTTTTTTTTTTTTTTTTAAAACATCAGTCATTTTGGAGAAATCCACATCTGATCTTTTTATTTATTTTTATTTAGGAGGTCAACTTTATGTGGCACTTTGGATTATCTGCCACCTGAAATGATCGAAGGGAGGACTCATGATGAGAAGGTGGATCTGTGGAGTTTAGGAGTTCTCTGCTACGAGTTTCTCGTTGGGAAGCCAGCCTTCGAGACAAAAAGCCATGAGGAGACCTATCGCAAAATATCAAGGGTATGTGGCTCTCAGGTTGCCTTAAGGGTTTGTGTTTCTTGGTCCTCAGACCAAATGATCTCCGCTGCCTTAGGTCTGACTTTCTGGTTTTTCCTTTCAACATAGGTGGAGTTTAATTACCCTGCACATGTGAGCCCAGGAGCTCAAGACCTGATCAACAAACTGTTGAAACACAATCCTCTGCACAGGCTCCCTATCCATGGGGTGCTGGCCCACCCGTGGGTGGTGGAGAACTCTACGAAGAAGCCCACCTACACGCCCCCAACTCCCCAGCCCGCAAGGCCTGCCCCGACATGCTGATCACGGCCGTAGAGCTTTGCTGCTCTTGCTGTTTGTGGAGTTGCAAACAGTACGATGCTTAAACTCTCGTCAAAGCTGAAGCTGGTCATGATTCAGACTGATGGCATTGACCGGCTGTGACTGGGATTTGGCTCAAACTGTTCCCATGGCAATTGCTTGAAAAACTTGTAAAATATTGGTGTCTGTGTTCTTCTGTTGTGCTGTACTTTTAGACTTGCTGTTCTTCACTTGTCTGTTGTTTCGGGGGTTTGCTTTTAAACTCCTAGCACAGCGTCTCTGAACCGTGTTGGACTTTGAGGGTAGCTGATTCCATTTTGCTGCTTACCAGGGTTTGCAGTTGATATGATGCATTTTTAATGTATACATTAACGTTATAAATACTTTATAAATAAATGTAACTTCCCAAATCCTTTAAATCACTTCAAAGATCCTTCATTTGTGAATAGTGTCAACATACTGGAAATCAGGAAATCTATTGCATACCAAACATGCTGTCAACTATGAACACGTCTAGAAGTAACCTGGTCATGCAGGTGATCATCCAAATGCAAACTCTTTGCCTATTTGTTTATCTGCCATTTATTTTAGTGTTGGACATCTTCGTCCTGTGTGATTGAAGTCATAAGTGGCATCTGATGGGGGATTAGAGCCCATGGATTGGGGGGGGGTTGTCTGAATAAACCTAGAGCAACAAAAACTACTATCAAAAAATATCTAATTGTGGTATTTGCAAAAAGAGAAAAATAATCCCCCACTGAAGTGTGAAACTGCTGTTCAAGCCCAGGTGACACCATAGACTGGGGGAGGGAGTGGTGGTGGTGGTGGTTTGGCTCCTGAGCTTTACTAAGTCAGAGATACTGCCCTGGGCACTGTCTCGCCCTCGGGGCAACTGCAGAGAAATACTGGCTTTTGGTCTAATGAAAGTATGCTACGTATTTTGAGTATGAAACAAAGCATGCAAGACCTGTCGGCGTAACAGACCTCGCCCGTGCCTGCCGGGGAGTGCCAGTGAGGCACCTTCAAAGAGTCGTCAATCATTAATACACAGAAAGGCTTGTACCAGATGAGCAGCTTATTACATGAATCCCAGCCACTGTACAAGCTGTGCATCAAGTGTTGTTACCTTAATTGCTTCAGTGCATAAATTATTACAATCGGGTCGAAACTGATCTGGTTTTCCAGGTATAAATCAACTGCTAGCAGAAAAGAAACCTTAAAAAAATCTAACAGTCACGGCATTGCTGCTTCCTTCAACCCTGGCTCTGGGTGTTCTGGTGCCTTAAGCAAGATTACTTCGACAGCAGCAGACAACATATTGTCAGGTCATTTATGTTGGAAACATTTCAGTAGCACTGGATATCTGACTGTTAGCTTTTCACATAAAAACGGTGCAATATTAAAACTAATGTAAATAATTTCACGTAATACAACCACAAACATTTCTTTTGATTTTTTTCACTCGCTCCTTTGCTTTAATCAAACGTCGCCCACATGGGGGGCGACACTGACCTACTGTAAAATATAGCAGTGTGACTTGTCAATAGACCTGTACAGAATCACACTTGTTATTTTTATGTACTACACCTTATTATAAAAGGCTTTGTTGCTTTGTACCGCGCCTCTACTTTTTTGGACTGTATTAGTTTTAACTCTCATCGGTTACGACGTGTTGTACAATTTGAATTTTACGTATAGCTATTTAACAAGAATTGAAATCGGCGGACAGATATACGTCGTTTTATCTTAACGTTTCTGTGAAATTATATTCAAGCAGTTTTATTCATAAAAAACATTTCGTAATATGGCCAGGCGGCGGCGGTGTTGCACTACGGTCTGTACAGACTGCCACTTAATGATCTAAATAACCGTCTTCTTCAATAAATAAATAAATCGGACATCGCTTAATCATTTAACCAGCAGCTATTAAGTGTATTTTTTAAACACACAACCTTCCTGGACCCTTAAAATTGTGTGAGGACACTGAGCTGATACACGGTATAAGGCATTGTCTAGGAATGCAGCCGATAGTTCTGTCCTCTGAAAGGTATCCGCAATGGTTTCGGTCATTTGGCCGTCGTTTGGAATGAAAGTGTTTCTCTTTGTCCAAGTCTGAACTAATATTTAATTCATCATCCTCCTCCTCATCCCCATCATCATCATCATTGCTGGCGCCCCATCCTGGGTTGATCCCTACCTTACAACCATAGGGTCCAGACCCCCCCCCCCCCCGCCACCCTGAATGAGATAAGCGGTTTCAGAAAGTGAAAGGATGGATTCATCATCATCATCATCATCAACATCACAAGCTAGAAGTATTTGCCGCATTTTGGAATTTCTGCCTTATATTCTTTACTCATTTCTGAATTGCTTGATCGATTGTTTTAGCTATAAGCCTGGGGGTGGGAACCTGAGGTTGTGACTCCTGTAATATTTAATTTGGCCTCATTCATTCCCCCAGTAAACATTTCGTTTTACTACGTTGAGTTCCCATCAATCTCAACCTTTCTCCCAATGCCATCAGCTATAAGAAATGACCGTATTATTGAGGGTAACGTGTCTAAACTCGGTTTTATTAGAGTTAGAAGAGAAGCACAAATTAAACTGAAAGCCTGCTCTCATCCATCCCCATTTTCTGTTGCCTTTGTCCTATTGAGTGCATGGGGTTCTGCAGTCTAAGGGCACAAGGCAGGGAAGAACCCAGGATGGGACACCAACCCATTGCAGGCCACACTCACACCTACAAACAATTCAGTAAGTTCCACACACCTTAGTATGTTTTTGGACTGTGGGGAGAATCATGGCACCCAGAGGAAACTGCAGGATGACACAGAAAGCATATGCAAGCTCCACCTATGGGAAGCCAGGGTGGAGACCTGAATCCCAGTCCCAGAGACATGAGATGACAGTACTAACCACTGCACCACCACTGCAAACCACTGCACCACCACATCAATCTGGAGGACTGTCTGTAATCATAAGAATAAATACACTGATGCATCGCTATAAAACTTCATGGTTCCATATTGGTTCCATGGTTAATATATTAGCTCAGTAACACAGAACATGATCTTTGTCTTCACTCGTTCAGAGACCAACTGGTCAAATTCAACGTTCATCAGTCACTCAGACTTGAACCAGCTGAGAATCACTGCATGGATTATTTTTCACATGGTGGGGGTCCAATCCAGTTTTTTTTTTCTTTTTTTTATAATAATTGTATAATCCAGAGTGTTTACCATATGTGTTTTTGCACCCCAGCCGTGACTATGATGATTGTATTTTCTTCTGTTTTAGGGAACACATTTCAGGTCAGGGAGTGGGGGGGGGGGGGTATTTCTGCATTCTGACATGTTTCTAAATTCAAAAAATGAAAAGACATGACACCCCCCCTCCAAAGTCAGATAGCACCTACACTTGTGCACTTGTTGTCTGCATTGCAGAATTAATAATTATACCTATTAGAATTAATTTTATGTACAAACCTACACACATACACCATATATGTGTGGAATTTCCAGATAGGAAGGAGCCTATAATTCCAAACAATAGGCATCCTTTCTGGAATACTTTTAATGAAGTATATGCCTAATATGGCCGGGTACTATATGAATGCATATGAATATTTTTTCAATTTCCTAAGGAGAAAACAAGTCGTTTCTGATGGCCAAAAGGCTGTTCCGTTTGCACTATTCATACTTGGCTTCCTTACTTGAATCATCTTATCCTTTTCCTTGTCGAATCCATATGCAAGCAGACATTTATTGCTTTCTGATGGTTGACAGGACAAGGCCTTATTCAAACTTATGTTTGTTCAAGTCTCACCAAACCTATTTGCTTCATTCATACTAATTAACCAGTAATTGTGAACAGTACACAGGTTGTATTTGAACTCTCTTTATTAACCTAATTAAGGTATACCACAGCTGATATCTGATCTTTTTCTACATCACTTTGGACGGCGAAAGTAACAGTGTAGATTTGGGTGTAGATGGTGGGACATGTCCCTACCAAATTTTTTGGGAGTACGGTGTGTGTTTAAGGGGGCGGGGTTAGGGGCTGATTTGATTCCTACCGAAGTTGACACCAAAGCTTTGGCCCTGATAAGGGACTAATTTGGACATTAACATGCTGCATGAAGCCTTATGGGTTGCATTGGCCAAAAGCTGCTTCAGGTATATTCTTTAAGCATAACTTTTTACGGTACCTTACACATGTCGTTGTGTAATGTTTAAGTGTAGCCTAATATATGTTGCGTTGTATAACATCTTCATGAGGTGGTCGGTTAGCTCGGTTGGTTAATGCGTGGTGTTAATAACGCCAAGGTCGTGGGTTCGATCCCCATTTGGGGCAGCATGTGGCTCAGTGGGCTAAGCCTGTGTGGCTGTAGACTCAAGGTTGCAGGTTCAAACCCAGCCTTACCAAGTCTGTGGTTCCTTAAGAAAGGCCAACAGGTGGCTGCCCTTCAGGGACAGTTTGCACTGCAAGGAGCAAGTGAGTGAGGGAGGCATAAAAAATAATGGGTTCCATAATAATCTAGGGGCCCTAAGGGGATTTTACCTCAGTCAAGCACCCTAATGAAAGGGTAAATAATCTTGAATCTTACCTGAGGAAGCAGCTCAAGGGCTCAAAACTTTTATAGATTAAGATTATGAGATTAGGATGCTTCTGCTATTTATCGTTTTCAGCAAATATTTGATTTTAGTTGATATCCTAAACTTTTTCCTAGCCATTTTCAAAGCATTTATTATTAAGGAATTTCCGGTAACTTTCCCATTTATCCCACAGATTATCTATCTATCTATCTATCTATCTATCTATCTATCTATCAGTGTTTCTCAAACCAGTCCTACTCCTAGGGAATTGGGAGAAAGCAAAAACGTGGACCGTCTGGGGGTCTCCGAGGACTGGTTTGAAAGACACTGGTATAAATGATGTAAATGAAGCAAAAGCCGAAGAACGCCACGTGACCTGCCCATCAAGCCGCGAAATGGCTTTCTCAATCCCAGCTGGGTACGACTTGGCTCCCAGGAATCTTCCGCGAGTAGCTTAGTTAAGATGGCAGAGACGTCCTACCCCCGGTGCCCTCCCTCTTTTCCACTACACGTCAACTCCTCTTTACAGGTGATTTGTGTTCAGAGCTGAATATTTTAGATTTTGATTGTATGACATAAGATTGCATAACGCTGTTTATATATTTGCACACATCTTTGGTTATATAACTATATGTGTAACATTACGAATATTATGAAGAATATATAAAATCTACATTTATTTCCCTGTATGGTTTTTGACACCCTTATTGCACACTTACGCTTTTTAAATTGTTTTATTTCTTGCATGAAAGCATTTGGCAATATACCACGTTTGAACAGTTTTCTCTCAAAATATTAACACGGCACAATCTCGCGGTTTTTTCTCATTTCCAGTCCAAGTCGGGGTGGATGGAATAACGTCAGCGTAAGAAAATGCTAATTAGATTTAAAACGTTATTACTTACAAATCGCAATGTAGTGAATCTGTTTAATATAAAAATCAATTAGAATCCAGTAAATGTATCATGTTTGTGTGCATCTTGCCCAAATAACTTAAATATATAACGATTTTTTTGTCTTAACCTTTACTATAACATTGTGTGTTTTGCATTCCATATATTAGACAGGCTTATACAATTCATTCATATAAAACATGTTAAAATGTGATTACTTTTTAACATTGGGACATTTTGATTATAAGGCGATTTTCTTAAGCTCGAGCATGCCGTTTGTAACAGTTTTTTAAGGAAATAAAAACTTTCCCCACGGAAAAATTATTATTATATGACTGTGCTCGTCGGTAAAATAAGTCCGCATTTCAGTCCAGATGTCGACACAGAATGTGCAGAAGTCATTGGCCTACCATATGAAACAGGTATACCAGGCCTCCGAACAGCAAAAAAATCTGTTCTTTTGTGCATTGGAACTACTAACGTTTCTACCGTTGCAGTCAGAAAATATATTTTAAAGTTCTATTTCGTAATCATGTATCTCCATACATCTACCTGAGCGTTTTCTTAATTAATTCAGAACGGAACTCTAACGAAATACACAAATGTTTTTCAAGAACTGTTTAGTGTAAAACAGACACACTAAAATATATATATATATATATGCGCTTCTTCAAAAACAAGGTATTTGAATTTAATATATCCACATTTCGAACAACCTTGGATAGAGAATCCTATTGAATATTACAATGTAGATTGTTCATAAAAGGAGATGCGTATTGTTCCATATTCAATGGGACATAATTAACTTTAGTCGTGAAAAGGTTCTGGACTAATAAAATATGGCATGTGGTGCATAAAAATAACGGGCCATATGAATGCTTTATTTCTTACAAGCGGGACTGCTCATTCATCCGTTCATGATTTCACAATTGATAAAATCTAAATCGGCGCTCCAGAAGGGAATCCTTCTTATCTGGCATATGAATAAGCTGCCATTGGGCAGAGAATCCCCGCCTGAAAGATGCTGATAAAGGACACGTTAACACAAAAGTTGTGCTAGATGTTTAATTACAAATATACACGGATTTACTGGTTGGTGCGACGTTTGCCCTTTGATTATCTCCATTCCGTCTTTATATACAATCTTAATACACAGAAATACTTTTTAGTATTTAAACACCACGACCCTACCTGAATTATTGTCTTGGAAAGCCTGAAGATATCTTCGCATCCACATTTGGTATTGTGAAATGTTGACACTTATGGTTGATCGCATTTTCATCAGTTCCCCTTTTACTTGTTTTACGCTTAAATTGCGCTGTTAGGGTTATCACAACGGCGATGACACTTTTGAAACGAGATCCTGCTCACGTAAAAAAATAAATCTTTCTTCTCCATATAATGTTTGAGATTTTATTCTATTTATAAAAGAAAAATACAGATCTCTTACCGATTCCGTTGTCGTCACACAAACAAAACACAGTAAGTACAATATCAGTTCACGTTTATTTTTCAATATATTTATTTTCACAATATATGTTTACGATTTTTGTGATATACATTCCATCTTTTTGAAACCACAATAACACCTACACATACGGCTTATAACAATTCCACAGGACCTGTTGGATTGCACAGAATGAAAAAATGTCCTCATTTCTTCATTTTTAAAATTAAACTTCAGAATTTATGACCCAAACAATTGAATTACGGAACATTAAATATTTAAGTTCATCTTGTTGACTGGAAAAATGCATACGGAACTGGTGCGAGAATATATGTCAGATAGGACATTGTATTCATAGACGACTTTATGAATTTATGATAAAATTATTTTATTTTAAGGTTCTCTTAAGTTATTAAATGTTTTAAAATACTACCTCTGTTTTAAAATTCTTCTTTTTCCACCTGGGACGAAAGGGGTGTAATAAATCTTCAGTAATAGCCTATTGAGGCCATATTGTTTAGTATTAATTATATCATTATATATTGTTTTGTTAGTTGCTTCATTATTTATATACTTATTTAAAAATTAAACTTATTAAGTATTTTTAGGTTTGACAACCTAGAAAATTTACTACTCTTTTCTCCAGTACTTTACGCTTAAGTAAAATTCTGGGAGTTGATTGGTTTCTTGCTGGATATTTTTCAGTTTAGTTTGAAATACATGAAGATTGAAGATGCATAGTTCACGTTTGTCTACATTAGTTCCTCTTAATAAAAATAACGTGCAATGATTACGGTCCTCATTACAATTATCAGAAGGACAGATTGCACTATTGAGCTATGTAACATTCTAAAATCATTGAATTCAGTTTGATTTCTCATTTGGCTAATATATTCATTCTATATTTCTGGTCTGAAGGGCTCGACAACTGCAGCTGTTTTTTAGAAGAAAAGATCAACAACCATCTATGTATTTTTCCTTATAATTTTCAAAATTATTATTTACAAATATGATGGTATTCTCAAATCTTCAGCGTCTTAATAAATACATCTGTAACTTGCATTAATATAGAATAATCTTGCCTGTCTGATTTTATTGCCTTAATTTTGATTTGGGAAGTACAAAAACCCAAATGACTTGGAAATCATATTAACACAAATCTGATCTCTATTTGAGTGTAAAGATCAGAAAGTTGCCATTATCTCAAAGCCCATTTCATTGTAATGGAGCATCATGTGACTTGTGACATCATTTTTTTGTTCTCAGCTTTCACAGTTCAGTGCTGCATCAGGTAGAATGTTTCATGAAAATAACAACTAATATGTTGATGCAAAGATGAACTATGCCTGTTCCAAAGTGTAGTTTCATAAGCACGTTTCACGTTTTGCATTCCTTAGTTGTAAACCCTTTACTCGACAGAAAAATCCAAGGAGAATCATTTTTTTATAGATATTGTGCATGTTTGTGTGCGAATTTGCGTGTGCCACTTGTGAATTGCCGTGGGGGTTCAGCACATGAGGGGCGCAAACCTGTGATAGCGTTATTTTCAGTGATGTTTTTCAACCAGTCCTTGTTAATCTTGTATATTATACTTGTACGCCTCTATGAGACCCTCCATTGAATGAATGAAGCCGGAAATGCTGCAAATACCCCCTATTACAAATATAGCAACATCGAAGAAGACTTGGTGCCACAGAAGCTTCCTCCAGAGAAGCTTCAGATGAAAGAGGCTGGGAAGCAGAAAGCACAAGCCGGCTCCGGTCAGGCTTCCAGTGAGACCCATCAGGAGGGCGAAGTGTGGAACATAAATGGCCATGAGCAACGTGAAGACCACCAAGCCACACCGAAGCGAGAGACCCCAGGCCTTCAGGCGTCCATCGCCTCCATAGCAATCGGGGAAGACTGCCCGTCCACCATCCTGGAAGAGGGATTTCTCCAGGACCTCCACCGCGGCAAAGAACGGCAGCGGGTACGACAGCAGTGCCTTCGCCACCAGGAAAAGGTTCACCACGGCCCGTATAGTTGACGGCAGGTTGTCTGTGATGACCTCCTTGGTTTCGTCTGCCCAGGTCAAGTAAGCCACGAGTGCAAACAGGCCCTTGAGGACACAGGCTGCGATGTGGGTCCAGTTCATCATGCAGTGGAACTCACTGGGCTTCTGCATGTTCCCCTCCAGAGATGGCAGGAAGATCTGCGACGTGTAGCTGAACACAATGATCCCGATGGAGATGGGGAATTTCTTGACGTCGATGTAGAACTTGACCTTATCCCAGGCCCAGTCTCGGGCCCTGGATAGGCAATAAGCTATGACAAGGATATTGATGACGAAATGGGCCAGCGTGCAGAGTAAGCTGAATTTGGAAACAGCCTTAAGGTTCTTGAGAAAGGCACACGGCAGTAGCGCGGCCGTGGCGATGATGGCCCAGGATTTTTGCGACACGGGAAGGCTGGGGAAGCTGTTGTACATTAGATTTCCGCTGACCACCACATATAGGATGCAGGTCATCACCAGCTCAATTATCTGGGCCACATTCACCACCCTGCCGCCTAGACTGGGGAACCTCGGCGCGCAGCAAGCGTTGGCGATGTCCACGTAAGAGTCCCTCACACGCACCAGCTCTCCATCCTCATTCTCTTCGTACAGACAGGCGATTAAGATTTTCCCAGTGTAACAGCAGACAACTGCAGCGAATATGATGAGGAACAATCCGAGGTATCCACCGTGGAGTATGGCATATGGCAGCCCCAGTACGAACATCCCCTACGAACACAGAAACAGCAACATGCAGACGCAAACAGTCAGCCTGACACTGGGATTTCACTAGAACCGTAAAGAACAATACCAACGTAGATATTGCTCCTATGATTTTTGGAAATATCTCCCTTTTACCTCATACTTCTGATAAATACAACTAATTTTCAAGATCAATGCAAAATTTGTACACAACAATTTTCAATGAATTGAAAGGGGTAAAATTGTTCAAAATGCTTTTAAGTTTGATTTATTTCATATTATTTTATCTTTTAAATTAAATATTAGATTAAAATAGGATTTATTTATTTATTTATCCATTTTTTTTTCTCAGAGCACCGCCCGCTTGCCTGGTCTGTTTTTTGCGTCATATTTGAGGTTCTGGGGGATTCGACGTGACGTAACGGTGACCGTCGGTGTAGAGAACGAAGGATAGAACGAAGACTGAGGAACGGAACATTTCATGAACGATATTGTCAGCTAAGGGAAAAAACCTCTTGGAAATGCTGGAATGTGCATGTCATAAACTTAATGCCAGTATTTCGTTGCATGCACATTTTTCAGCTCTTGTACCCTTAAATGAATTCAAATCACTAATTTATGTATGACCTTGCGAAGGGCGTCACGTTCAAATACGCATTTTACGGACAGAATATCTATTTTATTCGATATTTCCATCATTTCTGTTGTGAAACAGTTGATGCTAATTTTCAGAAATCTAGTTATGTAATTTCTTTTTCTTTTTTAAACTACTTTTTCGTTCAATTAATTTTATCAACAAAATTATAAATGCGTGTCGTCGTCTCTACCATAATTCAAATAATTAAAATCAAATTCAAAATCAGTTATGAATTATTGGTCGTGTCTATTTTTTTTTACTAAATATACAGGAATAAATTGATTGCATTCACCTTTAGTAAACGAATAACAGTTCTTATTGTCTTTATCTGAACAACATAACGCAACTTTTTTAATAGATAATCAACTCGTAGCATTTCGATATCGAAAATTCGTACCTCGAAATTTTGCAAATAAAATTAATGTTGAAGGCAGTGGTTTCATACTGTAGGATAATAAGTCCCGAGACATAATCTTCTCAATGGGATACAATGAGCAGTATTCTTTCCTCTCCTGAGCCGTATGTTTTAATTCTTGGCTTTTAGAAACGATACCATGTTAGTCGCACTCAAATATAATTTACAATTTAATGTAATTAAAACATTCACGTTAATTTATATTGACAGTTACTAACAAATGCGAAATGGATCGCTGGTCGAAAAATAAAAATACAATTATGAAAGTTAATGCAGGCTAAATTTGACAGTGCAGGAGCTGGTTGGCAGAAATTTATTCAGTGGCGCGTTTTTACCTGAATTGCGTTGGTAACGTTCCAGCCTGCTTCCCAGGCTGTGATTTTGGGTTTGTCCTGGCCGGCCAACTCGTCGCATACCCCACCGTCTTTGGAAGAGGAAGGCGGGGGACCAGTGCCGTCTCTCTGGTAATGGCTGTCCCCTTCGATGGTGCCGTCGCCCAGGTCTCCACCGCCCTCACCTCCTACCTCGTCGGTCTTGAGAATGTCCATCTGCAGTCCTTGTCTGTGGTCATAATCCAAATCATCGCAGGCAGCGAAACCCAGCGCCTCTTCATCGGTGGCGGCCTGGAAGCCCATTCTGGCGAACATCCCGCTCATCTTAGCTTGTGACTTATTGGACACCGTATTAGCCGCATTGGATAGCTTATTGGAAATCTTGCTTCGGATTAACGTCGCCATGGTTCCGACTTTAAATGTATGTATTATTTTTGTAAATAAATGCGTTCAATAATGAATTACAATTTTCTCTTGAAACTGGAGATCGGATCCAGAGTAACACCATGCGAATGATACCGCGACGTCTTCGAAAGCCTTTCGGATTGAAGTTTTCAGTTGTTATCTCCAGCTATTGCGAAAATAGTGCGTTTCCTTGGTAATCCCCTGTTTCATGTCACCTTCAGATGTGTGCCCCCACTTTTTGCATCTTGTTTTCACCAGTATATCTCTGGGAACGAAAACAAAGAAATTATAAATGGCAAAGTCAGACTATACGAAGCAACTGAAAGGGAGCAATTATGGCGCGTAATTGCAATGGGCGGCACCTTCAGGTCTTTTCTTCTTCTTTTTGTTAATATCGCTAGTATTTTTGTTTATTGGGTTTTCCCTTATGGTCGTAAGCGGCAGCGCTCCCACAGTTGGTTTCCCTCAGTCGTCGCTGATGCCAATGCGGTAGCGTAGAGCCTGGGGGAGGCGAGGATAAGGCACGTGTCACCATCAGCCTGCCAATGCAAAGACTCCACTTTGCGAGGCACGTCTCCAGCCCCCAGCTCGCAGCCACCCCGGACCGCTGGAAAGAGGAGAGATTTGCTGCATTTCTGGGGGAGGCGCTTCCTGTCACTACAACCCTCTCCACCCTATAGTCATTTGCAATATATTTATTCCAGCACCCAATCAATGACATTCTGATGCTCCTGTCGCGCATAACTTTGCTTATATATAAGGAGACGGAAAAGGCTATAATTGATCCATCCCCTAAACGGGCTGACTTACGATTTTATTTTAATGCCGACACTACAGTCAGTCCTTTATTCTGGTGTTCCTGTTCCCAATGTCTGCATGACACTTTTTAAAATGCTTTTTAAAGTCTGGTTTCATGACTCGAAGAAGACTCGCATTTTTCCAATGACCATATTAGTTGAGGGCAGAGTTATTTTCCATCTCGTATCAGTTTAGTCTTAGAAAACGGCCATTTCAATTTCTCAAGAGATAATTTTATGATCTGGTTCTATATGAAGAGGTTGGAGAAGATATCAAAATGTAATAGATTTGGTCCACGCCAATAAATAGATGCCATTGTTTTCAACGACATATTTTTTTAAAATATAAAACGCTAAGTAAAAAAAAGCAACTTGCCCGTAATAATTGTTTGCCGCGTTATGTCGCCGTGTTTCTATTTGTCGGTGGGAGAGACTCGTAGACTGTGTATCTTTTAATCTTTGCATGTAAATTTAATTTCTCATTTTATTTACTTCCCCTCACAGACAAATAAGAATTAAATATATCGCAAGAAATACAATGAGTAAGGTATACAGCACGGACTCTTTTTGGTCCATTTAAACAACATGCTTTTCTTATTTTACTTAGGCCTATTCTTTAAAAAGATGTTTTATAGCTTTAACAGCATAAATGGATGTGCAAAGGATGTAAGTCCGATGTCCTTGAAAACCGATTTGGTTAGATATTTACTTTGGTTAGATATTTTTAAGGCAAATACACAGTCTTGCATTTTTGATATTTCCCTTCTGGATTGCCAGTCTTGCTTGTGCTGTGTTTCATATGGTCCAATAAGTCATGTAGTCCCATAACGAAAATATTTTACATATTCGCAGTATTTTTTTTTCAAAGAGTTTTCCCCAAGAAAATGCATAGCCTGTTTTGTACAGTTCCTTAGTTTTAGCCATAATGCTGTATTTATAACGATTTCTGTGATTGTTGGAAACATGTAATTACCACAGACCGACGATTAACTATATGAATTCGTTCTATATCACTGTTTGTTATATACGCTGCAGTTTATCCTTAAGGAAATGTTCTCTCCCCCATTATTTTCCGTGTACACGTTGTACCGGTTATATCCTTTGTCTCCGATTCTATTGCGTAACGCAGACGCAACATTTCGAAGCACGCCCGCATGCTTGCACAAAACAACAACGGGCTGGCAGTACGACGCCGTCCTAATTGAGAATGAGCCCCTCACCAATTGGCGCGTCCCGATTAATAGGTCACCCAACCAAGCAGTCGGATTTTTTTTCTCTCTTGAGCATCCCTCGGAATACTGTGCAATGTGTTTGTGTTTAATTATTTTATTGTAAAACTTTAAAAAGCTCATTTTAAATTGCAATGATCAAATGATAAATGATCATTGATGACACCATTTGATTTTTTTTAAGTTAAAATTAAATGTACACTCTAATGCGATAATTTAATCGTTAAGAGGATATTCTATTTTATTTTCCTCTGATACGTCACCGTATAGGCTAAGAGAACCAGGGGCGTTTCTAGTTATTGAAAAAAAAAAATCAGGGGCTAAGTCAAGGTTACCTGGACCTTGACGTTTTCTTTGAAGTAAGATTGGCATCGAGCTAAAATACTCGGGGCTACAGCCCTCGGTGATCGAACCTAACGTCGCCCGGCAAGTTGATAATTTAGATAAATATTTTTCCCACAATCATTTTCACAATCGCTTATGTGCAATAGGTTACGTCTTTAACACAACCGGCAAGGCAGGAAAGAACTAGAATGTCAAAATTTTAGACAAAGTAAGTTGACGACATACTATCAAAGTTTTCTCACACCCAAACTGCAATTTCAACTATCCATCAATAATAAACAGTCTATATTTTATATTGAATGATAAAATGGTGTTGTTGGAATAATAGGAACGTTTACCGTACACATATTTTCAGTCATTTGGCATTTATTTCATGTCTTCTTTCCAGCTATCTACGCAATTACTATTTTGCTTTGTCGTTTACCATCGATATTACAAACGGGCATACTGAGATTCCTATTTACTCTTGGCAATGTGTTTTAAAGTGTGCGTGGGCGGGGGGGGAGAGGTGGGGGTGGCGAGGGCGCATTCCAGTATTTCAGAATTCGGCACCGCCGTTCAGCACCACACAGGGGACAGCGACCAAAAGAATACCGCCGGTCATTTCAAGAAAAGCTGTTTCATACACTGCCCGTCCTGTGCCGCTTTTACCGCATTTATTTTTAAACAGGTAATTCGCTTCCCAAAATCATTTCGCAGGTTATATTAGCAATGTTTAACGTTCACTCATTCTCTGATAAAAACAGCCTAGTCTAAAATGCCGAAGAAACACTGATTGTGTAGTTAACGAAAGGGTTAATGGGACGGAACGTTATCAGCAGAATACAGACCCCCTACCATACGTACGACTGTCTGATTTAATATGCCATAAAAACACAATCACAAAAAGAAAAGAAACGCAGAAAGAGCCTGGAGACAGGGGACATTTTGTCGGAAATCAATTCACATAGCCAATCTAGTACATGAAACGCATAAATAAATAAATAAATAAATAAATAATAGTTTTATTTGAGCAAAACAATAGTAATTATAGCATTTCTGTTGGAATTAACATTATGCAAATTTGACCTATCGTGTTAATATAATTTTAGAATCATATCTGTAATAGTGTCACGTTTTGCAGAATTTCATATGAAATGCACTTTCACGCGTGACATACTATTTTTGTCACCCAGTATAAAACCTAACAAATGGAAACACCATATGTGAAAATCTCCATCCCAGCCTCACAAAACATAGGCCTACCTCACAATTTTTGACAGCTTTTGGACACTGTCAGACATCTCTGGTTTTTCTCACCGACCCTATACCTTGGTAATCATGGTCTTAGCTGACTCTATAATGTCATTGAGAATGCAGCGATGGGCTCGTTTGCGTGATTATTATGGATAAAAAGTCGAATTGAGATTAACAGCTCGGCAGGCTTCTGTCTTTTGAGTGCTTTAATTCTTTGTCTTTCCGTGCCAGTATCACTCGAGTGTCACTCCGCCAGAGAGCCGCAGATGGATTTTTTGAATACGCGTGCATCAACTCCACGCCGTTTCGGATGTTCTTTCATTTTTATGAACTATCCACAGAAATAAAATATTTAACATCATAGAATTGTTACAAAATGCGTATTTACCCTATTCATATTAAAACTACATTTTTTCATGCAGGTCCTGTCCTGTTTTTTTATTCTTATGGAGAGGAATGCGTATATTCGTCTTCTTTTGGAATTATTTACCGATTAGGAAACTACGCATATGCTTTAGTTATATTGACAGTTTCTGAAAGGGTAATATTTTGAAGCCAGTTACTTCAGTTTTTAATTAAATGACCAGAAAATGTCAAAACGAACGACGGGTGGTTCAAACGCGGTCTCCGTATGGTGTTTGTACATTTCCCCTACTCAAAGATACCCCAAACTGATATTTTTAAAATTGCCTATTTACATTCAACAGTTACATTTTACGTCGTGCTCTTTCAGTTGTAAATATGTACGTCCGTTTAAATACATTACCATGCACATGTTAGTTTAACTTGAAGAAAACTAATTTTAGCTAGTACACAGCTGTTGGATCATCTTCGCTTCTGACATATTATTGACCGTAGATTCGTGAGAAAGCAAGAGATCGTATTTTAGAGTAAAGGTGCGAAGAGCTGATGCAGTTCGCCGGGGTGGAACTGATTATTTTCTTCGCTCATTGCACAGAGTTTATTACCTATCAGCGAGGGCAGTGCGGGGTCAGCTGTCTGGTCCTGGGAGGATTCTCTGCACATTGTTGTCACCAACCTATAGAGACTGACTACAGATTACTGACTTCGGTCAATCAAGCCGTTGTCCGCTTGTCCTTCTCGGTGTCCTTTTTCTTCGCGAGGCACGTTATCACAAGAGACATGCATCTAAGGTGCTGCGACAAAGCGCGGGGTATTCTGATTACGGTCTGCAAGCCATGTTTTGTGTTTTAATGCCAATCATAACCATAGCCAATCTGATCCCTTTCTCGCCAACCCTTCATTCTCCGTTTCCTCTGCCCTCTTTTGCTCACAGACTGCTCTGCCCCCTTTCCCATTACACACTTGGGTGAATCTGAGCACGGCTGGCAGGCTCGGTGTCTCTCCGAACTAGCGAATGATAATTAATTAGCTTCACACATAGCGCGTCATTTACTAAGCTGCAGAGACTGTGTGTGCGCGTGTGTATCCTATATAATTATATATAACAAAACTACTACATTTACCACAAACCTAATATACAAAAGCATGTTTATTTGAAGATTAAGCAATATGCAACTTTGTGTTTATATTGTGGTCTTCAGAGCCATGTTCTTTTCTTCTCAGAAAGGACTGTCCTACATTCTGAAAGGTGTTCCGACAGCTGCGTTTGCTACGGCATGGATTCTGGCTGCAGCATTAATGTCCACGTCATCGAGATCCCATATACTGCCGTTTGACGCAATGACTGTTGCGTTGGATATCAGAAAATAACCAGATTAAAATGTACCCACTGCAGTAACTCTAAAGAAATAAGTGACAGCAACTAACCAATCTGTATTGTATCTACTATCCCGCGTGTGAGTGAAAATACTACAATAACACATCAGATTGTCGGAATTTTACAGATCTGTATCGTAGGCTGTCAATTCTTATCCTTCAAAACTAGTCCAGTTGTTTCATTTTGGGTTATTATTTTTTATTATTTTTTTTTCTTTGACTTTTAACTTCTATATGTAAGCATCCATGAATGAACAAACAAAAGTTTCGTTTCTGTATAGATCGATTCACTAAAATAGAGGAGATTCCACTTCTCCCCGTGTTTTGTTTCTCTGTTTCTTACCCTCTCCTTTAACCTATGCCTGGCTTCGTTGGCTAGGGGGCTTTGACAACCCAGCGAGGCGGAAAATAACACATAACACACTTCAATTAATAGGCGAAACTGAAAAGACACGCGGCGTCTCAAGGGGGCTGCGGGGGAGGGAAATTAGCCAAGCCTTTGCTGCGGCCCCTCTCCGAATGCATTAGCATTAGCATCACAATCACCGGGACATTATTGTGCTGATTAGCCGCGCACGCGGCGAATTGCGGTGATTGTCAGATTCACCGAAATCATTCTGCGTTTGATACTTTGCATGCACATAGCATTTTTGTTTATTAATCTACACACACTGCATTTTATTATTTTTCACACACCAAAATCTAATAAAAAAAAAAACAAAATACCAGACACGCGAGTTTTGAAGTCATGCTTGCTGATGTAAAGTAAACCGTAATACTAGAAGCACCGTTCAAAGCTGATATATATGAATATTTTTTAGATGACCAAACACGGAATAAGCCCACCACAAAAATTTAAATGGACCTTTCCATGTCATCCAAACATTTCCTCCCCCCAGAGAGATATCCAGGTGGCCTTGTGGTAAATGCTTAAAAGCCTTTTCATTTATCCTAATGCGCCTGTTTAATGGCTTATTATGAAGCCCCAGGAGGGGTGTATGAAGTGGGTTTGTGGTAGGCCGGCTAATAATCGTTGCACTGCCGCTTTGCCAACCAGTCAGTGCAGCCATTTAAGCACACACGTTTGCGCCATCCGTCCTGTCAGAAAGCATACACAAGCATAAATTCACTGTGTGGGCAGCTGCGTGTAAAGGCTCACCAAATATCAGACAAAAGATTATAAAGGCATGAAAGCTTTCATGGCACGTCACGGTCGATGCTACAGTCATGGCGATGGACTGTTTATTTTGTTCTGAATGCAATCGGATTGTGTGTGTGTGCTTGTGTGTGTGTGTGTGTGTGAGAGAGAGAGAGAGAGAGAGAGAGAGAGAGATCGTATCGGGACTTTTCTTTTCCCTGCCGATAAGTGGCATGTTGCTGTTGCCGGGTTCCTGGGCTTCTCCCTAGACGCCGCTCGCTGTTAACCTGAAGTGACTCGACTCACTTTATCACCTTTCACCGCCCCCACCCCGTGCCTCCCCCGCTGTGACCGATTAACATTGTAATTGCCTTTCCCCCCATTTTATTTGCGGACAGCGCAAACTCGGGCGCAGCAACACGGCCCCGGGGCTAGCGGCTTGAGGCCGACTCAATCAGCAAAGCAATCTGTTTCTATTATTAGACCCATTACCGCCATCGATAATGAATGTGGAATTCAAAAACATACACTATGTGATTATTTAGTGTTCATTAATCTAGAAGGGAAGTAAATAAAAAACAAGAATGATCAACTGCATAAAAAATGTATAGGTCTACTTGGTTAACGTATATCCGATAATTTCTCGCCACAATAAAATGTGAAAAAAGTTCTTTCTAAAGGCGAACGCGCGACAGACGCTAGGCACTATAGGATTTCTCAATTTCATATAAGGTTTTTTAACATATTAACTCATTTCAAATATATCTATCCAAAAAGATATAAATCTTAAAAAATGATTATGAGATAAACGAATAAATGTAAAATGAAAAAAAACAACTGTATATTAAGTAAGAACTTTACAGACAAATTACATTTTAACTGGTAAGAGATTGACGTTATTCTCTCGTGTCTTTTAACGTTTTTAAATAGGCATATTTAACAGAACGTCAGCATAACGTCATCTTGATACCAAGTAATTATCCATTTTCAATCCATAACGTTCGGTGTTGTATACCATACACCAAAATAACATTACTAGCTTCAGCTCAGTTTTGCCTGGTCTTTAGCTGTTGCTAAGGGCCCTACGTAGGTCACGTTTTGGTTTCTGCCGTTGCTGCACAGCTATGCTGGATCAGCAAAGCTTGTGCTTTTTTTCGTCAAGAGGAAAACGTGACGTCACCAAGACAGAAATGACCACCTACGACCTTGGCCACGCTCAGCTGTGCAGCAGCACGGCTGCAGGTGATGATGTATTCTCGGTGAAAATATTCCTTATCCCGTTTCCTCTGGATTCTGCAATGTTATTTCATCTGACTAATGCAGCACTTTAACATTCCAGTGAATACAGGTGATAAGAAAATATCTTTATCAGATCTAATGTTTAGCTGGGTTATTTTTGCAGACCTAGTTGCCGCTACTGTACGAGGATGCTGCAGAACAAGGGTGAGCGCCCCCTAGAGTCCAAACTCCACCAGTATGTTATACATGAAATATTTTATATAATGCTGCATAGATGACATTTTCATCCAAAGAAACTTCCTTTTTAAAATATATAACTGCGGGTATATATATCCATATCATTCACAGGAACAGATTTTAGGATACGAACCGGCAACTTGAATGTTAAAAATTCTGTTCTCCTTCCCTGCTACCTGTGTGACTGATTTTCATGGGAGACATTATAGTGACACAAACCCAAATGTTCAAAAGTAAGGGAGTCATTTTTAATTATATTTAAGGAAAATGAGCCTATTGTGTATGTGTGCGTGTCTCTTCGTTAAGTCATGCGTGCGAGCATTACACCAGGATTTGATTAGAGCTGCTTTGTAGCGATGAAATTTTAATGGTGTACGAGTTGCAACTGATTCCCTTTGCAAAGATGCATGGAGTATGTGTGTGTGTGTTGCCAAAAAACAGATACTGTGCTATGCCATCACACTGCACAGTAACAACGAAAATTACTTTTATCGGGCTCACCAAGGACTCTGCTGTCCCCTTCTGACATTTGCATTCCTTTTGCGCCACTGACGCTTATTTGTGCACATAAAAGTCACACGCCTGAAAGAGATCAGAAGGGCTTATTGAAAATCTATAAAATTATTGAATTAAATTTACCCTCAGGAATTTTTGACTTTGCCGCGAATAAAACCATTTTTTCATGCATGCCTTCTGCTCCATACGCTTGAATGAGAACATGATATTATCCGATGTAACTTTTGTGAGTGAAAATAGTAGTATAGTAACTCATTGTTTCCTTAAATTTTCCGCCAACCCTTGTTGGGAGTAGCGTAACGCTTGCATTTACTAGTTTGCTTTGCCTATTTCTACTACTGAGTGATTCATTGACATGCAAAGCTCGTTCTATTGACTCCATAAAAAAACCTGTTTGAAAGGTTTTTTTGGCTCAGCAGTGCGACATCCGCTTTTAGTGGAGCCGGCGGTTTAATTGCAGCCATCAGGAGTGGAAAACACCGAGGTCTCTTGCCATTGGTTGGGACTATGGCTGAAGTAGGTTTCCTTTCAAAGCCGTGTATCTCTCCTGTCCTAACCCCCCCCCCCCCCCAATCTCCTGGCCGTCATTAACTGCCATTGTCAAGCGGCACAATCGCACTCAGGACAGCCCTGGCGCTTATCAGCCACCCGTCGTACGCCGTAACTGAACAGCCGCTGCTATTGATTCCTTTGTTGTTCCAGGAGATGCCGTTAAAAAAAATAAAAAATCACGGGGACCTCTGTTGCCAGGAGAGACTTTTCCGAAATGGAATCGCAATTCCAGGTGCTCACTCTGCCTGGCCGGCTTCACTTTGCGATGCAACACCATTGACATTAAACCCACTCGTGAATGGCGTATGTCTGATATTACTTGCAGAACGTAACAGCATGCTCCTGCATTTCATGATACCCATTCCCCTGCTTCCTCACCTGTATGTCTAATCTTGTCACCTGTTAAAGTGCCGCATTTACAGACCCCTCCAGGTGTTCCTGCTTACCCCACATGCCGCTTAGTGCCCTTAGGGCAACTCGGGGCAGCTGTAAACACTCCCCAGACAAACCTGTCAATATCTAGCCCTTATATACTCCATCACGCCC
>JAODKF010000138.1:1777581-1800721 GCA_026779585.1 Mormyrus proboscirostris
GGGGTGTCTCTGCGTCTGTCCTCAGAGACCTCTGTTAGCTGCTGATTTCAGCTTAATCACCCACTCCCCCCCTGGGTTGCTGTTGTACAGGTCCAGCAAGTGAGTGTTGGGGTCCAGGCAGTGCTCACCTGCGTGAAACGATGACACCACACTGCACTACACTGTACTGCACCACAGTGTGCGAGGGCTGTCCTGTTTCACAGGATGTGAGGAACACTCGCTACTGAAATGGGATATTGAACAGCTGTGCAGCAAGTGTACTTACCAATGTTCCCGCCCACTTCATAAATGGCACAGTCATGGTAGGTGAAGCAGCCGTTTCTAATGAGAACATGGTCAACAATATATGTGAATAAATCAAGCAGTCAAACCCTTAGTTGTCAACATATAGGAATTAAAAAATTCTGCAGGAATAAGTAATGAAAAATCAGGCATGATTTTTTTTAAAGTAAAGCTAATTCATATAGCATAGCATCTAGATAGGTAATAGAATTTTTTTTGTTAACAGAATCAATACAGATAAATGGTAATTATTCGTTCTGGTTTCATCAGATTTTGTTTTTAAGATGTAGGAATACTGTGTAATGCGCGAAGATCTGCTGATGTACCTTTTCAGCCCTTTGCCACTGTCAGAACGGCCCAAGTCTTGGTGGACCTGGGCCAGCAGGTCTGCTGCGCGACAGTTGATGTTGAGGTGAACCTCAATGGAGCTGCTCAAGATGTCGCCCACCTGAATCTTAACGGTTCGGCAGGGCTGCAGCGAGATGTAAGGGAGAACCCAATGGACCTCACTAAAGGGCTCTATAGAACGTGGTTTAAGAACGTCCAGTCCAGTTAATGGTTAATTCAGTCCAGGCTGGTCTGGAGAAGGCAGCTTCCGGACTTCACATGAATTGTTTTTAACCGAGGAGATTCAAATTCAGGGAACTTTTTTCTTGGCTGCTGCGTGGTAATGCTTAGCTAAAGGCTGCTGGGGACAGACAGACTTGCCTCTGAGGAGGATGTCTCCGGCTTGTCTCGGCTGTCTGTGTGGATCTTCCTCAGGAGGTTCTTGATGCGCTTATCGTAGAACTGGTACCGCCGGGTGCTGTTCTCGTTCAGCTTGCGGACCTGGCTCATCAGGAAGTTGGGGATCTGTGACCCACGATAAAACCATGCAGTTTTATTTTCACATACATTTTTCTTTTAAATCCAAAGTGACGTAGAACTGAGAAGATGGGGTCACCCAGTCCCCCGAACACCTGTGGATTGAGTCTCGCCCAGGAACCCAACAGTGAAATCTCTCCGACAACCCTGGGATTTGACCCGACACCCTCCCAACCATAGTCCGAATCCGCCAAGCCACACACTGCCCCTAAACACTTCCATCACACATCAACAACTACCAGACCTATCACCCGTATGGCTGAAACAACTCATATATTTTAATGTCTGTACCTCTGTACAAGTATAACTTCAAAACACTGATATCTAGAAGAAAATTCTCAATTAAATTTACTTATCAGCTGCAGGAGCCTAAATGTACTTGCGATAATTAAGTTACATATTGATTTATGTTTAATGTTTTGTGCCTTTAAGAGTGCCAGCATTGCAAGGGAAGAGGTCATTAATAATGTGATTAGTCATTGTAGGATGGACCGCATGGGCTTTCGACCTCTGTCTGTCTCACACACTCTTTTTGAAGTACCTTTAAAAAACCCCTTGTTATAAGGAAACCTTAGCTCAAACGGTCATATTACTAAAGTAAATAGTTTTAAGGTAGCGAGTGGTGTCGTGGATTTTGTTTTTTCAGGTCGGATGGGGGAGAGTAGAGGCATCAACCTAAGACTCTATATCGAAATTGGAACTTATATCAGCAGCACACGCAATGTGCACATACATTGTATCAAATTATTGAAAACGGCATAAATTCCATGAGGAAAAATATGAATGTTGTTTCAACATTTTGATCTGTGGTATAATCTTACACACCTATAGCAGAGGTGGCCAATCTTATCCGCAAAAGGCTGGTGTGTTTGCAGGTTTTTGGGATAACCTCTAGGTCAGCTGTTCAAACCCAGGTGTGAGGACTCTTCAGCCAATCAGTCCTCTAATTAGTGACCTAATTAGAGAGTTGCAGTGAAAACCCGCATACACAGTGGCCCTTTGCGGATAAAAGAGCCCACTCCTGATCTATAGCATAACTCTGGTACTCCACAGAAAAAAAATGCCTACCTGACACAAACCATAAAGTTGCCAGGCCGTACACAGTGGCGCACACCCTTACCGTCCAGAGGAGCTCCTGGTAGCGGACGAGCAGCCTCATGATGTCAGCTGCCCTCTCCGCTTGCCCCTTCTCCACGCCCTCCGTCAGCCGGCTGGGGACGGCCTTGTGCAGGAAGAGGTTTGGCGCCATGATGGTGGAGACGGCCCACAGGTTCATACGGTTCCGCTTCTCCCGCGACACCACCTTACTGAGGAACTCCAGGAGCACCTGAGTGGAGGAGGAGGTGACGTCATGCTCCTCTCCCAGAAGGGGAACCAGCTCAAGGATGCCAAAAAGCTAACAGGCCCGACTGCGCGTCGCGCTCTCACAGAAGCTTAACTGCTGCTTCTAACAGTTTCTCTCACCTTGGGTGACTCATCGCTATGAAATGAATCCTGTTATCTAACACTTATGTAGGAATCAGTTAAAGAGTAATTCTAACAAAGAATGACAAACACACAACTGTCATTTATGACTCATTTTAGATACATATTATTTAATCGGCAATACTTACTGTAGCAACATTTTGAAGTAATGCTTGTTTAATTTAATTTGTAAGTGATTACACGTCTTGTTTTTGTTTCCTTGAGAGCAGATAACCGGAGGTAGTTTGTAGGTTCGTAACATTTCCCAGTCTGCATTGCACCAACACGTGTACCACCATTTACCCATCCAAACACCAGGGATTCATGGGAAAGCGGGGACTTACAACTGATCAATGCTGGATTTTTTTGGACAATGTCTGGTGCTAAAAATGGACTTAACATAAGATGAAAGGGTGAAATTGGTTTCTTTCACTGACATGCGGCCCCTGGGGAGCATCCCACTTCAGGTGTGGTCATGAAGCCCGCGGTGTTTCCACACACTCACCTTCAGAGTGTTCCTGTTGGCTTCCGGAAGCAGTATGACCAGTAGGTTTAGCATGTGAAGTTTCTGTTTCAGCTCAGGGATGTCTGGAACACAGCACACATGAGCAATGTCACTACAATCCCTTTCATGTATTGCAAATGTAAAATAATCCACAGAGAGTCATACGCTACAGTTTTAACAATTCATAATAAAAATGAGATTTATTATTACATATGGTTGTATTTTTACATGTCAGTTTGCTAGGTCTTATAGCTATTTAAATTAGCTAACATTAAACAAAGTGATATTTATAGCAGAGCAAATTTATCCTGATTGTTTTTTGTCTTAATTTTGCTAGCTACGCCACAAATGCTAAATGTCGACGTTTCATAACGCAAAGGCAGCAGGTTAATCCCCGTTTCTGATCGCTGCAAGTAACCGAGGCAGCGGCGGGGAGGTGGGGGGGGATTATTTCCAGAGGTTCCTTCTTTTCTGTCCTTTTGCTCTCTGTGACGTCAGCAAAGACGGAAACGAGGAAAGAAGATTAATGAAGGAAAGCAAAAAGAGAGATGCTTCGTGTAGAGTAACAGGCATTAATGAAAGCTAAGGTCTTACATTTAAATCCACTGTGCTGCTGAAACATAACACGTCATACTGATTCATTGTAAATTAGCTCAATTCCAGTGATTCTGTACCTTATTGAAGAATTTTTTTTACAATCAAGGTGTAACTGGTTAATATTGTTATTATTTGTTTGTTTGTTTCTAATTATTATTAGCTTCCATCCATCTTCTCTGACTGCTCTTGCAGTACAAGGATCATTGGATTATTTATCATGTTTCTTTTCCTATTGACTACATTTCGTTACTCCTTATTGCTCTGTAGTTTAAATGAAAAGCAGAGACGTGACTGCGTTCCCGTATGTGGGCGTGGCCTGCCGGCGCAGACTCACCGCGCACCGCGCTGAACGTGTTGAGGTACTCCGCGCTCAGCAGCGGGGAGGGCAGCTCGCGGATGAACTTCTTCAGCAAGGCGGCCGCGTCGTTGGGGCTCACCTCGTCCCAGTTGAAGTCCCCAGAGTAAAAAGTGCTCTCCAGTTTCTGCTGCAGCATCTTGGAGCACAAAAAACCCCCAAAAACAAACAAACACAAGAGCTGCAGTGGAATGAAATATTTCATGTTGATCACGCACCTTTGTTTAGCATCATTTATTTTCTGGAATCATCACAGCCACCTGGGTCTGCGGGCATGCAGCAGCGCTGCAGCAGCCACTACTCAAACTCAAATACCGTGCTGCCATCTAGTGGCCACCATGTGTTCAAGCGCTGTATCAAAATGTAAATAGCGGGCCTGTGTAGACCATGCTGTCTGTAAATTAGCTAAACAGCTTCAAAGGCAGATTGTTAGTCTGTGTACAGGTTGATTACAATGGATGAATGAAAGACAGATAAACAGAGTGACAGAAAGAAAGGGAGCCAAGGGAGGGATGTTGTAGAAGGAAATGTGTTGCTTTTCTACTGTTCTTTAGCCAGGTAATTTTATATTCTTTAACATTTAATTTCTATATCATTTATAAATATCTGTGTCAGCTTCTGCCAACGAAGCTCATTTTGATTTTAATTCTGAGATAAACAGAGTTAAGGTATTAAAATGCCGCTTCCGCCGCATTGTCCCACCTTAATCCTGGATTGGGACCCTGGAACTCGCAGGATGCCCTCCGAGTCGATGCCCTTCTTCTCCAGGAAGGACAGAAGCTGTGAGAGAGACACGTTAGACCAGATCGAGCTCCTCCAGTGGCTAAACCTTCACTTCAACATCCGCCAGCAGAACGTTCTGGTCAACGCTGTAGCATCACCGTAATTAATATTAAGCTGAAACTGCAGAAAGCCAGGTTGTGTGGGATGTAACTCATAGCTGTGCCCGTCGCTCAGGTGGGTGATTCTTTAAATGTAAATGTACATATTTAAGCATTTTTTACAGCTGGTAATTACAGTGATTTTTCCCTTGAAAAGTCCACAGGTTAAAAGCCGTGTGTGGGAGGTCACCCTGAAAAATGTGCTTACTGCCTGCAGGATGAGAGGGACAGAGGTACAGGGCTTCAACTTCTGATCGCTCTCCACCAGCAGGGCCAGAGGAACTCCGAAGAGGGCGCCCTCTGCGATGGGAGACACGCCCGGGTGAGAGATTAGCGTAAGCACAAGGTCGCCCCCTACAGGCAGCTCCACCCTGCAGCAAGCGGGGCACTGACCTGGCATCCTCCTCTTGCACGTCTTGTGCCTCTTGACCTCCAGCTCCAGAAGGTCGCACAGGGCGGTCATGTCGATGAGAGCCAGCTGCCGCACCTTCTTCATATCTGCTTGGGACAGGTCCTGGATGTGGGTGACCCCCAGCCGACACTGGGGGCAGATCACCTTCTGTGCGTGACAAAGCGTACACCAAACACACCAGGTCACAACCACAGCTGATGCACATGCACCGTGAACAAAAATCTGTAAATTATTCTGTCATTTTCCCCCAATTCTCTCCTCAAAACCATTTTAATGACTTAAATTTGATATATTTAATTACAATACATAGTGATTAGCATCATGAATGCACCTTGTATTTCAAAATTAAATTATTTTTAATTACAGACCTCGTTATTCAATCGCTGGTAGAAACCTTGTTATCTCATCATTGGTAAGTTAATTAAAGTTCCTATTTATACTGGGAGGTTTGCCATTTGGAAGCTTCATGCTTTCCATAGTCTGGAAATGGTGTGTGGACAGAGAGGTTTGTGGGTAGCAGACAACTGCTTACAGGTAGAGTGCCGTCATCTTTCCTGCGGGAGGTGCTGTTTTGCGGCAGCTTGGCCTGTTTGAGGAGGATGGCTGCCTGTTCACAATACGCAATGTCCGTGATGAAGATCTCCTCCCTCTGAGTCCCTGCCTGCGACTCCACACTGATGGCTGAAAATCATGCAAGGAGACAAACACCTGTAATGAGTTCTCATCCTCAGTAGGGGGCAGCATAAACACTACTACCGCTAAATAAAATTGTTCATATGGTCACCATTAGATGGCAGCACCGAGTTAATAGATATTCTGATTCCCAAAAAAGCTGGAAGGGCTTCCAGGTAAAAAAAATAAATGAGTTTTATACTAGATGTTTTACACATTCACAGTGAAAGAACTGAGATAATTTCTCAGGGACCATTCAAATTAATCTTCCTGGGTGGCATGCAGAAGTTGATATATAGTGCTGTGCAAAAGGCTTCGGCGGTCAAAAAAAATGTTTAAAGCTATAAATTGTATCTGGGTGGTGTAAAACACAGTTTAGTATCAGAGCATATGAAAATTAACAGTAACAATAAAAACCGACAGGAATTTCTTATTTTCTCCAAAAAGGCACTAATATCTTGCTGGATGACTAGATAAACCGCTTTGGTTCCCAAACCTCTCCTCAGGGGTACCTCTGCCATTCCATGTATTTATTAAATTTTATCATGAGCCCACTTAATCAATCTAATTACTTTAAGAAGCCACTGAGATATTGATTAGCCAAACAGGATGAGCTATTGGTCAAATAAAAAAATTATACAAGTGTATTGGACAGTCGCTGTAAATACTGGGGTGACTTTATGAGAGGTTTGGAAATGGCTAAGCTAATACACTTTGACAGACTTCATATCATAGTTTTACACCAACATGAAGATAATTTAAGCATCACTTTCTTTGACTTTTGCACAGCACTGTGCATTCAGACACACAACAGCGGAAGCAGACAATTAACATTTAAATCTAAGCAAATAACACCAAAGCATAACCAAGAGGTCAGACAGCTGCAGATTAATTCCCAACCTGAGTATTCAATAAGATAATCGGTGATGCAGAACTTTACATGAACATTGTGTACATAAAGTCTACTGATTATCTTGTGTTTGTTTTAATTCTCACCATTCATTCACTGTATACACTGTCTCACTGTAAGCATTCTGTGTTGTCTGGACCTGTCTGCATTTGTTTTTGTATATCTTATAGGACAGTGTTTCCCAATCCGGTCCAGACCTGCAGACTGTACATGTTTTTGTTCCCTCCCATCTTCCTGGGAGCAAAAATGTAGACTGACTGGCAGGGAGATGGGTGGGCGCAAAAACATAGAGGTCCCCGAAGACCTGTGTTAGCATTTGTGACACCAAAACAAATTCCTAGTACATATAAACAGCTGGCAAAACAAAACCAGTAGCGGTTCTGATGTGGTCCAGACAAACATGACCTGGATGGCAGAGGGGGGTGTAGTTCATACCTGTGGGAGGGGTCTCCATCCTGCTCTCAGGACTCTGATGCTCAGCGTACTGAGATTCCGGCACAGTGGTCTGGGGGGAGGGGTAGAGAGACAGACCACAAAATAAAAAGGTTATCTGGAAAATGATTATCCGTTATCCTTTCTCTGCTAAAGCGTTTCTTGTGTCTTATCAGCTCCGGGGGGCGGGGGGAAGGTGTCGAATCCTCGATATGATCGTACAGACATAATCTTGCAATTTCCATTTCCATGAGAGACAATGGCTGACATTTGAGCGAGTGATTTTCTTTATTCGATATATCTGTCCGCGGTGCACTGTGACAGAGCCTAGGGGGAAGCCAGCGTGCTGCTGCCCAGATCCTATCAAGGCAGCTTTGTCTGGGGCCAGACCAGCTACAGAGGAGGCCCCAGACCCTGTGTAACATGCCTCATGGGAAGACGACCGTCTTCCCAGCTGCTGTTTGTATTTACTCTACCAGGGGATTCCTGTGCAATAAAATGCAACTTAATATTCAATTCAATTCAATTCCATTTAATTTGATATAGCATTTTTACCAAGGGACACAGTCGCAAAGCACTTTACATAGTCCTGGGCCAAAGCCCCCATAGTAAACCCAATGCAATAAAAACTCCCCCAGACAGAGGAGGAATCCTATAATAATCTCAAAGCAATTCCTTACTGGCAAGTTCTCTGAAACAGGGGTGCCAAAGGGGGGTTAGGACAATGCCAAGGGCCCCAGATGGAAATCAGGGACATACTTAGATTGGTTTGGGGTGGGGGCTCTATGTCACATGCTTTCATGTGGCCCAAAGTCCGTACTGGTATCCCTGTTCTGAAGCTTCTACCATGAAAGCAACTTACAAAAGGATTTGTGGATATGCCTGGATTGCTTATTGAAGCAAATCATGTTACTCAAAGGTACAGCAGCAAGATCCTCCTCAGCTGGAATCAGCAGCCAGGACTTCTCTTGGCACACTCAGATCACCAGCCTGTATGGTTTGGCTTTCATGTGATCATCCATCCATCCATCCATCCATCCATCCATCCATCCATCCATCCATCCAAACTGTTTTGAGGATACAGCACAGTATAAATGAGCAGACACTGGACCCTCAGCTGGCTCCCTTCCCAGCCTGTTGTGTCATACCGGGGCAGTGAGTGGGGCAAATACGTCCCGCACGTCCCGCGGCGAGGGCTTGTTCCGCCGACGCAGGGAGCAGGTATAGGAGTCGAGGCGGCGCTGCACGGCGGCGGCCTGCGTGCGCGTCAAGGTGGACAGCAGCACCGCTTTCTCCACGTCGTCCTCGCGGCCGCCGTCGACGCCACTGATCAGCGTGGACAGCCCGGCGTCCTGCAGCCACTGCACCTCCTGCTCACCCTCTGAAATATGCCCCCACCCCCGCCAAGAGCATTCAGAGTCTGAGCTTCTTGAAATATTGCTCTTGGTTCTGTAGGTCAAAGTGTGGATAACTAATTACTAAACAATGGAGTTGGGACAGCCTACCACAGTACAATACCAAACACCAGGGGTGGGGCAATGAACAGTGGGTGGGACTATTGAAGCCTGCCAATCGCTGCCTGCTTTAACCTACTTCCCATTGGTTACTTTACTGGTTCCTATTGGATTAACCCAGTCAATGATTGGCAAAGTCTAACTAGAAGAGCGTACTCTACACCATACCGATGGCCAATGATTGGTGTATTTACCTGCTCTGCTCCGGCCCTCACCTCACCTTCTGAGTTCTTGGAGTCGCGCCGGGCGCCGTCCGACTCGCCGTAGGAGCCGCCCTGCCGGATGGTCTCTACCTCGCTCCAGAAGGAGTCCAGGCACAGCTTATCCGGGCGCGCCGGGGACGGCGTGAGGTCAGCGGCGGCCTGGTCCTGGGAGCCGGCCCAGGGCTCCACGTTCATCTCGGAGTGGCTGGAGCGTCTGTCAGGGCAGAGGGATGTGGGGGATTAGTGAGACACCACAGTACTGCTGGGTGGAAATGAGCTCAGGGTATAGGTCATGTATAGGTAATGTACCCACACTGCATCAGCCCCACTGCCATCCCCTCCTATCTGGCCCACTATCATTCCTCTACACTGCATCTGCTCCACACTGCATAATCCCCACTGCCATCCCCTCGTACTGCATACTGCATCTGCCCCACTGTCATCCTCTCATGCTACATCTGCCCCACTGCCTAACCCCTAAACTGCACCTGAACCACTGCCTTCCCATTGCCCTGCATCTGCCGGGTGCCCAGACACCAATTCACAGTTACCCAGTTAAGAAAAAGCACTGTACGCAGCACATCCTTGAATGTGGTCACACTTCGAGACAGGGACCCTTCCACACACTCATATTAATAATTTTACCAGTTTGAATGGCCTTTTTCACTGCTCTCCCTCATGTGAGGTAGGGGATCCACATACATGTGTCATGTTTACAGAACAAAAACCTTTCTGTGATGATGAAAAGCTTACAGACTAAAGTCGAGCGAGAGATAGTGATCCACAGGAACGCAACAAAGGGTAGAAAAATGAATCCGCTGAGTAACTCTCCCCATTTCATCATTATCTGATCTGAGACCCCAGAACTACTAAAACATTACATTCCTGTATTAACATACCCTTTAATCCATGGAAATTACAAATGTGCTTGTAATTGAACATCAAAAATGCGTAGCGATCGAAAGCATCACTGCTGGCGTTCTGCTGCGTTTCAGGGCTTACATTTTTGCACGGTTTTCTGTCTCTTGCTAACCGATTCACATCACACATTTTATCACACAAAAGCCATTCAGACAACGAATCAAACTTTCCAATGTTTCTAATTTCCTTCCGTCTTTATATGACATCTGCTCAGCGGACAACCTCACTATTTTTACTAAAAACACAAGGAATACATGTCATTCTCCCGTAGTCTGTGAAACAACCCAGATGTCAGGGCTGCTGATCACATGACCCGTTGAGGAGGTGGAATATTCCGATTAGTCTCTGTGCCCATCAGCCTGGCTGGTAGGGACGTGCAATAATTTAACGACGGATCTATAATGCTCAAGGCCTGAGGGATTAATCGGTTCTGACGTAACAGAGCCAGCTGGTAACGTAACGCAGTCTGTTAGATGCCAGTCAAAAAGCCCACACCTCTTTTAGGCTACTGCTGGGCATCTCGATGCCCCCCCCCCCCCACACACAATTAAAGTGCCTCTATATTGCCAAGAAACTTACAATATTACAACCAAAAACAGACGTGGCGAGCAGGGTCAGTCAGTCCTAGGTGACATAAGCGTCTGCCTGGGACGCTTATCTGCTGGGGGGTGCTGAGTCTGAGGACTGCTGAAACGGTTGTGGGGGGGCTTTACCCAGAGTGCCACATTGGGTTCAACTAGCACTGCTGGCGAGAAAGTGGGGGAATTTACGGTGTAAACCAAACATTCAGTTTAAGGTCCCAAAGCATCAGTCAGCAAGAAAAATTCATCATCCAGATTGTCAGCAATGTCATTTATAAAAAAGCATCACTTTTTTGCTTTCAAGTACAGAAGAAACTATTCATATTTTGAAGTGAATTACAGAATTGATATAAAACACATTTATGCAACTCATACTCTTCATACATTATTCTGTATAATATACATATATTAGTATATGTACATGCAGTGTATCCCTTTGAGACAGAAAAGACACTAGTTTATCACAGTCAGTTCAGTTCTAATTCAGTCTGCAGCATAAACCCAAAGGTGTGGTTCTCGTGCCTTAGCTAGCAGGATGTCTCGGTTCTACGTGGTTCTCGTACCTTAGCTAGCAGGATGTCTCGGTTCTACGCAGAAGAACCAGGCTTCGCTGCATCCTTTGCCGAAACTGCGCCCCTGTCCACATGCTGCCTCATTCTCACGTGTGGGCAGCGCAGCCACCCTCGGCTCGGCAAACAAGCCAAATCCAACCCACTCACCCCCCACCCCCAGTCTCCTACTTCAGCCTTTCGTGCATTTTGAGTCAAAAAGCCGATGCGATTTCGTCCTTTTCCTAAGAACCGCAAGATGTTCGGAACCCGGAGAAAGACTGCGACGAGCAGAACGGTTTGTCAGCCAGTCCAAACGATATTGAGGAGACCCCTGTTGATATGTGTGCGATACGTGTGACTCAAGCCTGCCCATCTCGCTCTCCATCTGATTTCCAGCCGTCAACCCGGGTTGCTGATGTTGCATCACACAACCTGAAACATTACAGCCAATTACCGCTAGTTTCTAAAAATAGACCTTGTGAAGCTTCAGAGAACAGGAGCCAAGCATTGATTGGGGATGTCAAAGGAGAACATCAGGAGGATGCATCCTTCTGGGTTTTTTTAATAGCAAGGAAACTGAAGGACGTCTCAGTGTAAAGCTGGGGGATCCCTTGTTTGTGTCTTGTTTTCTGGGAAGGAGAATCAAAAGGCTTAACATGGGCTTCTTTAAAAAAAAAAAAAACCTATTTGCAAACAAAAGAAAGTCTTGTTTGACTCTATGAACAACCGAATGAGGCAGCCTTTGTTCAATGATCTGACCGGAATTGCAAGTTGAGTCAAGTCTTGCCCAGTTTTAGTTTGATATTCAAGAAGGTCAGGTATGTAGCATCCTTGCAGCACAGCACAAAAGCCACCTCCGACATGCTGGCAATCAGACCTCAACCCCAACAGTCTGCTAACAGCAAAATGGCCATTCAGATACCCTGCAGCCGTCTGAGCAACACAAGGGGAATTTCCACTGCTACATTTCAATGCCCGGTATGTTCACACAAAGCAGCTGAACCCCACGGAGAGTTAATGCCCTTTAAGAACGTCGCTACACACAGACCGAGGTAACTGCATAAGGCGATGTCAAGCAACCATGACAGCGACGTCACAGGGCTGCCAGCAGCTCCTGAAGGAACGGTGAGCGGCTTCACTGTCACCAAGACAGCATCTGCGACCAAGACTTCATTCCTCAAGAGCATTACATGAAAATCCTCTGAACGCTTAAAGAGTTCAGGTACCGCAAAACTTCAAGAATCTTGCAAGATCCTGGCAAGATGAAAAGCCCGACCAACACAAAGCTTCTGGAGGAATACGCACCTAAAAGAGTCCCCGCCAAAGGAATGTGGACAAGGAATGATCCGACCAGGCAAAAAATGGTGTCCACACTCACTCACCTGGCAAACCCTTCACAGCAGCATGTGACCGTCCGAGATTGCGTTTTTTTCCCGTGAGCCGACGAGCACTCACCTGGCCCCCGGGCGCTCGCTAACCCTGCCGGCCAGCTGTAGCAAGGCCTGGGAGGCCCCTCTCCCCCACGGCATCCTGGTCTTGGGGCCACCGGCGCGTCGCAAATGGCAGGAAACGACAGCCCGTCTGCTCGCCAGCAAGCTGCTTCCCCCGTATGACTGTCTCAGGGTGTAAACACATCGCGAGCGAGGACAGTGCCGCGGACGCGTCACATCCTGCTACAGGAAAGGAGTGGGCCAGGGGCAGCGGCCAAGGGGCAGCGCTTCGACATCACTTCCACTGGGGAGGTTCGTTTTTGGGGGGGGGGGGTGGTGGTAGCAAGCCGGCCCTGGCTTCCACCAACAGGCACCGAATATGGCTCCCAGTGGGCCCCCACTTTACACCACCCACACCGATCCAGCAAATACTGAGCGGGGCGATCCAGCACCCACGGATGCACCACTCCACCTACTGATCACCATTACCATGCCAACCAGCACTGTCATCTTTGTGATTCTGGGTTGGACATGAGACTCCTGAAAATGATATTAACAGCTGACGCTCCCGCCACACTGGCAGGCAGCACCCCAAAGCTAACAGGCGCAAACCTTTTGACCTTCCAAACGTTGATGATTTTCAAAATTGTGATGCAATCCCTCATGTCAGCACTGGGGACCGCTCTAGTCAGACTGCAACTGGGTGCAGAACCCAGTAAATCCGCCTAAAAATGGATTAATTCACTTTCACGCTAATTCACCCCTCTGATGGTGTTTGTAAATCACAAAGGATTGTGAGGGTGGGAACTTTGCACTCCAAACTGTTTGAGTTTCTGTGGAAGAAGCCTTGGAAAATCCTGAAAGATGATCATCACAAGGTGTTCACACGCTCCGTGGACAGCAGGAACCGCAGCACTTCAAGAATCGAACATGTGGCCGACAAGCCGCCCATTCAAAATGTTAACAAACAACTGCTATTCCTTTAAGATGCTTTGAACGACACTGAAAGCCATGATGTGCGATGACTGAGGATCCCCCACGTCGATTAGCCTGCTGTGCCACCCAACTATTACACCTGCCATAAAAAATTGCCAGTTAGGCAAGCCACTCTACTGTCATTTCACACGCGTGAAATAAAATTGCGTTTCTACAGACCAGCATAATATAATATACAGCCAGGAAAAGGAACAGGCGAGAAACAAACACCGATAAATACTGGTGGGAGAATAAATAAAGAACAAAATAATAAAAAGAGAATTAAAATTAAAATAGAATAAAAAAAAAAACAGGATACAATACACAACAATGACACAGGGCAAATAATACAGACGAACGGCGCCCATATAAACGGCTGGGGAAGCAGGAGGAGGACCGAACATCTGCAGTGCTAGTCACACATGGCCTCAGCTAAGTGATTTTTCAGAAGAATTACGTTCCCCCTGCAAATGGCAGCTGGTCTGAAACCCAAGGGAAGCATCCCCCCACCGGTAGTCTGCCCCCTCCCAGATCGGAGGTTAAGTGGCTTCATTGTGACCTGGCTACTGCCTTGGTGTCCAAGCTAATAAAAGCATACAGGGAGAAGGGCGTGATCTCATACAGCCATGTGACCTAAGGGGGCCTGCAAGGTGAGGGAGACAGTGTACCTGCCTCGACTTTTTAGGATATGCATCTCCATAGGGGCACCTCTCCAACCCTACCTGGGGGGGGCTGCTGTTTATTCTGTGTAGGCTTTGAAAGTAAGAGCGCCATTGTGGGTGAGAGGCACTCATGACACGCTGACGGGCGGGTTTCCTCACACCCGACTTCAGACGTGTGACGTATGGCAGAGCGTGACAAGAGTACAGTGCATTTCCATGGTGCCTCTCTGGAAGCTGAACAGTCTATTTTAATCTGACCTGGAAATGCCAGTTATACTAACATATTACTAATGTAGAGTGTATAGAGAATGAAACGTATGCATGCAATACTAGTCCTTTGCCACTGTTTGGCTGGGAAAACTATCAGGGTTGGTCATTTACAGCAAGCACACATAACCATATATACATAAACTCATACACACAGACTCTCTCTCTCAAACACACACATTTGAATTCACAGGTTTGTGGGGACTGTCTATTCATTTCTATGGGAAAAACAATGACAAGCAAACTGCTACCCAGCCCTAACCTTAACCATAAGGAACCAAGCAAAATACAAGTCTTTTGGCATTTTTAGTTTTTTTAATTGCTTTCACAGATCTTTGTAGAGACCTGAAAAATGGTCCCCACAATGCAATATAAACCTAATCCACACACACACACACACACACACACACACACACACACACACACACACACACACACAATCTGGTCAGGGATGAACCCAGGAGTGTGGGTATGGCATATACTGTGTCCAGTTCATGGCCAGCACCAACCATAACCCATTGTGAGAGCTTCCCACAGGCCACGGGTTTGAGTCTGGCAAACCAGTGCAAACCCAGGCCATAGTCTGACGGAACGCATGCTAGCAGCAGGGTTTAAAGCCCCCATGTCGACAGACAGCTGTCACGCTCTTCCCTCCATCCCCCTCCTGGCTTGACCATCAGAGTCACCTGGATAATCCCAGGGAAGTCCGCTGTCCTGCCTGTGATCGCAAAACTCGTGTCACCACGTCCCCACTGTCACAGGGCTGACATTATGGGGATTAGAAGCATCTCTGATCACGCAAATGTCACCCTAATGGTGTTTATTCACAGCTAACATGTACCTTGCTGACACGGTTATATAACTCAAAGCACAAATTACTACTACTACTATTGCTTTTATTTCATTGCGTATCTATTTTTAGACATATTTGACCAGTTAACTGGAGAAATTGGAGACTGAGGAGCCAAAAGACAGAGTCATCTGGCTATAAATTTGCTACCTTGGCCAGTATACTGCCACCCAATGTGCTATTCATCTCACAAGCTGCACATGAAAGGCGAGTGATCTTTTAATAAGAATTTACAGTAGCAGACAGAAAAGCAGACAGGCATCTTCCAGTCTTGCCACAGGATCTCAGTTAGATTCAATTGTCGCCATTCTGCAAGAAAACTCTCTCGCTAGACACCCGAGGTGTATAAACGACACCCAAGGTATGAGACTGCCTTTACCTCACTTCATAGCATGAATGATGCTCTCAAGGCGATGGTCTGCATCCACTGGAATGATGCTCTCAAGGCGATGGTCTGCATCCACTGGAATAATGCTCTCAAGGCGATGGTCTGCATTCACTGGCCATTGGGGTTGAATATGCAGGCCCATATTTTTTTAAAAAAAAAACGATTAGGCCAAGAGTATTTCTTGCATATTTTCACTCTTCAGCTTGGCTTTTGGCAACTTCACAGCCAGATTTCATGCAGGCTTTAATGCAGAAATGGCCTTCTTCATGCCAGTTCTTTGCGAACTGTTGTGGACGTGCAGACTATGAAAGGCTAGAGGTATTTCAGCCATGCGTGTTGGTATTTTGAAGGTGTTATTCGGGGGAACAACCTGTTCTCTGCAGATTCTGAATGGTGCCACGTGTCCACACTTCTGAAGTTCAATTTGCCCCATTCGAGGGTTTTACACACACCCCTCCCTGAGTCTTTCTACAACCTACGTTATCCGAAAAGCTGCTTAGTCTGTACATAATCAGAAATATGAAAGTCAACCGGACACAAATGGGCATCATTTTGTTTTAAATATGTGTGCTATGGGAGAGTACTGTCAAACAGAATCAAACAAAAAATGTTTAAGTGACTAAACATGTCAAAGTCACCCACTAACACAGCAACGTGTGGTTCTTCATACAAACACTTAATGATATTTATTTACATTTCAGAATAAGCTGGATGTCATTACACTGAACTAAAGCCATACCATAACCCACCTTGTTTCTAACCATTCAAATCACCTCAGCAAGAAACCTGGCCGAGAAAATCAACAAAAGACGAATCCTGCAGACTTTGGGTGGATACCAGCAGTAGACTCACGGGAAGCACTTTGCTGTCCGTCTTTGTTTTGTCACGTTATGTTACAACATCACGCGCGATTCTTGGCTTTTCACTTCGAATATGGTTGCGGCTGCCATGGCTCAGGCTGTTATGCATTGTATACGTCATCAGACCACTGTGAGAACAAAACCCCTTTAAAATCACTCAGTTTAATCATATTGCAATCTGCATCGAATTCTTGATTCTGCCAAATGCCGTATTGGTGAGCTTTTGCCTATAACACAGTCAATGTACATTACTTGTAATCGCGTACAACCACATGACACCAGATCGCAAATTCTTGTAATTTAGTCAAAGGCTGTAGGTTTCACTGTCGTTAAATTAAATTATTATACGTAATTAAATTATACGTAATGACACATAAGGGCCTGTGCAGGTGTATGGGTAGGCGCGGTGCAGAAATCGTTTTCCTCACGTCAGTGCATCTTCACTCTGGATGGTGTATTGCATCTGAAACCGGGAATATTGATCAATGCCTCACAACCTGGCGGGAGACCTAAAAAACAGCGGCCGCTTGGCCGATTACAGAGACAGCGTCCATACCATCCGTGCACAGTGTCTAAGAGCCCGCAGCCTTTCCCACAAAAGAAATGCGGCCATAGCAACAGGTCTGCAGCCCCTAGCAACCCACAACGCTTTTCAGCACGGACGTTAAAAATGCTAACACATCAACCCTGAATGCATATATTCTTCCAGATTTTTTTTTTTAATAAAACCGTCGCATTGGTGTCGCTATAAATTACACTGCAGGGTTATCAAGAAAATCCAAAGCCATCCAATTTATAGCAGAATATTTTGGTGTCAAACGGAAGCATGCACAAAAGGTACAGCGCGCCAGCAAGGACAAAAAACGAAAAAGATGCAATAACAATAAAAACGACATGGCTGAAACGATAAGAAGAATAACGACTTACTTTTGAAAGCTGCATTCGCCACGGCGTGTGCATGCAAAAGCTTGGGCTGGTGGTGGAAAATCCTACCCGTGACAGTCAGGCTGCGAGAAACAAAGCCTTGGACCGCCAGATGGGCTGGAACTGCCATCACGTTACCCAAACCTTACTGTGACGTCAGGGTGCCTTTGACGGCCGGTTCGGCCTTTTGGACCGGAGCAGGTGCACCGCTACTTACGCAGCACCCGTTTATGTGTTCTTATATATACGTACTTACAGTATATATGCATTTACAAAATGACGAATTCTGTGTCCTTTGTGCAATGTTTATATATGTAAATTCTGTAGATATATTAAAATGTAATACAATATATCTATAGTCCTGAGAGAGTATTAGTCTTCAGAGGCAAAAGGTATATTACTTTGTCTACTAGGAACAGGTGAATCGCTTTGTTATTAGAAATAACAGGATCAGGAATTAGACAACTATGTGAAGAATGTTAATATCCATTTTAGGTTAGGTATCGATTATGCATTTTTACAGCATTACAAAATATATTTTATACAGTGTTTTCAAAAATTATTGGATCAGCAATTGCTTCTTCGAGACCGTTTATAGCCTTGTTTTTTTTAACCAAAGTTGTTTCTATACCATAAAGCAAGCGTGCCGTATAAACTACTGTAGTTAATTAAAATTAGCAAGATCTAATCTTTTTCAAATTAAATATTATTGTATGCCAATTAGATTAAAATGTAATGTCCTTTCGTTTTTTTCTGTCAATCAAAGCACAGTAGTGAATGGATCAATATTCAATACAAATCACAAGACATACAATATGTTTTTTGTTTAATTCATTGCATTTGCAATATTTTACTTTAATTGAAGGTATACAAAAGCGCTGTGGTTCAGCACGGAAAATCTGCTGTAGCCACTGGGAAGATTTTCAGCTTGGGAGATAAAGCTTTAACAGTCTTCCTGTTTTTGTTTTCTTTTGCTTTCCAGTTACGTCCTTGCAAGACAATTGGCCAAAGTCGAGATATTGCTATGAAGCAAGGGCAGTAAAACAAGCCCCTTGTTTCCTGCCATTGTTTGCCCAGAGACTTAGGAGCGTGAAACCGCGCGCCCACCCCTTCTGCACGCTCATTCTGATCACTTTATATTTAGTTTCCATGGATACAGAGCTCATTCCAGTCCTCTCGCTCGTGGATGGGAGACCCCGTAACAGAGCCGAGAGAGTGATTCAAATCACCGGAGAGTGGTCGCTTACACTGACAATCAAGACCACTCTCTCTCTCTCTCTCTCTCTCTCTCTCTCTCTCTCTTTCTCTCTCTCTGTGACACACACACGCACACACACACACACACCTATATGCGTATCTCTAGGCAACAGCGTAGTTTGATATTAGGGGGGACACAAAAATCTGAAGGCAAAGGTCTATTTGTAGGGGGGCGAATGAGGCCAAATTAAATAGCCCCCCAGTCTAGCCTGTTTAGTGACCCTTCTGACATTCATATTGCTGCTATATATAAATAGATATGTGCATGATGGCTGTGTGTGTGTGTGTGTGTGTGTGTGTGTGTGTGTGTGTGTGTGTGGGATTAAGGTTGCCATGTTGGGATTAGAGTTTTTCCCATAGAAATGAGTGCCCACAAGGATATAATTACAAACCTGTGTGTATGTGTTTGTGTGTATGTGCGTGTGTGTGTGTGTGTGTGTGTATGTGTGCGTGTGTGTTCAGGTCCCCACAAAGATCTATGAATTCAATAAAATAAAATAAAATGGCAAAATGGCTTGTTTGGTTACTTATGGTTAAGGTTAGGGCTGTTTAGGGGTTAAGGTCATCATGTTGGGATTAGAGTTTTCCCCATAGAAATGAATGGAGAGTCCCCACAAAGGTATAATTACAAACCTGTGTGTGTGTGTGTGTGTGTGTGTGTGTGTGTGTGTGTGTGTGTGCATGCCGTATGGACTGTATACTGCTGCCTTGTCTTTAGGCTACGATATATGTTTCATCATTCATCATACACAATATTACTCCAAACAGCCCCAGCACAAGAATGTCATCACTCTGGGGGGCATGGATGTCTTTTCAGGTCATAATCAACACCTCATTAATACTTAATTGACAAGGTAATGGAATTATTAAACTGCAGGAAATTATATAAGGTTCAGGACATTTATTCAATTTCCATGCAGACGTCACATATATGATGTATGATGGATTAAATTTGACAGGGTAAATGGTTTAATTGATGAAACCCAAACATAGAGGTTACAGAGAGCGCAGATTTATTAGGGCTCCATAACGTTTTTGATTTGTCATCGCAGATCTGGCCATGTCACCCCTGCAAGCTGAGCGAAGGACAGCGAGTTCCCATACTTCAGCTGGCTCCGTACGTAGACACGTGCCTCTTAAGCTGGATCCGGCACAGAGCAATTAGACTCTCGCTAAGCTCACGGACTGAGACATGCCAGCTATGCCGTGACCTATCGCACTCTCGCTGAACATGTGAGAACAGAGGTATAGCTAATCAAAGTCGATGCAGCAGGAGAATGCCGTACTCTCGAAATGTCACGAAAACACACATACTTTCTACATGCGTGTTTGCAGAACTTTCTTTGTGAGTCTCCACACAATGCGACGCTTGTTCACTAATACGTTGTACGTGCTTTAAATTTCAAGCCTCACAATGAAGCTGTTAATATCAAAAGCTATTGTGCAAGTTGGCAAACAATGGCTCCTATTCAAGTTAATCATAATCTGTCTGCTATTTTTAACCAGCTGGTTCGTATTGGTCATAATAGTACCGGTCTTTGGCATTTACCCCCTCGGCCGGAGGAGTTGTTAGAAATGGGTTATAATGTGAAAATGTGTTTTGTGTTATTTCAGGGAAAATGATGAATTCATTATTTGTTGTTATTCTTTATAGATGATGGGGGATGTTGAAAGCTTTATGAAAGGTAAAAAAAAAGAGTTAATGATCAATAAGATTTGATGAACGCATAAAATGTGGGGTGGCGAAGTGGCACAGTGGATAGTTGGTGCTGACCCCTGCTCTGTGTGTGTGTGTGTGTGTGTGTGTGTGTGTGTGTGTGTGCGTGTGTGTGAAGTCTGCATGTTCTCCCTGTGTCGTGTGAGTGTCCCTCAGATACTCCTCTTTACTCCTGCAGTTACAGGACAGGCAGGCTCGTATCTCTAAATTGTGATTGCCTGTGTGGCTGTGGGCATGTGTGCCCTGCGATGGACTGTGCTCACATCCATGTTGTACTCTGGGCTTGTGCCTGGTGCTGCCTAGGATAGACTCAGGGCTGGCCCTCCCTTATCAGGGGCCCTAGGCAAGCATTACTCGTGAGGCCCCCCTACTAAGAAATGTGATGATCGATCACTTCCTCCACAGCCCGGGTAATTTGGGGGGGTCAGTGGATGGACCCCCACCCCCGACGAAGCAGTATGAAGATATACAATTAGAACTGTTAGAGGATGAATGGATGGATAGATGGAAATACTAATTTTATTTTACTTAAACTATAAAATGTTTATAAATTATAAAATGTTTAGTTTAATTTATTCTAAAAACGTTATGGAAAAGTCCATGCACATTAAAGCATGTATAACACAACAAGTTACCAGTTATGAACAAAGTGAAAAGTTATAACAAAGACCTTGTATGTTTTATTTGCATTTAGTCCAATTTACCCGTACTGGTTCATTTAAAACCTTAAAAGTTAAAACAGAGACAGTCGGCGACGAACTCCGGAGATTATAGTTCTTATATTCCTTGCGTTAACATCAGATTTGCGCTTAACGTAGTATATGTATACACGGCTAGTTGAATTATCCATTATTCAGTTATACATATAAAGCACAAATAACTGCTATTGTCCCCGGGACCCGGAAAGGTGATTTTAAGATTGATGGAATTGCATTTTTTTGTATCGACAATACTACATGATTTCTTACAACGTGGAAATCCTTTGCTCATATGTAGCCTATGGTATGCTCACGTACAGACGAAGGTATGTCACTCTTTGGGAACATCTAACGCACCGGTAGTATGTTTAAAGACACGTGTAGGCTCGTGTGGAGGAATTTACACTTTCCGCAATGCAGCATAGGGCACAAAGCAGAGGTACAGCCTGGCCGGGATTGCAGTTCATTGCAGGGCACATACGATGGGTACTGGGAATGCGAAAGGAAGCCGGACTACCCGGAGGAAATCCGTGTCACACGGGGAGATCATGCAAACTTCACACACAACCTTGAACGTGTGAGCCAACATGCCTCCCATGTGAATATTTAACTTTGATATTTTAAAGTATCTAAACCTAATTTACGTAGTAATTGTACTGTGCCCTGTCAAAAAATGGTGAACAGTCTTAGTTTTTTCTGTAATGTCGACGACCTGCGGAATCTGACCAACCTGGCGTTGGGTTTTATGTATTTTTTCGTGTGGATTAACGTTGAGATCTGAATTTTGAACTGCATTTCTGGCGACCCCTATAGTCTGGTGCCCCTTAGTACGTCTAAATGGTCTGAATTCCTCAAACTGAGGCCCTGGTCCTTCCAAAATTATGCAGTCCTCACCCTTTCACCTTCAAATTATCCTTAATGTTATTTTTGTGAATTTGAAGCTTTCTCTGTGGTGCAATGTTTTTCTCAGTTTCAAAACTACAAGTATTGTAGGCCTACTGTTTCCAATAAGGCTGAAGGCTAATTTATTTATTTTTTTATTATTATTTTACCACTGTCTCATTGCAGAGCTGTGCATGTTTCCCAACCGTAATCATCAAAACAACTGTCTTAAATGGAACCTTAAATGGAAACTGTTCTGTTGCCTTATATATATATGTGTGTGTATAGTGTGTGTACGTATATGAATGTGTGTACATATATGAATTATATACACACCACTTAATTATTTTCTTTTCGATCCGATACCAAGTAATACCAAGGTTATCACCAATTACAATCCCAAAGTTCTAAGAGATGTAGATATGCCTATATTTGTTCAATTTTGCTTAGAATTTAGTTACTGGCTTCTGCTTATTTAATTAAGTATCATTGGGCAGTGGTGGCTTAATGGTTAGGGACGTGCACTTGTAATGTAATGTAAAGATAGTAGGTTTGAATCCCTGACCAGCGAGACACCACTGAGGTACCCTAAGCAAGGTACTGGCCCCAAGTACTGCTCCCTGAATCAGTGGCCCCCTGCTGTGTCACTTATGGGTTAGATGCACTGTGCTGTGTTAACACTGATCTCTAAAGTTGAACTGGAAGAACTATAAAGTGTGGGATGACACAATAGCATTATAGACAGGCAGTGTAATCATGATATACATTATGTCCCCCAGCCATCAACTTGGACAAATCTATTTTATTCAGAGGCGATTCTAGGGACAATGGGGGCCCCAGGCAAAAAACTCCATGTGGCCCAACAACTCCCCCTCCCATGGTAATACTTATTACCTTTATTTAACTGTGAAGTGTGCATTTATAATATCAACAAAGAAAATGTAATAAACACAAGACCTGAAAAACGGAATACATAAATAAAGCAGATTTGTCTTTGCGATGTACCATATAATCAACAAACAAACAACAAACAAATTTATTTTTGTATAGTGCATTATCACAACATTACATCGTCTCAGAGCGCTT
>JAODKF010000138.1:1800821-1815266 GCA_026779585.1 Mormyrus proboscirostris
TCTCTGTGTGACTGTTTAGTAGTAACATGAGCAATTTCCTCCGGGATCAATAAAGTTTTTCTGATTCTGATTCTGATCCAGACGGGCAACCAGAAAGGAGGGCATTACAGTAGTCCAGTCTGGAAGTTACAAAGGCATGTATTGATTTTTCTGCATCACAAAGTGAGAGCATCTTACGAAGCTTGGCTATGTTCTGTAGATGATAAAACGCAGTTCTAGTAATACTTCTTACGTGAGCATCAAAACATAGATCTGAATCAACCAGAAGACCAAGATTTCTAACCACCTTGTTTAATTTGTGTAATCAGTCACCCTCGGGCTCCTCTCCCAGCTTGGGGCCCCAGGCCATTGCCTGCCCTGCCTGTCCTGTCACTGCGCTTCTAATTTTATTAAATCTGGACAATGGTAATGCTGTTACTTATTTCTCGAACTAGAGGTCGAAACGATTGCAGTTCACCGAATTCGCCGACCAACCACTAGGGTGAGCCCTTGATTCATACTACATCAAAACACGCAAGAGCCGGCAATAATATATCTTCCAAGGTTTTGTTTTTAGATAAACGTTTAAATGTCACTATTAGGAGTCAACGTCAAGACATATTTGGCAGTGAATAATTAAAATCAGAATTCTATAGTAAATTAAGTAGGTGCCCAAATAGAAGTAAAGAGTGAAGCTTAAAACTTTATTTAATTTTATGACGTGTATTATTAGGCACTCCGGCACAAATTAACGAAATGCACAATTTTTGAAACGCTGCACTAAGTTTGCTGTAGCTGCCACGGAAGATGACGGTCACGGCGTGTCCTCAGAGGACTTCTCTCCCCAGTGCAGCCCAGCCCCCACCGCCGCCTCCCTGCAATCGTCACTCCGGCCGCACTGACGCATACATACGGCCCGACAGAAAACCGCAACCTCCGCTGTCATGGTTGTGTGCATCGGCTGTCTGGCAGTAGAAACGTGTGTCTGTTTTCGTCCTTTTTTCATCTGCTGCTGTGTGTCGGCCAGCCCTGCTGTAAACAATGACTTGTGCCCGTCTGGTCCGTTACTATGTGGATGAACTTAACGTGATAAATTCTTATAAAAAGCGGCGGCCTCCCATAAAAAAATGCATTTGCTGGAGTTTGATATTTGATATCAGTTGTCTTGGTTATGGTGTCTGATTAACGTTATGTGCTATTTAACGCTATTAATCTGTGGAAGTATTCAATCGAAGCCTCGGTGATGAAAATAGACAATCATATTTGACTAGACTTTATGAGATTTCAACAGTAGCTATCTTTCAATTCATTGCATCTCCAAAACTGAAATTATAATTAATAAAATCTTTTCAGGATATTTCACATATAATTTACGTATAATTACCGCTTTCAGTATGCTGCCTACTATACTCAGGGACCGTAATAATTAATAATCATTAATTAGGTGAGTTAAACATTTTAGCTGCTACAGGTGGCTACCTTTCACGGACAGCTTGCTCTACAAAGAGCAAGTTGAGGGAGGCGTAAAAAGAATTTCCCCACGGGGACAATAAAGGTTTGATTATTATTATTATCTGTAAGTTGCTGAAATAGAGGCAACATTTTCAAAAGGGGACCGACTAGTTATTGATATCTTATGGATGTTTACAGGTTTATGTACATTCAACAATTGTTCTTGAACTGTTTAGATTTTGGACATATATGGAGGTATTCTTGTAACAATGGAAGACTTTTTAAAATGCATGCAGTGGTTTCAAGTGGGAGTGACACTGGCTATAGATTACTGTGCATGCCATTAAATCCCTGTGGCTAGAGTCAGACATGCTGCATGCATATTATATGGAAGATATAAAAAACTGGAGCAAGTTAATCAATAATTATTTCATTAATTTCAAGTTATTTTTATATAGTTCCCTTCCCAACACATTTGCCATAAAGTTTTTGCAAAGATTTATCAACAACGATGCAATTGTGGACAAACGTAAGTTAAAAGTCTGGCTGGAGAAGCCAAAACACAGCAAGACAGCAAATGGTAAATCCTGAGTTAGTCATGGGGAAAAAAATAAGCAAAAACAACTTCTGGAGGCCCAAGACTCTGGTTTCCCAGCCCATGCTATTCACGCTAACCTTACACAGCCTTAGTGGAAGAGCTGGTGTTAATGGGCAGGGATTCGTTAGGTCAGCCAGTGGTGCTTAGTTGTCAGGTGATGTTTCTCCTGGGGTTTGAGGAACAGCCAAGTCTGAGTGACGTGACAGAATGGCGCTATTGCTGATACTGGGATATGATACAGATCTGAAAAGCGCAGTGGAGGTGCTTCGGGTATGTATCTCGGATGCCTCCTGGACGGCTCCCTGGGGAGGTGTTTCTGGCGTGTTCAACTGGGAGGAGGCCTCGGGGCAGACTCAGTACACACTGGAGGAATTATGTCTCTTGGCGGGCCTGGGAACACCTCGGGATTCCCCCAGAGGAGCTGCAGGAGGTGGCTGGTGAGAGGGAGGTCTGGGCATCCCTGCTTAGACTGCAGCCCCCACAACCAGACCCTGGATAAGTGGCAGATGATGGATGGATGGATGGATGGATGGATGGATGGATGGATGGATATTATATAATAAATCTCCATAGAGCTGTCTGCTGTACAAACACAAGCAGTGGCATTTTTAAGGAAAGGAGGAATAACTTGAGGTGAGCTGGACTAAAAAAGAAAGTGTTCAGTCTGGATTTAAGTACCTTCTTCTGTCTGTAGGCTGATGGTTCGAAAAACGAGTCTCCATGTATCTGAATGCCTTTCAGCCCAGAGATAGGCTGAAAGGATCGGGGGTTAGGGATAGAAAACTACTTCCAAGTCTGTCCTTCTGAATGGAATTGTGCATATTAAAGACACCCTGTAGTAATACCAATGGTGCTTTGTCTAAAAGGAGAAGCATTTTGATTTGTTCAAGGACAAGAGGAAGTCGGCTAAGAATACAGAGCCTGCTCCCAGGGGTGTTTAAATTAAGAATATTGATGTGCAGAGTTCATATTCTATGCACAGCTGTACGAAGGCCACGGTTCAGAGCTCCTTCCTCACTAGAAATGGATGTTTCTTTTCTCAGAACAGATGTGTTGCATATAATTGTAATATAAATGTATCATTATGTTATTTTATGAGGACCCCCCAGTGGGACAAATAAATTTTAACGCAAATCCAGCTGCAGCTTCTGGAATTCTGGCGTGTAAATTGGGGAACATCGTGTCACCAAGTTGCATAAAGTGAAAGGAAGGTATTGTACAGGCCGCAGACTGAAACTGCAGGGGTGGTGTTGGGTGACGGTCTGACTCGTCAGACAGGCAAATTGCTTTGCACATTTTGTGGTAACACTAAAACACCCCCCAAGTTAGGGTGGAGACCTTCCCTGTTATATAATATGGGCTGTTTTAAGTTGCGAAATAAAGGGGGGGAGGGGTGTATTTGGAGACACAACCGGTCTCAAAACAGTGTTTCCTGGGACCCCCCCAGACGGTTCATGTTTTTGTTACCAGGAGCTGGGAGGGAGCAAAAACATGGACAATCTGGGGGGGGGGTACCCGAGGATCAGGATGGGAAACACCAGTTTAGGGAACATAATTAAATACAAGTTGTGTACCCTGTTCTAATTTGCCTCAGGAAGAGATCAGACGGGATATTCAAGCTGCTATCTGTGAGCTTCTCTGTCTCACACAGTTTGATTGTGGATCCCTGAGCAGAGCAGGATCCACGCAGCCGTGATGTCTTCAGAGGAAGGCAGCAGCTGCCACACTGTGTACTTACAGCAGAGCGAAGAGGTGCTGCCACACGCAGTGCCTGGTGGGAAAGGCCTCGGCCTTGTTTCAGCTGCTTATCCATTAAGGGGGAGTCGTCGCTGCATGTGATGCTGCAGGAAATGTGCACCGTGACAGTCAGGCCCTATAAGTGGGGTATATGTTTAAAATACTAATTCAACAGCGTGGCACCAACTTGACCTTAAAGTCACACAAGCTGAAACAAATTCAACAATAAAATATCGCCAGTATGAATTGTTTTTAGATTAACGGGGTGCTAATTAGGTGCTACTTTAGGTGCTAATTAGCAGCTAAATTGAAACACTTGACTAAAAGCAGTGTTTGCCATTTCAGGTCCAGAAACTACAAATCCAGACCAAGATTCTGTTTCTGCCAGCCAGTTGAGAATAATTAGTCATAGTCACAGAGTACAAAAAGAAACGAAATCTTGGTCTGGATTGGAAGTTTGTGGACCTGAAATGGCCAATACTGACCACAAGGTCTATTTTGAGTATTCCCGGGGTAGGAAAGCCCAACTCTACCAATGATGAAGTACTCAAACAAACAATCAATTTTTTGTATTTTAAGCATATACTTTCTGCTGGCTGCCTATCCATTTGTCCATCATCCAGCTTCTTATCCTGAATAGGGAGTCAGGAAGGACTGCAATCTGTTTATTATAAGGCACATGCACACACTACAAATAATTGAGAGATATCAGTCACCTCACTGCATGTCTTCAGTGAACATGATATCTCTACACTCACAGAACAGTGGTGGGATTCCTACCCTCGACCTCTGTGTGAGGGAATAGTGCAGCGTACTGAGTCACCAGTCTGCCTGGGCTGTGTTTAGATGTGGGTCATGTTTGATTATAAGTGGATAAAAAATAAATACACCTGTACCGTGCCCCAGATTTTTTGTGTGTGTGGTTTGCAGATTCCCCCAGTGTTGCATGGGATACCTTCAGTTTTCTAGCTCCCTTCCAAAGTTCAGACAGGCAGTTTACTGGTGTCTACAAATTACCCACAATCTGTGTGTGTATGTGTGTGGCATCCCAGCCAGGGGTACCCCTGCCTTGGTCGCATGCTGCCTGCCATTGGCTCCAGGTCGTCCTCCTGGATGTGACCCAGTCCCAGGTCTGCATTTGGAAGAGGGTTGAAACTGCTAGGTCACGGACAAACAGTTGGGAGGCAATGGCACAATAATCAGTACAGCAGATTCTGGATCAGCGTCTCAAAGGAACGGTCCGTTGGGAGGAATGCGGCGAGACACTCTTCCTGGACAGCGGCCGGGTTTAGGGAGATACAGGCCCCGCCCCTTTAGGGTATCATATCACCGCAACCCTGAGAAACCAACCCTGAGATTTTTCATTCTCTTGCTACTGCTAACAGGAGCTTTTATATTCCTGTTAAAAACAAAGACAAATATGGTGCAATTTCTACATGACAGGTGCTTTAATCTTTTACCATAATCGATTGACATTTACGTAATTTACTCCGTTAACACAAAAAAAATTAATTTTCAGTATGTTATCTTTCCTTGAAAATGAAGATTGTTGTTTTGTAATGAATTATGTTTTTTCATTCTGTAGAAAATTTGTATTCCATATTACTTAAATTCCAGATATGTTAAATATTTGATTTGCCACAGCTACATGTACATTATAAACAGAACAACAGGTGGCAGTGTTTCACAGCTTTGGTCCAAAAAGTCTGCTAATCGGTTAACGGTCGCACTTAAGGAGAGAGGACTTTGTGTTGGATACAGAGACGCAACCTCTTAACCTGAACTGAGTCATAGGGGGGCCAGGAGACTACTCCAAATGGAATGTGAGGTCATTGTAGGACACACACACACACTCAAACACTACGAGAAATTTAAAGCAGCTAGTTAACCCAAGTACATGCTTTTGGACTGTAAGAAGAAAATCGAGGGTCTGGAAGAAACCTTCATGCGATGGGGAGAACAATCACACTGCACACACACATCAAAGGTGGGATTTTAAAACCCCAACCCTTGAGCTCACAAAGACCCATAAAGCTAATTTTATTCTTTTAATTCAGGTCTATTTACATATGGAAGAATGATGCATTTTAGGTACTGGAGCAAGCCTTAAGAATCAAAAAGATATATGTATAGCTTCTTAGCTAAGCCAGGCATGGCCACTGAAGCAGGTGAAGTTACATCTGTTCTTCTGGGAAGCTGAAGACCAGCTCAACACTGATACACCTTTTGTCCAACCAGTGTCCAACAAATCAGATGCCAACCTGACACACATTTGTTTAGTCGTGAGGGAGAACAAGTATATCCTTCGTTCATGACTGAGATATAGGTGCGTTAGTGTTTTGAATATTTACCTTCAATTCTCCATAACAATTTAAGCAATTTTTAGCCCTTTAAACGTCTTAAACATCTTACCACTCCATCATTCATCTTCTGGATGTGGAGCAGGTCAGATGCTTGTTTATTCACATCCGATGCAGTGGATTTCTGGCAGGTACAGCGATTAGAGGTCCGGCGTCTTTAGATCCTCTCCAGAAATATCGTGGGCCGAGCGGCTGCGTATTGAGCAGGCAGGGCTACATGTGACTTTGTTTTTCATGGTTATTCTGCTGCGATCCAGCGACCCAAACAAAGAGCCCAAACACTGAAAACAAGCTGGGAATCAGCCTGTGAGAGAGTGGTTTGTTCTGTGAGAGCCAGCTTTGCATGAGATTATCCTTCAGCAAAGTTTGTGCTGCTCTTGGATTCTCCAGGGTCAAGCCTCATCCATGTACCACGAGGGAGGAATTCATGCACCCATGCAGAAAATCAATATTATCCAGTTAAATTAGTTAAAATAGAGTACTGTACCCCCCCCCCCCCCCCCCCCAATGGACATGCCTTGCCGGTCTCGGGGGGGAAGCTGTAAGTGGGAAGCATATTCTCTAGGTTGAGGTTTTACCCTTTGCGTGGATCTACACCACATGTGGTCTGTCTATCACATAACTTCTCAGGAGAGAAACGTTTTGCGGTTCATTTACTGTAGCTCTTTGAATGAGCTCTGTCAATTTATGAAGACATATTTACTGAAGATGAGTCCCAGCTGAGAGTGTGACAGTATGTCATTGGAATTCTGAAAAGCTACAGCTGCTGACGTGGATCATTCTCGCTTTCTATGAATCAGCTCATATATACGATGATTTGTTTATAAGTGAGGGTGGCTGAGTGGGTCGTACCATTGCTTCCCAGCTTGGGGGTATGAAATCTACTTCCGATGTGTCTTTGGAGTTTCCAGGTCCTCCCCATATTGTGTAGGTTTCTTCTGAGTACTGTGGTTCCCTCTCACAGTTCAAATACAGGAAGTCAGGAGAGATGACTTCTCTAAATTACCCTGGTTTTTGGATGTATGTGTCAATGTCCTGAGCTCCTGTCCAAGATGTTCCCCTGCCATGTGTCCGATGCCTTCGCAGAAAGGCTCCTGGTTCATCACAACCTAGACATCCATGCATTTGGTCCAAAACTTATGCCTTGTTGTAAGTAATGAATGGATCACTTAGAGAATTTAAGAGCAACCGAATCTTCTTTCAGGACCCTATGTGTACATCTATACATTCTCCCTCAACTTTTCCTAGACAGCATCACAGGGCAATGCAGTATATTAGCTATGTTATTAGTAAGAATGTATGTTACAGTTAGGCATTTTAGATAATAGAGACATTCTGTAGTAAGTCTCCAGCCCGTGACTTCGAAGTTATGAGAAAGTGAGAGAACAGGGACCTTGCTTGTCTAATGTTATGTCATGTGCTTCAGGAAACATATACTCTCGGATCAGAACTACCCTACCAGAGGATGAACCACTCCTTTATTCACTACCCTGCAAGATACATTATCTCCCTTTGTCTTTGTTTATGATTCTCAAATGTACATGGAAGCATTGATGTGTTCCATTTTTTCTCTATTCAATCTGATCAGAATGAAAACAATTTTTACTGGCTTGACAAACTCAGTCAAAAGGCATAAACTTTGTACTATTACAGTAACCTTTTCTCCCTTTTCAAACGACACCTAAGCATCATTCCATTAGTGTTGGCAAAAATGCTGCTTCATGAACCATTTGATGTATTTTATGACTCCACCTAGATGGCGCTGTCTGTTCAAAAAAGGGGCTCAAAGCATGCCCCAAGGCAAGACAAGAGCACCATCTAGAGGGGTAAAAAAATACTGCAAACGGTTCATGAGGTGTCCTTTGCGCCAACACTACAGTTCACTATTGATAACTGCTTATCCAATACAACATGGGGTCTCGATGAATCTAGAACCTAGGTGCTGTACCCAAGGCAGGGGTCACCCAGCATGGAAGACAAGTTTGCCTATTCAAAATGCTCTGAAGTGAATTCTTTAATGAAGACGCTGTAGTAACTTAAACTTGATTGGTTTGGAGCATTTCTCAAATGACAATTAACATTTGCAAAACAACAAGTGTAATCCCCATGCTATAATGTCACGTCTGCATAGTAGAACATCATTACTCATTGCCTCACACAAATTTTCAAATGTTTTGGTACTTGTATGAAAATGGTTTTGTACCATTGTCACAATTTTGCATGATTTCAGTTGCTTTGGTTTTGCCGGTCAAAGTGGATTATCTGCTTTTCCATTGTAATAATTTTACACTCCAAATTATATATGTAAAACTCTGAGCCACCACATGCAAAACCACATTTTCAAAAATATAGCCGTTAAATTGTAGAGATGCAGGATTTTTGTATTTTAGGTTCCAACAGTACAGGATTTTGTTTACAATATGCTGCTTTTTGTGTTATACAGTTCTGTGTGACCATTTTGTTTACTAATTGTCTGGAGATCTGAAAAATGCATGCACGTGCTTTCTTTCAAAAGTGAACTTTACATACTGTAATGTGGAGCTTAGAAAAGTTGAAACTGGTGCCTTTGCGTGAATAAATGTGATTTTTCTAAAGAACGATCAGTCAGTGACAATGAGAGAGTTGAAACGGACTATCGATCAGCGTTGTGGAGCTCAGGATCAGACTTACACTGACATACTGACAATATATCTAAGCATTTTCACTCTCATGGTTAAAGCGATGCAGATTGTACTTTTCATTTTGGTGGCACTGAGTATTTCATTGGTGGCATTATTTACTTTTGAGTCACAAGTCAATTGTTTCGGTGTATTGCAGGTTTTTACAGCTAAACCATAGTGTCATGCTATATGAGCTGTTTTTACAAATGTACTTATAGTCTTGAGAATGTTAAGTATGTTTCATGAAATGTGCCAAAGCAACCGAAAAAACCTGCAAATTGCTTAAAGTATCAGATTTTAGCCATGTTGCAATGCTAGCTGCATAAATAAGTAATGTATGAAAAAACATTCTAGAAATGTAACATTTTATTGTACTGATTTTATTAAAGCTTTATACATGACATAAAGCCGACGGTGAATGGCGCGAGGTGAGCGTATTTTACAAGACATAGCTGTCCTCTCCGCCACGTTTGATTGCTGCCGATTTAACGTGACAAACAGGGAAAATATCGAATATACACGTGGTCCCTGTCGCCTGAAATCTTGTGCACTTTAAGCACTGTCCTGAGAATGACACGGAGTGGATGCGGCAGACTAGAGTGTGTGGTGAGGGGTTAGGGGCGTGTAAGTGAGAGTGGGGGCACATATAGACTGCTTCAGTGTTGCATGGCTGACCTAGTTTTTTGGGTAAATTAAAGATTGGCTTAATGCGAAGGGCAACAACTTTCCGAGGGCATAGATACTACATACATATACGAATGTAGCATGAAATAAACAGTTACTTTATCAATGTTATTAATCTTATTGATATATTTACTGCTGTTTTACACGTAGCTGTTTAGGCCTTTGTATACGAATGCGTCTTTATTGGGGGTCTATTTATCTAAACAAAACACACCAGTGCGTTAAGCTAGGATTCCTCACAGTGTCCTGGACGATATCATAGTTGAGACAGCGTTGTGCTGGCTGTCGGGGCCCGGGGGGACATTGCTGCCATTGCTGACATACTGAGACACATGGCGATGGCATTAATTTCGCTGAACACTGGAATCCCTCGAGCTTATTATAGCCGTGGCGTTTCTTCTGCCCGCATGCGGCGTCAATTTTGTTTCAATCGCATCCTTTCGCCAAAGCTATTTCTAAACAATCAGCCAAGTAATTTTACAAAGAAACCATGTGGGTCCTCCTGGTATGTTATATTACATACATACATATATACACATATAGATAGATAGATAGATAGATAGATAGATAAATAGCCTAACCTTATTATTTGCTACGAAAATTGCAGGTTAATAGTAGCACCACAAAAACATACGCATACACTGTGTACAGAATGTGACAAAGTCTTTGCACCAAATCACATATTTCCTGAACGGAATGTCATGTCATGGGCTGCTGGCTATAACGTAACACTGATTTGAGCTGTCATGTTCCTTTAACCATTGTTAATTAACGGGGTCAATCAATGCCATTCAAACACATAATGACTGCTGAAACAGCTTTGAATCTTTTAGTTAATAAATTATACATCTTTGTTTAAGAACATGGATGTTTTAAAAGGGCCTCCAAAGTCTGTTGTATTTCAGATGTTCAAAAATTACTAACTGAATAGAATAAAATGACATTTTGTTTGTTTTTCGATATCTAAGTATCCGAAAAACTAGCAGCAATCCTCATTTTAAAATAGTTCCTTTACACATGGCTGGGAATGTCATCCGAAATCTTTGTTATTGTTCTTTTTCAATAAACTCTTGTCGCAAATTTACTGATATCTCGGTTAAATGATTCAACTGGGATGAACACATAGTGGAAACATTTTAGTATCCGATCAACCGCATTTAACAGACGATAAAACGGATGCCACGGCTCATTTTCCGTTTGTTATGTGTGCATTTTTCTTTCCTCGTGTCCCTCCCACGGCTTCCTCGGCCGCCCCGCCCCGGAGGCGTGACTTGGTGCCGATTGGCGTGTTCGCCGGAGAGCCGCTCAGGCTCCGCTCCGCCAGTCCCGTAGTACATCCGTGTGAAGTCGAGTTAACTGGCTGCTCTGGCCCGAGCAATATGAACATCTCCCAGAGCCGCGCAGTTCCCTGCGACTGAGGCGGCAAGGCGACGCGACGCGACAAACGGCGGCGCAACGGTGAGTTTCCGGGGGGGATCAGAAGGACGCGTCCAGTTCCTCTCCGCCTCGGAGACTGATTTCAAAGGCGGACAGAGGCTGGTCTCCGTGCGGTGCACGATGGAAGCGTCTGGGAGGGGTGTGTGCATGCGTGCATGCATGTGCGTGTGTGAAAGTGAGTAAGTGTGTGTGTGTGTGTGTGTGTGTGTGAGAGAGAGAGAGACTGCATGTGCGCGCCTGAGTGTGTGTGTGTGTGTGTTCGTGTGCAGGGTGTAGGGGGTAATCCACACTCTCACCTCCCTGTTCCCGTAGCACTAACTGTGCCGTCTCTATCAGACAACTCGTACGCCATGCTTCCCGGGCCAGATTCCCCAGACAAGGCGGGACAGCTGTTGCAACACTTAAGATAAACGTGATTCAGGAAAAACAAACAAATAATACAATGAAACGGCTTTGGGTGGATGCAGGGGTTTCCATCACGCTGGTTAAAAGTGAGGCGGGATGCATGATGGCTTAAAAGCGGATAATTTTGCAAAGATCATCGCGTGTCAGTTTGGCAGGTGTGTCAGTCACACGCACCGTACACGTCATTACACAGTGCTGGTAAAAAAATCCTCTGAACTGCGATCGAGTTAAAAAAAAAAAAAGCACCACAGTATTTTTCCATCTTGAACACCGCGGCAATTCTTTAATCATCACTGATCTGTTTAACATGCTTACTGTATGAGAAGAGGGTATACCAGTCTGCGTTTCTGTGCTCCTGGCGGGACGCATTTGCTTAAGATAATGTTCCTCTTCGTATGACTTAAACGCCAGCTTGTGAAAACTCAAAATATGTTTCCAGGAAGGGCCTATTTTTTCATTGACGATCAGTTGACCGCTTTATTTTCTTACTTGACGCGCAGCCGGGTAAATTCAGTTTTTTTTGATGACTTGGTGTCTCCTGCTAAGAAGGCGCAGTACGGCAGGAATGCGAGGCGCTTTTGGCTGCTCGGGTACAGGCGTGCAGGGAGCACGATGCCTCCTTAGCCTGGCACTGGAGTAAGAGAGCCTCCCAGCAAATGGCGTTACTCTTTCAATACTCCGTGTTTACATGTGCCCCGTTTTACAACCACGCTTAAATTTCACCTTGATTTCTTTTCCCTCAACGGCACACGAATTATATTTCTATAAATATCTGAAATGCATAAGGGTCAACTGAGTTTCGTGTCATAATACAAGGCTAAGACATGTAACTGATTTAAAACTGACGTCTGTGGAATGCATTGTTTTTTGATCGCATTATTGAAAAATGACATCCTTGAGTCATACTGTACTGTGATGTGCCGCCCAGGCTTAGCGGCAAAATGGACTTAATATCTGGGTGATCTGAAATTAAACTTAAAGCCGACGATGATGGTGGGTAGTGCCTTTTAACTCCCCCCCCCCCCCCCCGTGCCGTTATCTCTAATGGTGGTCTGGGGACTGGTAATGAGTTAGTTCATGCTGGCTTCTGGGGCTCGTAAGGGACGGTCTGGGTTGGTGGCTGGGGAAGGGCCCGATCGTGATGCGTCCTCCAGTCTAGTGACACACAAACACCATGACACCTGCCGTCACTGGGGCACTTTCCACACATGCTGTGTTCACTCTGTGAGCATATAAAGCGTCACAGGGCATGGATCTGATCTGGAATGGGCAGACACACAGTGACACGAATGCTGAATATAAGAATTCTCTCACTGCTGTGAGTTTTTTAGTGTTTAAAACTGTGAATACTGTGATTTTTACCTCGTAATTGTGTTGTGACATGGTGGTTTTGCTCTCACTTTAAATATTTATGCTTGTGAAGACACGAGTGTGACTGTGACTCCTGAACACGCAAAGGCTCCTTTGTACCGGGTCCTGCTTGTATGCCGTATACACGGCTGAAATGTCACCATCGCACCCCGCTGGTATCTGAAGACATCACTTGTGGCAGTGGGTGTCGGGGGTTGGGGGGGGGGGTGCTTGGGTTGAACAGTGGGTTCCTGACAGAAATGCCCGCCTCCCCTCCCTTGGGCTGGACTCATTTCCATTTATTAACTCTTGTATCCTAGTTAACCTAAATCGCTTGTCCGCTTAGGCAAATGTAAGCAGCTGCTAATCTTCAGGCTTTTAGACTTGGGCCGATTTGAGGCAATCTTCTGCCCCGCCAGCATGATCCGGTGACGGTCTGGATTCCCTCTACTGTCATGAGCCGGCCGGCTGGGAGGTAGGGGGGCTGGATGAGATCTGCTGTGGTGTGTCTTTTTTTTATCTTTGTAATTGGCACAGGGAAACACCCACATTCCACAGTTTTTTCTTGCCCCCTCTCCGGCGTGCCTGTGTCCGCCCCCCCACGTGAAGCTCGATGGTAGTTACGTGCCGTTTCAGAAGCCTTCATGTACGTCACATCTGCTCGCTCCCCTGATCCGCGTACCTGCAGCGGGCTGTGCAGTGGTTGCGGTCCCCTCGGCTCGCATTGTTGCGGCGCGACGGCTCGGCCAAGCCGCAGGAAGTCGCATGACGGAGCTGGCGGCACGAGGTCCAGTAGCAGGAAGACGCTGGCTTCCAGGGGCCATTGTGAAGGCCCTTTCCCTGCATTGTGGCAATGAGGAACAGCCCCTGTTATGATTGGGAGACGTTCCAGTTTCACCCTCACCACGTTAGAAAAACAAACAGATCTTAGTGGCAAACGTTAGCCGTTACCTGTATGTGTGTTTGGCTGTAAGACTGTTTTGAAGGTCGTACTGACTGATGCCACTAAGAAATGCCGCGTCGGAAGGGACCTGTGACATTTAGCCCCACCCCCGATTGTTTGCGGGGAGGGGCCTGTCATTTTCACACACCCACCCACCCCCCAATCAGTTGAGGATGAGGAGCATGTGATATTTACCCCCAACAGGGCCGGCCCGTAGCATAGGCAATATAGGCAAATACTAAGGGCACCATCCACCCAGGGGGCGCCGCGAACGGAGGAAGAAGAAAAGAGTAAGATGATAATAATAATAATAATAATGATAATAATAATAATAATAATAATACGTAACTTTCCTATGAGGCCACCGCGGCTCCACCCTCCCCGCCGCCCCCAGGGCCGGACAGTCCAATAGCGGGGCGCCTCATAGGCTAAGACCGGCACTGGCCTCCAATATCCTATGGAAGGGGCCTATTGCTGAGGGGAGGGGCCTGTCATGTCTGCCACCCCCCTGATTGCTTGGGGAAGGGGTTTGTGTTTATCCTGTAATCAGAGCTGAGGGTGGGTTGTGGTTCCTGGTGCTTGGTGGTACCAGCAGGGTTCTCTGTGTGTGTGTGTGTGTGTGTGTGTGTGTTGAGTCCATTGCGTTGCACCAGCTTTATTTCACGCAACCATTATCGGCAGACACTTCCTGTCTGCGCAGATGATAACATTTCTGGATGTCGCCCCATCCCCAACACCCCTCCCTGGATAATGGCTCTGTTTTCTGTTTATATTTGGAGGGGCCTCTTATTCTGTTATTTCTTCTAGCTTTTCCATCATCCACCCACCCCTCTCTAACCC
>JAODKF010000138.1:1815274-1852912 GCA_026779585.1 Mormyrus proboscirostris
CCCCCAACCCCAAACAGCCATCTTTGTCCTCTGAAAAATGTATGAGAGGGCGTCCGGGTCTAAAAGGCGCGTGTTTAGTGTGACCCGACGGGGCGGCCGGCCCACACTCTGACTCCACGGCGCCCCCGTTTCCTGCGGCCGTCCCTGCATGCATCGCACCCCGGACCTGCACCCACCTCAGCTCCAAGAAGCGTGAAAATATGTAATTCCTGGACGGCTCTTCCCCTAAACGTGTGGCGCCCTTTGAAAGGTGTCGAAATTCATCCGAAACACCCTTCACGACTTTTTCCTTTTTTTAAAAGCCGGCTCTCAGTGTCGTGTCTCATCAGCTGCACGTTTTAACAGTTTTCCTTCATGTGTTTTTTTTTTTTTTCCCCCTCGCCTTATAAAGCGGAGGCAGCTTGTTGATGTTTCATTAATTGAGCAAGAGCCGTCTGGAGGCTCCATCGAACCCTCTGAAGTGAGCTTGGGAGGCAGAGGAGGGCGGAAAAAAAAAGGTTTTAATTTGGAGTGAAACAGATTCACTCGACACAGAAAAATGCAGATTTAACTGGCCGATTCAGGGAATCGAGGTGTTTAGAAAGTACCTGGAAAGAAATGGGCATGTGTGAGCGTCACTGCGTGCGTGTGCGTGCGTACACCCAGACACGCGTGTCGGTGGGAGTTGGCATGACGCCTCATCCTTGGATCTCTCTGAATGGAGTGTTTCACGTTGTTTACACCGAAGGGCCAGCTGTAAATGAAAGCAGACATTAACCGGACAATGGCACTGCCTCATCGCGTGTCACACGCCTCCTTTTTGTTTTCACCCAGAATCCTTAGGGGTGCTCTGTAATTTAAGCGGAGGCCTTTCCGTAATGGGCATTGTGATAGATCTGTTTGCCCTTTTATGTTGTTGACAGATTTATTTTATTTGTGTCTTTAATGAGTACCGTCTGGAGGTGCTGTTGTCTGGCCGCGTGCGTGTGGAAGCCTTCGTGGCGATGGCGTGTTTGTGTGGAGCTTCCAGTGGTGGGTGGGTGGGGAGGTGTTGATAGGATATTCCAGCCATAACAGTAAATGTCAGTAGGGTCGTGTGTTTAATGTAGCAAAGTGTCCACCTGCTGCTTTTAAAATAAGTTGGTTAACTGAAAGATGGTTTGCTTGGTAGTCTGGCTCTACGAGGCAGGGCAGGAGCGCGGCGGGTTGGACGGCGGGGCAGGAGCGCGGCGGGTTGGAGGGAGGGGCCGACGGAGCACGTGGCGAGGCTACGCTTTTAGCGGCTCGTGGCGGCTTCTTTGTATAGCTGCCCCGGTTTCGGAGCGTCGGCTGGGGAGATGGTGACCCAGAATTCGGCCCGGAGCGCTTTGCCGTCAGAGGAAACATGCTCCGGGCCTCCCCCAGGAGCAGGGGGGTCGGAGGCTACCGATGGGGGTGTTGGGGCTTGGGGGTGAGCCAGCACCTCGCAGCCGTAGAGGAATTGGAGGTCTGCCGTTGCCGTGGGGGCGGGGGTTGGTTTGTTTACCCGCCATGAACCACCTGAGGCAAACGGAGATGAGCACTGGTGTGGAGGGCTTGTAATCCAGCCTCCCTCTCTGCCCCCACCAACACGGTCTAACTTGTCTGGGTTTTTTTTTGTTCCTGTTCGTTGCCGGAACCGCGGGAGCAGACGGGTTTGGTTCTGTGGCGGCGTGCTGAAATCTGGGGCGTGTATTTAAGGAGGGATGACGTGCAGGAGACTAAGAGAAAAGAGGAAGGAAGGGAGAGCAGCAAGAAGAAAGTGTGAGGTTTGCCGTTCTGGTGAGTGTGGAGTCGGAGAAAAAGCCTGTTTTTGAAGACGAGCTTCGGTTCGCGAGAACATCAAAGGTGCCACGTTTTGAGCGTTTCGTCTGTTTCAGTGTAACGCTTTGCCGTTCAGATGGTTGGTTGGAGCCTTTGAGTCTCTGCGTGGGCTTCCCTGATATCCTCCCATATGGCCAAACATATGCCATTCCCAGTATTCCCAGTATGAGCGTCTCGCTTTCCTAAAAGGAGGTGATACTCCCCAGGCTTGCCCTTTAAGTGTCTGATGCAAGTCGGGGGGGGGGGCACATGTTCTCTGGTTGTGTGAGCGCTGGGGTCAAAGGTCAGAGGATGAATTTCAGTTGACAGAAGTATCCTTACGCCGTTTTTCACGTGGTTATGTCATCCAAGCCATTGGTATGTCAAATTGTATCCGACTTGGGGGGGGGGGGGAGTGGTTAAGTGGTTATAGATAGATCGATAGCTTTTATTGTCCTATAAGGATATTTGTCTTCACTGTCTGTTCCAATGCAAACACAAGTACATTGCTTGCCTCTAATATGTTGGGCATAAATACATACAAATCCATAAAACGGCACACATAAACACATACACACAATATACACCCAATCCCATAATCCCAGCAGGGGCTCCCCTGGTGTACCTGTGACCACAGCACTTAGTTTTTCTCTGTTTAAAATACCTGCCTATGAGGAGGCAGGAGCAGAGGACAGAGATCGATGACAGCGCTGAAGGTGGACCTTTGTGATGTCACGATGGCTCTCGTCATGGCAACGCATCTCTGTCAACCGTCTCCACTCGTGTCAGCATAGCATGTGGAGAAATTGAGGCCCGTGCGCTTTGTTTATTTTCTCATAATAAGTTATTAATCCTTTAGAGCAAAGCTAAGAGCCGTCCAGTCTGGGACACGGACTGTAATTCCACCCCCAATCCTGCCCCCTCCTACCGCTGGTCTTTCCGTCGGCAGTCAAGGAGTGTCTTGGGATTCCTCTGTCATAATCGGCTCGCCCCGTTGTTGGTAACGGGCGGCTAGACAAATTAGCAGGGCACTGCGTGCCCGGCTTTGTGGTGGAATAGGGCCGTTTTGTGTTGTCCTGTTTTTTCCCACTGATCCGGTGAGGAGTGTGGGGCCCGCTCGGGGCCCGGGGCCCGGGGACCCCGTGCTTCTTTGCTTAAACCCTCCAGTTAGTCCTGCCAGGCCACCGGTGAGGTTTGAAACCAAGCAGATAGCATCTGTGTCTCTTACGCTATTTCTGGAATCCGTTTGGTTTCCAAAATAAGGAAGAACAAAAATGGTCACTCAGATTCCGTGTCTCACTGGAGACCATGTGGCTGACGGGGTCTTGAACCTCAGAGGGTGGGCTGGTGCCGTCGCAGCCTCGCGCTGAGGCTTCCCGTTTCACGACATCACAGCCTGCGGCTAAACGGGCCTGTGATCTCACCGCGCTGTCCTACCCAGATGTCTGATTTCTCCAAAATGCGACAAAACGGAATTCTGTATGCCCTCATATCTCCAGCGCGAGGAGCCTTGACAGGTCCTACATTTTATGTGAATATTGATGCTTGAAATTGGTTACCAAATAATTCATTATGTAGCATGAGTAGCACAGTGTTGCATTAACTTTTAAAATTCTCCAAGTAGCCTGTTAAGAACCTGTGCTGGGTTTCATCTGAGATTTTCTTTGATTATCCCATTGGGCCAGACCTGTCCCTTCTTCCTCAGCTCTGATATTCAAAAAGGTTCTAACAAGTTTAGATATGGAAAGGTTTAGGAGGTAGCTAAACCTTTTCATACCATCATACGTCCAGGCATTGGACCGCAGTATATGGTATTTTGGAGGTATTTTCAAGAGTAATGTTGTTGTGGTATTTTGAAATCATGGCGATTAAAATTTGCAGAGCAGAGGAGAGGTCCCACATGATGAAATATTGTGGTATATCCAAAATTCCAAGCTTAACAGAAAGTCTGTAAAATGGCGGAGACCTGTTTGTTTGTGCTGGTAAATTCATTAGGGTGGGAGCATACATATTACCTAAGAGTGCAGTCAAATCGGATGCCGTTTCTCGCAGGTTAAAATGGAAAAGTAAACAAAGCACTAATGCCAAGCTGAGCGATGCGATAAAGCGTCTTCCGGGCTTGTCTCACCCCATCGCGCTTCGCGGGGGCTGCACGCACCGGGCCCTCGATACCTGCTCTTACACGAGTGCTCAGAAGCCGAGATCGTCACACGCTGGGCTTTTTCGGCGCCTCGTACGACACGATTATTTCTGCGCATTCCTGTCCTCCTCCCCCTTCCCCCCCGCGCTTGCTTGGCGTGTGCGCGTCTCTCTCTGAGAAGCAGGCCTTGGTTTTGATGGATTATGCATCAAGTGGAATATCAGAGTGGTGGGGGGGGCAGGGGGGGGGTTGAGTTTAAGTAGATGTAGATGGGAATTAGAGGCTGCGGAGGCACAGGGGACCGGAGGCATTGTGCCGACAGCCGCGGCTGAAGGGCTGCAGGGTTAACGGTGAGAGAGTGCCGTCTCTGCCTCCCCCAAGTCATCAGACTCCCAAGGATTCTCTCTGCCACAAAATATGAAGTGGGAGTCAGATCATGTGACTTGCCTTGCGTGGGGGGAGGAGGGGGGATTGGTGCTGGAGGATGCAGCCCTTTTTATTCCCCCCCACTCCCCTGCTCTTTTGAGGTTTATCACACCCTGGGGTATTGTTTTCTTAATCCATAATATTGCTGATTTCTGGCTCTCTCCCCAACTTCACTTTGCAAGTATCATGGCGTTAATTGCCGTTGTATCTGCCACTGTAGTAGTTGTGAACTCCGGTCAGGTTTCCTCTGCCGTGTGCATCCTTCTCCCGCAGCCCCCAGGGAGTCCTGTTGGGATAGGAATGGACCGGGGCTGAGCATCCCGGAGGAAATCGCAGCTCCTACAGAACCGGATCAAAGTCTTTCCAGGCGTTGGAGGATTCCCGGCCTGCCGTTCCAAGCTGCCTTCAAGCGGCTTTGCTTTGGGGGCCGGTTCGACGGCCGCCGCGCCTGCCGGCAGGATGTCAGTCCGCTTCGTCTCGCTTTTGCCGCGGTTCGCTCCGTACGTCTTTCATTAGCATTTCTGCGTGTGGTAGCCTTTTGGCCCCGTGCATCCTGATACTGCCTCCGGGCTGAACGCCGCCCTATACTGGACCAGCAGCATGTGGAGATGAGCGGATTGTTTATTATTGTTATCATCATCATCATCATAATCATGCGCCTCCCTCCATACATCTCTTCTAACTGCTGACCTCATCTGGATTACGTCAGTCTGACCTGGAAGTTCCAGATTGCTTGCAAGTACACAGTATAAATGACTCATCACTAATCCCTTATGTTAGCTGATCTGTTTATAATAAACGTAATAGTTCATTAAATAAGCATACCTCCTATATTTAATATTACAACAAAAGGATATGACTTTATTTTTATGACTCAGGTATAATGTGTTTTTTTTTTTTTCCCTCAGGTGTACACGACACTTGCATTATTACTTCCTTTTTTTGGAGGGCTGATGGGCCAGCCCTCTTCTTCTTAAGGTACACGGAAGGATCCACGGTCCGATTGTGGGGGTGTGCTGGGAACGAGCTTCTGTAAACAGCCTGGCCAGTGGTGCGGTTTGCTGCATTTTGTACGCAGCCCCTCTCTGGCTTCTTGGAGCTGGTCGCTCAGCTCTCCACCACTGGGGGCTCTGCGCTTCCTGCTGTTTCATTCTGGATACCTGTTTAGGGTAAAAGTAGCGGTGGCAGGAGGATATGGGGGTGGAGGAAAGACTGGGAAGGATTTGGGGGGGGGGGATTCCACTCGGCTGCATCTGACGCATGCTTGTGATGTCACACTGCAGCCTCCTCCTCTCTGATCCAACCCCTCCCCTTCTGGTTTTGATTTATCTCCTGTCTCCTTACGGCCTGCTGCCTGGGACAGGAAGTCTGCTTCCTTTCTGCACGCTGGGGAGAGAGCCCTCAGCGCCTGGTGCTCGGGGCTGATCTCATCTAGGGGTTTACTTAGTTTTTTTTTTTTTTTTTTAATGACCGACCACTTAATGACGGTGACAAGACGAGTGACAAAAGGTTCAAATCTCACCACAGAAGTGTGTCCACAGCCAAGGCCCACAGTGTCTGCGTGGATTAACGTACCGATCGGGAGTTATTTTAAATCAGGTGTGTAAAACAGCCTAGCAATGCTCCTTTGGTATTTTATGTCGTCGTGTTTCTTGCCGTTTTATTCCGGCGTGACACACAGGAGGAAACCGATCGTCTCTCGTTCGTCTGTTTATGCCTGTCGTCCCACGTCTCTGTAAGTGTGTCATCCTGGGGTATGATGACGCCAACGTGGTGAGGTCATCGGGGGGGGGGCCTCCGAAGTGGAATGTGCAGGGGGAAAAGCGACTGCACTGACTATTGACTGTCAGGTACCCTCGCTGCTGAGCCCCCCGCCTTCACCGCGTGGGATATTTTATGCAGATGAAGCCTCTTCACTGATGCCGTCTGACATTCTGTGAATGCGTCCCCGTCCTTCGGTCTAATACAAACCCGGCTTTTCTAACACGCCTCACAAGTGAATTAATTGGGACGCGTAAATACAATTACCCTCGATTCAGTAATTGCGGAGGTTCGCATACTTTTTCCGTCAATGGCCTTAATTATTTGCACCATCTGTCTAACAAATATGTGACTATGTCAAATGCGTGTCTTATTTGTTAGATGACACTTTTCATTATTGTGACTATTGTTAGGTCAGAATACATTGTAGGAGCAATTCATAGAGAAGTCCAGAGAATTCCACTGCCTTTTTTTTCTCATCAGTGAATCAGATTTAGTATTAAGATATAGCAGCTGCAGGAAAGGAAGGCTCCGTGTTTAATTTATGAAGTATAATACGATGTCCTCTGTTTGCAAAGGCTCCAATACAATGTCCTTGAGTTTCAAAAGGCTTCCCCTGTAAAACATGTAAAACTTACCAAATGTATAATAGATTATCTGGCAGTTAAAGCCTGTTTCTTTTTTTTTTAATCTTTTGTCCCGTGGACAGCCTCCATGCCAGAATCAGTGGATTCATGAACGAATGCAAATACGCTGTTAGCAAACGGTTGTTTAACTAACACCCCCACACCCCTTTGATTTCAGACTTGGGTGATTGAGGGAATGTGATGTAACATTAAGGAAATGTTTAGGGTACTAGATGTCAGGCCTGACTATGAATCCAGAAACACAGGCTTCTACTATGCAAACAAATTCAAGAAAAGTGCTTCTCCAAAAACATGGCAGCTCTGAAATGCACTTATTTTCAGTGGGGAGCAAAGAATTTTTATTCACCCAGTATGATGTGAACTAAAATTCTTTCTACCTGCACAGTAAATATCCAGGCAGGTGACCTTGGCTGACTAGTAGGGAGGCCCAGCACCTCAGATTCTCAATCTCCAAGGGGAGATGTTTGTTTGACATCTAGTTACCTGTCCATGACAGGGTGAGCTTGTGTAGAGCCCCAGAGCTGAGGCTGCTGTTTTTGCGCAGCTAGTGAGAAGCTGCGGTTACAGGAAGTGGTTAGCGGAGCACTGAGCGCGAGTGGCTCTGCTCTGTCCGGTCTTTGCAGAACAGCGTAGCAGGTGAAAAACTGCCTGTGTGAGCGAATGGAAAATTTCGATGTAGTCAGAAAGTGTCTGGGGCTTTATAGGAGACGTGTGTCCTTTTCAGCACTGGCAGATTGCGTGAAAGGTTTTCACTGCGATGGTATCTAATTTTTAAAAAATTCCCATCGATGGTTGTACCGGAATGGCGGGTAAAGTGAGCGGGTAATGTTCATCAACTGTAATGAACGTGCTTTCTTGGCTTTCTGAAGATCACGGACCGTTAATTTGTTCTGAAAAAAAGTCCCGCCTCGTTGGCAGTGTTTGGTTTGGACGCTCCTATGTATGGGAGACGCCGTCCGCGATGTTTATCCCCTACGAGGCCCCGACGGGTGGAAAATGACGAAAATGTCGGGGCAGCCTGGGCACGACAGGCACCCTTAATTACAAATGATCGAATAACCAAGGAATGTAAATTCCGAGGAAATATCTCTGAAGTATTTCCTGTTTGAGGGCAGGAACCCCCACCCCCCAGCCTTTGATGTTTTTGTGATACGTGAAGCCCACAGTTTCACTCAGTATATACAAACTTTCTCTTGAATGTGAACTGGGGATGTAAATAAAGCAGCAAATTTTTAAAGTAGCCTTAAATGAAGTATCCTAATGGAGCCGCTGCTGTTTGACCTCTGATACAGGTGTTGGGGGTGAAGGTTCAGCCTGTGGGCAGGATGGGAGGAGGCTGTATGAAGAGAAGCAGGCCCCGCTAAGACCCCGCACCCGGCCCCCGGCCCCAGGCCCCAGGCCCCAGCCATGGCCAACCACCTGGAGCTTCTCAGTGAGCTGCAGCAGCTGGAGAAGGTGCCCAGCCTGGAGCGGCTGCGGGCGGCACAGAAGCGCCGGGCTCAGCAGCTGAAACGATGGGCTCTCTACGAGAAGGAGATGCAGAGCAAGAAGCGGCGAGCGGACAAGCGCCGAGCCGCGGCCGCGGCCACCGAGCCGTGCAGACGCGTCTCCTTCGCCGCCAGCGTGGCCCTCCTGGAGGCGTCCGCCCGGAATGACGCCGATGACGGTAAAGCGCCTGCAGGCTCCCCTGCCTCCTGCTGTGCTGGAATATGGACCAATCACATTGCGCACTCTTGACCACATGACAACAACATGTTAAAGAAAAAAAAAAAAAACAAAGTGATAGGGTCTTCGTCAGTATGTGTACTTGTGGGTTCTTGTGTTCTCACATATCTGTTTGACATCATCTTCCATTGCTCAAGTAGGGTTCCTATACCCGAGAACAGAAGTATGTAGGACAGTAAAAATCCCCGGATGTCGTTCTTGCCCTGCCCCAAATATCAAGGATACAGTTGCATCCTCACCAGTGAGAACAATCCCATGATTCATTGCGTCCCAAGTTTGTTCTTTTTTTTTTTTTGTTCTTGGAAGGCAAGTTGGCAGTGTTGGAGTGTTGTTGCCAAGAGCACAAGTACGTTCTTTGCAATCTTGGTATTGAGGCACCCGCAGTTATTAATTAATAGTCTTAGACAGGCTTGTTACGGTGGTTTTGACCAAACCAGCCCTAATCCGCGTGACAACTATATATGGAATAAATCCACAGCAACTCTGAAAAAGGATATTTTTTTTTTATTCTCAGACAGGCAGCGCTGAAGGAAAGGCTAAGGATAATTGTGCCTGTCAGTGTGTCGGAAACGGCTGCCAAATAACCGGCCTGCCTGATAGAGTGGCAGACGTCTGTGTTACGGGCGATGCAGGTTCCCCCTTGGTCTCTAAGGAAACGGGGGACAGCGCCGGACCAGGTCCCCCAGCCCCGTGACTTGTGTGCTCGGTGACTACGTGCCGGTACTGTCGCTTTTTGCTGCGAGTGTGCACTTTGTGTGTGAATGCAGACCGGAATTTCACGTTGAAATCTAGTGAAGATGCATGCAGTGGTGGGGGAAGCCTCCGTAGATGTGTTAGATTAGCCAGTGACGGTTAAATGGAAACCTAAACTTTCTGGCCATTAGCTTGACTAATATAACCGGAAGTGTTATTTTGGCCTTGGATAGTTCATTTCCCTTTTTAAAAGTCAGGCTTTTCATTGTCTAGCTTTACGGGTGAGCAAACGGGTGCCGGTACTCACCTTGCTATAGATACTCCATTGATCCCCGTGGGGAAATTCTCTTTACGCCTCCCCCCAAGCTGGCCGTGGAGGGCGGCCCCCTGTTGTGGCTCCCAGGAAGCTGGGGGTTAAGGGCCTTGCTCAAGGACCCACAGGTTTGCCGCGGCTGGGCTCGGCCTTCTCATTATGAGAGGCGTCAGTACGCAGGAAATGTTCCCGCTTCTCTGAAACACAAAGGGACCTATGTGTGAGTGTCGTGCTGCTCAGCGCATGGCTTTGGCCAAATGAACCCTCACGCCTGACTGTGATCCCTGGACCCCCCGCTAACGGCCGCGGCCCAAATCCCTCACTGTGGCAGGGAATTATCCATCTTCTTTTTTCTGATCCTCTGCACTCCAGGACATTTTCCAGCCCCTATAAGCTAATGTGTCCATTAAAGGAATCAATCTAGCCACGGTAAAACATGCATTTTAAAAATCTAGCTCTCTCTCATTTTATATTTACATTTTACATTTATTTTGTCCAAAGTGATGTTCAAGTGATGCAAATGGCACCCTGCAAACATCACAGCTGTCAAGGGGTCGACTAGGCATGAGTGAAGTGATGCTGAGCTTCTAATGGATGATCAGGTACAAGTGTAAGCAGCATAGGAGCCCGAGCTACACGTCATCTGACTGAGGGAGAAGCGGATATGACAGAAAAGTGGAAATAAAAGGTGCATTCAGGTAATGAGGAATGGTGTTGGCCGTTGGAGGCCGCTGGTAGTGGAGGAACGTGTCGTTTTGTGTCCTCCTCCCCTGGTGAAGATGTAAGCATAGCCAGCTTGAGTAGGGTCTCCTTTTTCTTTTAGCGCAGCTTTGTTCACACTCTGCTGGGAAGGCAAAACTCTGACACTATGGCTCTTGGCCAGATGACTAAGCTGGCCAGGTTTTCAAAGGACCTGAAACACCCTGCACTGAGCTTCACATTTCCTAGAAATTAGACCCGTCTGTCCGCAGTCTGCCTGCTTTGCCTGTCTGTCTGTCTGTCTGTCTGTCTGTCTGTCTGTCCGCAGTCTGCCTGCTTGTCTGCCTGCCTGCCTGCCTGCCTGCCTGTCTGTCTGTCCACCCGTCTGCCTGCCTGCCTACCTGTCTGTCTGTCCGCCCGTCTGTCTGGTCATCTGTGTGTCTGTCCGCCCGTCTGTCTGCACATCTGCGTGTCTGTCCGTCTGTCTTCCCATTACATGTTCTGTTCGTCCGCCTCTCTGTCGCTGTCTACCTGCATTAATTGCCTTTGGCATTCAGAAAGCCAGCATTCCCGTTCGCCCCTTTGCCTTGCCGGGTGTCCTGCTTTGCTGTTTCCCACCTGGGCGATACAGGCTTTATTAAACTGGCCAGTACTGATGTTTATATGTGGTGGGGGTGGGGGGCATTAAACACTGTCAAGGACACGAGTCACGCGTGCGGTCAAACACCTGAGCGTGTCCCCACTGCAGAGGCAGCTGCCTGGCTCTGGGCTCCTGTTTTCTCTCCAGGCCTTGAAGCTTCCCAGGTCAGGTGGAGGTTGCGGAAGGGTTTTGCTGATGAAGATCATCGAATTTGGGCCGCACCTGATGACACTCAAGGGCCCCGGGGAGGGGAACATCCAGGCGGACATAATGACGCTCACCAGCCAATTGTACATTTTAACACTGAAATCGGAATGTTCCACAGTGACGTTTCCCAGGGCGTCGTCTAGGCCATTCAAGGCCACTTGGTCCTACGCGGTCGTGGTAGATTTTAGGTTACGTCAGAGGACTATCAGCTGCCACACAGCCTTCTGGGTATTTAAATGGGGAAAAAGGACGTGTGTGTGTGTACGGCCGTCCTATTTTAGAATGATCTATTAATATTCCTGTCACTGTAGAATGGTCTACTTCTGAAAGCACCTGCTAGAATGGTCTCGATATGGTGCGGATCAGAACCGAAGTCCCAGTACTGCCGTGAACTCTGGCACTGAAAAGCATGCAGAAACACCCCCGTCAGCCTGGCCGTGCAGGGGAACCTGGCTGGGCTGAAGTTTGGGTGGAACTCGTTGCTGCGTGTTGCTGACGGAAACTCGGAGGGAAATCCTCAGTGTTCGCAGGGGATTGACGTCCTCGAGACCAACCAGCCAGCTGGCCCTCACCTTTATTATCAGTCTTTCCATTTTGTACTCCCTCCACCCAGATAATCTCATGGTAATCAGCCAGAAAGCAGAAATAGCGGTGAAATTATGCTGAAGAGCGATATTAACATTCTGCTCCTCCTGCTTCCTTTGTCCGAGCTACAGACGCACATTTTTGAATATTATAAACAAAATTCCAAAGTGGTTTCTGCCTGGTATCTATGGTGCATGAAAACAAGCTTTTGTTTTGTAAATCATAAATTTACTGGCAGCTCACATTTAGGGTGTTATTTGGGATGGAATTATCCAGATGTGGACAGTTGGATGGTGATTGTAATAATTGCTTTGCTGATATTGTAATTAATGATAAGAGGGTTTTAGTAGTGGCAATTGTGGCATATTAGTAGCAATAATCACACTTTTTTTTTTTTCCAGGTGTTTTGTCGCATATGGCAGCCTATGGCAGGTTGAATCCAGTGCTTATTTGTTGACAGTTATGCTAATTTGTGCTGATTAATGAGGGGCTAATTGGTGCACCTCTCTGGCCAGCATATCCGAGGATATCCTGCAGTTTGGCACCAGGGCGTCCCTGCTGCTTATAGATCCCCCCCCCCAGTGAGAGCGCGAGCCCCAGGCCCCCAGCTGGCCATGTGCCGATTCATGTGTACGTTTGGCCCGAGTGGGCTGCTGGCTTGCCTGGTGGGCTGGGGAATGACTTTTAAAGTCAGGTTGCCTTTTTTTTATGGGTCTAGATGAGAGAAATCGTATAAATGGTAGTGCTGTGACCACAAGCAAGCTGTAAACCACAAGCTACACCCATGTTGCTTTATCTGGAGGCTGGTGAGGGCACAGATGTGTGTCCCTAATGCTCCACGGTGCCATCTTGTGGTTGGAGGCCTCGCTGCACTTTTACTTTCCGCTCCATGTTATTCCGGAGAGTCCCAGGTCAGGGTAGAGCATGTGACTCTGTCACAATAATGTCCCATTTAATTATTAATGATAATTATTCTCACTGTATGATGGCCCTCAGGGCTATTGGGCTATAACAGTTTTTATTACTGCTATTTTCCGTCTACGAGGTTTGGTGCTTGGTATGGAGCCCCTGGCTGAGAAGGTTTCCTTGAGTTTGACATCTGTTTTCGTCTTCCCCAGATGAAGGCGCTTTAAACGTGGTTAATATTTCCTGGCTTGGGACGCTGTAGGCAGTATTTCAGAACGGAATTGCTGAGGTATCGCTGAAACTAATGGCAGCCATAAACGAAACCGTAAACTGCAGATGAGAAGTAGCCGAGTCTGTCTTTGATGAACATGGCTTGTTCGTTTGTTATAACACCGTGTTCTGTTTTTTATTTTATTTATTTATTTTATTTTGTCGATGCTCATTGCGATGCACCGCGCAGTGTCGGAGCCGTCATATAAATCCTGCGTTTTAACACGGCACCTTTTATAATCTCCAGCGTTTTTTTATAAAATCGAAGCAAATCTCCCTGCGGCACTTTATGTTGAGCCAGAGCGGTTAGGGAGGGGCGCGGGGGTGGGAGAAGTCGAAGTGCCCCCTCCAGAGGGGGAACGCTTCCTATGAGCTGCATGCGCTGGGAGGAGGTCAGCTGATGGTACGCTCTGAAAAACCAGACAGACTGCAGTCTAAGCAAGAAGGAGCCAAGTCTTTGAGGACAATGTGGTTTGTGCTCTGGGGTCACAAGTTACATGGAGCTCTTTATTCAAACTCTGGGTCTGGGTCTTCTGGGTCTTGGAAATAACAGATGAGTTCCTGGTGGTGATGTGTCGCTGGGAGCTTGGAACATAACCTGGTATGAGTAGGATGTCCTGCTCACCAAGTTCAGTTCAGTAGATAGTAGTTGGTTGTAGATAAGGTGTGATTAAGTGAGAGAACGGAGGTGGATTGGGAGGCGGAGCTAGGTGGGGGAGGATGTGTGCAGATGTAGTGTCATGTAGGGATAATCGATTCACCCAGCTTGGGGTCCTGTGCTTCCCGGGAGGGATTCCAGGTTGGCCGTGGCCCTGGCACTGCCCTGGAAGATCGATTCAGGGGTTTATCCATCCATTACTCATCATGTTCTGGGCTGTCAGGGATCCCAGGCACTAAGAAATGGAATGACGTGGATGTGGTGGGTTTCGCATCCTGCTGACCAAGTCGTTCCGGCAGTCAGTCGGAGTCAGATCCTTACTCAAACGGAGAAATAAGGAAGTATACAGTGGATGGGGACATGGAAGGTTCCTCGGGGCCCGTCGCCTACACGTGGAATACTGCCCTGAACCCTGTCCCCTTCCCTTCAGAAGGTGGCGCTATCGCTCTAATCCGTCACGCTTCAGGAATTAAAGTCTAATCACGTTCCCCAGAAACTAGGCCAAGGATTTTTGACAGTGACGTGCTCCTTTGAAACTGGGACCTTCTGATCTCTGTGTGTTCTGGCAGACGCACGTGAACCCCGACTCAAACGGCGTGAGGCCCGAGACTCATTTTCAACAACAAAGGAATGAGCAGTCCTATTCTTTCACAGCATTGCGTTGAATGGAAAGGTTGGTTACATTTTTAAAAGGGCAGTTCGATGCTTCTAATGGAGAATTTGTGACTCTTTCCTCCTGAAGAGTAATTATCTCAATGTGAGATGAATTACAACATTACAAATTGCGGGTTTCTGAGATTGCAAATCCATGCGTGTAGCACTTGTTCTGTCGCTGCAAATATTACCGGAACATGGCTAATTATAAGGCTTATCTTACTTTTAGTGTCCTACTAAAGCCAGCATCTCCAGCAAAAGCCTGCCCACGTTGCAGCCTATTTCAGGCATGGCTCAAGGGCATTGTGTATAAATACAAAAGGCATTTTTAAAACGCCTTTGCAGTCTAATTTTAGGGATCCAGTGTTTCCACTTGAGCTTTGTGTGTAATTATACAGTTCTGTTTTTTCCCGTGTGTGCGCGCGCGCCCGTGCCTCTTCATGCTGCGTAACGTGTGTGCCGTCGCTATAGCTTTCTGTGCTGCTGATTATCTGCCCTTCAGTCTCCTCCTCCTCCTTCCAGAAAAAGATGTTGTTTTAAAAGGGGAACAATTGCCAGTCCCCGCGCACACTGCCGTGCGATGTCGATCGCCTTCCAGAGGCTGCCCTGCCATCCCGCGCCCGGTTGCCAACTGCCGTTGCTGCACTTTCAGTATTATCGGCTTCTGGTCATCTGAAAACCAGAACTGCTTTCCCCCCTCCCCTCAGAAATTAGAGTTTGGCAGGGTGGGCCTCTCTGTTGATTTTTTTTTTTGTTTTTTTTTTTTTGTCCTCCTTTGCTGATTGACATCTTGGTTATCTGGTGAGACCTCTAGCCAAACACCCCCTCACCCACCCAACGTAATTGCCTCGGAAAGCCATTTCAACAAATTGTTCCTTTTTCGTGACCCCCCCGCCCGACAAAGACTTGCTGGAGATCAGATTATAACAGTAATGATGCTCGATCTATAATGGCTATGATAATAATAACCGCTGTAATCATCGCGGGAAGCCTCTCCTGGGACCTGCGGCTCATCTCAGACAGATAGGGATTGCTTTGAAGGCTATTGCATCATCTCTGTCTCACTCTGTCCCTCTTTGAATCTGCCCTCTGAATCTGCCTCTGCTTTGTTTGCTTATTCCTTTACATTAAACGGAAATGAGGACTGATAAGATGGACAGTGTGCTGATTGACAGGCACGATGGTAAAGCAGTGAATCGCTCCGCATGGCCCCGGTGCCGACTGTAAGACCGAGCTGTAAATGGACAGGATGTGTGTCACCCGTATAAATTATTCAGACTCCTGGAAAGAGTGCAGTGGGGCCGTTTTGCTAACTGAGTAATGTTTGCAAGGGAAGAGGATGTTCTTGTGGTCACGAACCCATCTTCGTGGGGGATTTGCCAAGGACTGGCGATGTGGGTGGTCATCTGAGATCATCTCAGCTCCGCCTGGGGGTTTTTACCAGTCTGATCCTACCTGCCATCATGAAACTGCAACATGTCTGGTAGGCATGGGCCTTATTTAGGCTCCGCCTCCTTCCTTAGATCGCCCTCAAAAAATCAGCCCAAGTCACGTATTCTGATTGTTTCTGGTTTTGATGCTGCACACTTGTGAGTTTGTTCCAGTCCTCGAGGGGGCTGCTTTGGCCCTTCCTTTTTACACCCGTGGATCGTTGTATATTTACATTCATACATTTTTAATTAGCAGACGCTTTTGTTCAAAGCGACATACAAGTGAGAGGCACACTGCAAGCATGCCAGTCAAAAGTTTGGACATACCCACCCATCAAAATGTTTATTTGGACTACATTTTTAAATTTTAAAGACATGAAAACTATAAAATAACATGGAATTATGGACTGACCAAAAAACATTAAACAAGAAATCATTTTTTTTTGTGGGTGGGGCAGCTTTGTGGTTTGGGACTCAGAAGGTTGCTGGTTCAAATCCCATAATCAGCTGAATGATCCCACCATTGGGCCCTTGAGCAAGGCCCTTAACTCCAGTTGCTCCAGGGAATGGCTTCTTTGTTCTCTACGCCAGTTCCGTGAGGTGGCCTCCTGGGATGCTTTTCCAGCTGTCCTGAAGGAGCTCCCACACATATGCTAAACATTATTTGGCCATCCTTCATTCTCTGGTTGAACGCCTTCAAAACCAGCTCTACTGGGATCAGGTCGGCTGGCCAGGTCATGTAACCCTATCCCTCTCCTTTGTAGGTGGCTTGGTGCGTTCAAACTTTTGACTGGTGCTGAATGTGCTGTCAAGGAACGAGCCTCTAAGGATGCAGTTTCTAGAATAGGCAGAGCGCCAACACACCACCTTCCGAACAAAGCAAGAGCCTAATAAGACTATTTCGTAACCAGAAAGTGCAACATTACGAACATTCAGGGCTGTTGTGCAACAAACTTCCCGTTTACTTTACTTTAATTCGTACAGAAAATCCAAAAAGAGTGATTCTTACTCTCTGTCAGTTGTTATGCAGCATCCTATTGGCTACTTTCAGGTAATTGACAGTGCTAGATAAGCCCACCTACCCTGGAGTCATGGAAGCCTCCTTCCTTTAGCATGCATTACTGCCTTGTGTGTCATTGTTATGTGTTTAGTCCTCCCTTTGCCTTCCCTCCAGCCTTCCCATCAAGTCGTGTGGCTCAGGCAGCCTGTGGGCAGCTGATAAACTGTCAGATGATATTACGTGTCCCTGGGCAGCTGGAATAACCCAATATCAGTGTTTGGGAAGTTACTCATAAAAGTAACCCATTACATACAGTTCAGGTCCAGAAAGTACAAATCCAGACCAAGGTTTTGTTTCAACCAACCAGTTGAGTGACACTTGATGCCCAACTGGTTGGTTGAACCAAAAACTTGGTCTGGATTTGTGCTTTCTGGACCAGAACTGTCCAGAAAGCTGCGTGTTCACATGCCATGTGTAACCCAAGCGTTTAAAAGGAATTAGTGTTTGACTACCGGAGGCCAATGAGCGCCATCCAGGCCCCACATGTACATCGTCACCTCCTCCCGTTCTCTTCCCTGCAGGAGGGTGGACCTGTTTCCTGTGGGTGACTGGCCTGATCAGGGATCCAGTTGCATAATTGCACGTGCAAATCAGTGAATTAACCTGGAAAACACAAGACTTGTATCATGCTACTGGTAATCTACACCGCTGCTATGATGTGAAATGACTCGATCGTTGCTGGGGACTTTAATGCAAGATATTTAAGGGATTTTAAAACCTATCCAGATGTTCTCTGATGTGCAGAATGTCCACATGCATCTTCAGACCAGGTTACAGCTTTTACTGATAAGGTCTTAATACAACAAACATGATGTCCCAGTAGCTGACTATATATATAGCCAGTAACTCAAGTGGTCTCCTCTGGTGTGGATCCTGATTGGCTGTTTGTAATTTCAGGGGGTGTGTCAGTACCATCTGTTGGCTGAGTTGCAGTGTGTTTAAAAACTCAGAGGATATCCATCCCTGGGGGGTTGAGGCCATCTCCCAGATTATCTGGGAGGGGGTTCATTAAGCCCCCGCAATGGCTTATAATCAGTCTCTGTTCTGTGTATGTCTTTTAACAGCAACATAGTGTGTGACGTTAATTATTTGGGGGGGGCAGTCAGGAGGTTGCTGACGATGGCAAAATAAATACCTCCAGGGGGAATGTATGTTGACATAAAGGATCATGGGGGGTTAGTGTGGGCAGAGATGAAAGTGGGGTGGCTGTGGTGGGGGTGGGGGGAGTTGTGGGGAATGTGGGCGGCGGCTTCACAGAGAGGGTTACGTGGAATTTGCAGATTACCATCCTGAACCTCCTGGTCTGGGATACAGAGCTTCTCCCAGGGGCCGAGCTACGGAAAAGCTACACACGAGGGAGGGGGGCATCACGGAAAGCTACTGGCCAAATTCATGCTGCGTCCGCTACTCGTACACCCCTCCTTGATGAGGGTTTTATGCTGCCAGTGGGTGATGATAATTTAAAAACTCCCACCCTCTCACACGCTCGGGGTCTAATTCTTCACATTTGGAACAGTGAGAGCGGTTTCACCAGGCAAGATGACAGATATGTGTTGAGTTTACGTTTAATGCGGCTGGAGAACCGGCAAGCCGAGGAAAGCAGGCAGGCAGTGGCGGAGCGCAGCGTGTAGGAAAGGGCGTCCATTTTAGGAAAAGGTAAAGACTATGAGGAGAGTCGAGACCAAAGGATTTGTTGTCATTAAATTACACGCGACAAGATTGTGCAGGTGACTTCTGAAGCTGATGCAATACATAAAAGACATAAAGGTATACAGACGAGTAAACTATACATAAATTACACAGATTTTTAGATAGTAAAACTGTAAAATGCAATAATGAGACGATGCAACAACAACATAGTGATCACAGCTTGTTATATACTGCACAAGAATTAATGATTTCTTTGAAACAACGGTGGTTATATTGTTCTACTGTTAGTGAGTTGTATCCTTCTTTGGGTCTTTAGACTTCAGTTGGTCCTTGGAAAGAAGTGCAGGCATCTTGTGGGGTTTCAAAGGCCCATGTATACTAATGATGCCCTTAATGCAGACCAATGGGGCAGAGGAAGTCATGCATCTCTCTTGGGTTTCTGTCGTTTAGGACAGAAGCTTCTACTACGTAAATGTCAATGTCGACTCCTGAATAATGACCTTCTCGAGGTGTCTCCATGGCCGTCGCTTAGTTTTCCCTTCTGTCTTCCAGTCCGATACCTGCTGAAGAACAGTGTCAGCCCAGACCTCTGCAACGAGGATGGACTCACTGCCCTGCACCAGGTAGGAACCACCACCCCCCAGCCACCTTGGGCTCGCTCCTTGCCCTGCCTGATCTGTCGACCCACGCCTTCCAGATCGTCTGGCACCCGCACATCACCATAGTCTTTTTATCCGACAAGACTATTAGTCTGTGGTTACTGAGCTTAGAGGTGAAACCACTAGACTGTTAAGGGACCGCAGAGCCACCGTTAGTCACCTTCCTTTACTGCTTGGACCTTCGTTTTGATATGACTGTTCACCAGAAATTCAGGGAAAGCATGTGGTCTGTCTAGCTAGATGCCAGGTGCTTGCAAACAAGCCATGTTTCGATTTCTGTCACACTTCAAGCTGGCAGTCTCATCATCACTCTGTGGTGTCCCCCCCCCCCCCCCCCCGCTGCCTGGGCTTCTATCGAGATGCATCTTCATGCGGGTGCCTTGCAGGGGGGGCCTCCTCACCCATTTGATGGGTAGCTTGATTGTTGTCAGTGTCGTGCGTGTGATGAGCCATTCAGGTGCAGCCATTGTGTGTTTGACTTCACCGCATTTGCTGCGACATGCAGAGGTTCCTGGAATGGGCCCGATTAGCAGGGTGACGTGCTAACACAGGCAGGCTAGGGGCAGACGAGCGAGTGCTCCATGTGATGTTAATCTTCCATGATTTTCATCTTCAGGATAGCGTTCTTTTTAAAATGAATTTCTATCAATGAAGAACACTATCTTTTTATTATTACCGAGGATTAGCTTTGCGCTGCATTGTGGTTGACATTGTTGGTCACCCTTAGTAGCTTACAGCATCTGTAAAGCATCATGTGTGTAAGATGTACAGGAGTTTTTTGAAAAAGCCCCATCTGGGTGGAAAGTTAAGAGTTCTGGAACGTTCCCCCTGAGCGAGGTACTAACCCTTCTGCTCTTCAGATGGGATGCGTCAGTAGTAAAGGCTTCCGCTGTATTAAACATTGCATTTCCTAAGGCGCATTTTGACCAAGGTAAACGTCCTATTGCTGTATGTGTCCCTGTTGAGCCCTTTATCAGGATTATCTTAAACCTGCTTTTGCGCCGTAAACTTGCGTCGCTTAGACGGCTCAGCTTGACGTCCCCACAGTAAACATAAACCGTACTGAAGGCCTTACACTGTTTGCCCTTGCAACATCTGCATCGTGAATTCCACACCCTACAATAAACCAGTAACCAAAAAGGTAAAATTAGCCCCTCCCCCGTTGCTTATATTACACTTAATGAGTGATTTTTAATGAAGGGAATACTTTGTGGCCCGCCCGTTGCTTTCAGTCAGTGTGAAAACATTGCAGGTTTTGTTGCTCTCACACTAGCTGACACGCACAAGCCAGGCCGCAACATTGCCTGCTTGTCTGCCCCCATATGAAGGCGTGATAGGCTTCTCCGTCAGTCCCGCGTGTCTGAATACTTGGCCAGAGACTCCATGAAAGGCTGCCATTATTTACTACTTTATTTCATTGTGTTTTTTCCCCCTCCAAAGGGGTGATCACAGTGGTGGGAAATAGATTAATGACATGTGTGTGGGAGGTGGGGTTTGGGTTTTGTGTTTGAGTTTTTGTTGCTCCGAAACCTAGAGTCCTGACAGCTTGCATTTTTTAATCTGCTCCCCTGATGTTGCCAGTGCTTATCTTGAGACGTAATATCGTTCTTCATTATTTTGATCTTTAAGATTACACAAATCCTGCCTTTGCTAATCCTGATTACTTCTGATAAACTAATACGGCAGGAAGTATGTTGCACGTATATTTTCATGTAAAGGTATTCTTTTCAAACTGGTATTCTATTGTTATGTTATCATTTTATTCCTTTTCGATGTGAACAGTTAGATTTCTATCAGTGAAATGCAGGAAGTATTGACCGTCAACTGTATGACCTTATTTTAAATAGCGCTCACTGCTAAAAATGCAAAGCTCAACTTCTCTTTTTCTGCATCATCATTCTGCTTTCAGCTCAGTTATTTAGGCTGATTTCCCTAAAGCAGTTACATTTTACTATCTTGTTTTTTCTCATTTTCTCAAATGTTTCTTATGGACATGAATGTTCCTTTTGGGATCTACTTCTGTTATTAATGAGCAAGCAGGATGATCATCTTGACCTTTTTTTCCCCTCAATATTGCCCTTTTACACAACTGATAAATTGCTAAATAATTCTGTATTGTATTTGTGTTTGGCTGAAGGGTCACCAAAGGCTTATTTAAGCAACATTTTATTCATTTATTAATTCCTGTTTAGCTTTTAACCAAACACTGGAACATTATCAGGATTAGTGCACAAGATGCCCTCAGAGCAAAAATGTTTATTTTTTTGTTGACTTGGAAAGCATGCTTCCTTTAATAGTGGTGAAGTATACACTGAAGCTAACTGCATTACAGAGCTGCAGTTGTGCAGGAGAGGACTTCTGTCAAGGATCAACTTGAATGCTGCTTTTATTTTGACTTGATACAATTCTTATTGTAGCAGAAACGTTACTAAAAGTGTGCTTTCGCTTTTCACTACACGCCATGACGGCACCTTCCCACGACCCCTGGAGGAGATGTGCCACGCAAATGAAAGTGGAGCGACATCACCGACATCATGAGAGTCTCCTTTCGTAGAAAATGTGTTTTTTTTTTTTTTACAGCGCCGTGGCGTACACCTGCAGTCGGAACCTCTGCCGTTTGGTCAGGGTGTGCCGTAGGGCTTTTTCTTTCCGGGGATATGCTGCAGAAACATAAATGAAGTTAGTAGGAAATTAGTGGCGGAATGCATGCTGTGGTCAGACTTGTGTGTGGGAGTGGGATGACATCGCAGGCTCGCCATCCGCGCGCGGGAGACGGGATGGGCAGATCTCACCCTGCTGATGGCTCACAGAGTTGAAGCGAAAGGTCAGGGGAGGCCGGCTGAAAGCAAACACAGTGTTTCTGTTTCACGCGTTCCACATTCATCTGAAGTGGGGCCTCGCTGAGCTCAGTGTGCGCGCTCATACAAGCTGGGCCTGCCTTTCCTCGCTGTCCCAGAATCCCTTAATGTTCACGTCTCTCCTGGCCTTTTCATTTTCCTGCCCTGCTTTCTCTTGCTCTCTCTCTCTCTTCGCTCTCTCTCTCTTTCCTTCCCTCTCTCCCTTTCTTCCCCATTCTGTACCATTTAACATGCTGGTGTAGTCATGCGGTTATATTCAGAGTGACTGAATAATAAAAATGTCCCCTTTTTTGTGTTTAATGCTATAATATTCAGTCCATTAATTATAGGTTGTTTGTTTTTTTTCCCAGAATCCTTCAGCGATCTCTCTGAGTGCCACTATTCAGACTTGGCCTCACAATGCGGCCTGATTCACTCTGCCTGTCATTTCGGCTTCTCCACTAAAATGACACATTAGGTTTGTCAAGTGGCACTAAGCTGGCAGGGGGGTTCATTCACCTTGCTGATTCTCTGTCTTTTGGGTCCCGGGGTGGGCACCTGCCGGCCTTGTTCGGGGGTGCACTTCCTGCATCTGCGGTGGGGAGGGGGTGGGCGCCCCCTCCTTCAGAACTTTAGATCACTCCGGCCACCTGTCTGCGTGTTGTGCTGAGAAAAAGTGATTTGCATTCCGCAAGTCATAGTTGGCTGTAACCAATTAGTAACCAGGTGGTCCCTGTTTATTAATCTGCCAACCCCCCCCCCCCACCACCTCTTACAGTGCTGTATTGACAACTACGAGGACATGGTGAAGATCCTTCTAGCCCATGGCGCCTCCGTCAACGCTCAGGACAACGAGCTTTGGACCCCCCTGCACGCCTCGGCCACTTGCGGCCACGCCGGCCTGGTCAAGATCCTCATTAACCAGTGAGTCCATTACAAGCCACGTCTGCTCGCGAAACACGGCACGCCGGCGTTCTGAGCTGTTAAGACCGCGGATATTTGAACCTCTTGGAGTTTTAAGGCTTGGGGACACCAGGCTGTAGTCAAATACCTCGTTTAAATCATTCCACCGCCTTTGGGTCCAAGCATCTGCAAAGCAATATAACATGCCGCGGATCCGTTTCGGGTTCGGAACCACCGATCCGTACAGTGTGCGTCCAAAAGAAAACTGCCATTTATATAACACATGGTGATGAATCAGAATCCTTAGTGCCTGTTTTCAAGCGGGAGATGTTGGGTGCCGTCTGGCTGTTTGTGATGAAGCGTTCACACCTCGCTTCAGTCATTCGTTTTATTTTCATTGAGCAGACCTCGCCCATTCACGGGGTCCTTGGCTTGTTCCCTCCTGTGTGCTTACGCTCCTGTAAACATCTCGCCTCATGCAGCGGGGCAGACCTGCTGGCCGTGAACTCTGATGGCAACATGCCCTACGATCTCTGCGAAGACGACCCCACCCTGGACATCATAGAGACGGCCATGGCTAACCGTGGTGAGTGGGCTGGCGGGTTGCCAGGGTGGAGCATCACAGGCTTCCATACACAGAAGATAATGAGAGGAAAGGTGCATTAAATAATAACTGTGCGGATGACTGACTCAATGGGCTCAGTATTGTTTCTCTGTATTGCTCCTGTGAACAGAAAGGATGCCCTGTGATCCCATTATCATTCTGAAAAGCCACAAAAACCCTGTTAAATATGGGACACGGCACAGCAGATTGAGGAGCGGGGATTTCAGGGGGCCCACGGGCCTCTCCGCTCTGCCTGTGAGGACATTCCCTGCAGCATTTTTCTGCATGTTGTACCCGAAGGTCCTGCAAAGGCCCCGCGCTTCCATCAGCAGATCCGTCATTTCCCTGTCCTTCTGTTCAAAGCCTTCCTGGTCTCGCACGCCTAAGGTGATTAATCGGTTGGCGTATCTGTCACCTCCACCCCGATGGACAGGAATCACGCAGGAGATGATCAATGAGACTCGGGCGTCCGTGGAAAGGAGAATGCTTGGAGATATCCAGAACCTGCTCCGGGACGGAGTGGATGTCAACCAGCAGGACTCTCAGGGAGCCACGCTGGTGAGAAATGCCTGAGCTGGACCTGGGATCGGAGGGTTGTGCTGGTCGTGATCAACTCCGTTGCACCAGTATTTCTCAACCCAGTCTTTGGGGACTGTGGGTTCCTGTGGGCTGGATTGAGAAACGCTACCTTAGCGATCGCTTCTGCCGCCTGTTTATGTCAATATGTCAAGTTTATGTCAATGTAAACATCCACGCTGGGCCCCCTGGTTGAATTTGCAGAATACATTTGCTTTGTAATTGCTGAAGCATTGTGCAGGTTCAGTAGGACTGTGAAGAAAATAAGATGTGAAATATGAGAGTTGCCGTTTTGTGAGCGCTAACACTGGCTCTTATTGCTATTGTTCAGCACTGCAATAAAAGCATAATGAACCGTGATCACATAATGCACAGTCATGAAGATAAACAGCCCATTTCCTTCCCTTCTTATCCATGCCACCAAACGTCTGTGTGCCTAACCTCCCTTCACGGTGGCAGAATATTTTACTAATGCTCAGTTTGCCTTAAGGCTGACAAAAGCTGAAGTGCCTAAAAACATCCCTCACATATGCAGGTTTTAGCCTGGTAGCCATAGCTATACCCGGCACCGAATAATGTCTGATACTTTATTTAGCTAATTTTGTTAGCCTTGTGGTTTCACCTAGTATAAAGAACAAACATATGGGGATGAATAGAGACTTAAGATTTAACAAGCACTTTGCTCTGGCTAACAGCTGAGGGGGGGAAGCAAAGAGATTACTGCTCTTACTGCAGGGCTGTTAGACTTGAGCTCTGTGGGCAGTTATGCAGGATCTGCAGGGCGGTTTCGAAATTGACGAAGTGACACTATTTTCAGCCAATTTACATATTTACAGCCAACTACTGTCTCTTCTTTCGTTTGAACATGATGAAATATTAGCCCACCACCTAGATACTTATGTGATCTTACCTTAATGGAGGTTGTGTTCCTGTATCCTGGATTTTCAGTTGTGAGTCACTAGTTAAGGAACCATTAGCACGTGACGTGTCATTTGGTAATAAATCCAATGGCAGCAGCTGTACAGCCTAGTTGACACTCAGATGACAATCTATGTGTAACACATCTGTGGCTGCTCATCGACAAGTTTTCACGTGTCTTGGGTGAACGTTGGGGTTTAGAAGGACAGCCGGTCCTGTCCCAGAGGTAAAGGAATCTCAGGCCTTAGGTGTGGACCATGGAATCTGCCAAACAGTCACGTCCAGGAGGCGGCCTACTTGAGCGCGGTTCGCCCCCCCCCCCCCCGAAAGCACCCATGCCTACAGGCTGGAGCTGCGCTCTTCGGACTGATAACCCTGTTGGCCGTTGGGTATTGGCATGCACGCTCTGTAAGACCAGGCCCCCCTGCCCCCCCCTGATATCACCCAAAAGTAAACTCTGAAGGTTATGGAGTTTGAATGATCTCAGCATGGTGGCGGGTGTCTGCAGCTCCAGTGCAGTCGCTGTGAGAATTGGCTTTCATAACTCAGCGGGGGCAGGATCATGATTAAGTTAAGGCCTTGATTGAGACCGTCTGGCCTGCTGTGAATTCAGCTCCCATACTCATCACCTGTACCCCCTCCCCAATCCTATTCCAGCTCCACATTGCAGCAGCCAACGGCTACATCCAGGCTGCAGAGTTGCTGCTGGAGGGGGGGGCCCAGATGGATCTGCGCGACTGTGACGGCTGGCAGCCACTCCATGCCGCCACCTGCTGGGGACAGGTAAGGCAGGCCTGCTCAGAAACACCATCACATATGTGCATACCTATACACACTCACACACACCGGCACTGCATGGATCTGCTGTTGGCTCCTCCCACAGATGCAGATGGCGGAGTTACTGGTCTCTCACGGATCCAGCCTCAGTGCCAAGACCCACTTTGATGAGACCCCAATAGGCAAGTCTCCCGTGACCATGTCTGTTTCTTGAGGACCTATAATGCTCTTGTGTTGTGAGAGACTGAAATGTAGAAGGTGTGAGATCATCTCCTATAGGGAAATGCTGTTCGGTATTTATGAAATTTTGAAAATGGGTCATTGTGTAACAGGTCCAAATATAGGGTAAACCATACTGTATAGAAAGGCCTTTCTCTCTCACACGCACATTTTGTAATTATATCCTTCTGGGGACTTTTTGGTGGGGGAAACCTCTAATCCCAACATGGCAACCGTAACCCCTACGCAGCCCTAACCTTTAACCATAAATAACCAAACTAAATATGAGACTTGGCATTTTTACTTTTTTGATTGCATCTGCAGATCTTTGTGGGGACCTGAAAAAATGGTCAACCAGCAACATCAAAATACCAGGTTTTTGCAGGTATTTTGGTCCCAACATTTGGTCCCTACAATATAATATAAACCTAATACACACACACACACACACAAAGTTTATATTCATATCTTTGTGGGTACTGCACAAACCCTAATCCCAGCAATGACAATCTTGCCCCCTATCCAGCCCTAACTTTAAGCATAAGCAATTAAACAAAATGCAGACTTTTCACATTTTTAGTTTTTTTTTGGTTGCAAATTTTTATGAAATTGAGTTTTCCCTTGTGAAAACCGGAAAAATAGTAACACGCGCACACAATCACACACATACATAAGCAGTCGTGAATTACTTGCACTCTCATTCTGTTTTCTGAGATTTGACATGGTAACTTCCCAGCTGATATACTGTTAATGCTTAAGAGCTACTATTCAATCATGTCTTTTTTCTATTAATATCAAAATAACTTATTATAAATATGGGATGATTATTAAAATGGTAGCGTATGTACAGTTTGCCTGTGCGCCAAGGTCGTTATTTGATGTCCTGCATCGTTAAGATTTATCTATATGCAAAGCAGAATAGGAGTGCTTTTAAAATGGTATTTACGTGGCTACAGTACGACCACTGTGGCCACTACGAACCAGTAGGTATTACATTTCCTTGCTCATCTAATTATAGTCGTTTTGTAGTGAGAAGCTGATTTGTTAGATTTATTTTTGTCCAAATTATAACATGGCCGTTGTGCATAGCATGCGGGCGTGCTCACCGCGACCTCTGTTTTCCTGACTGCAGATTTGTGTGAGGATGAGGAGTTCCGTGCCATGCTGCTAGACCTCAAACACAAGCACGACATCATCATGAAGTCAGAGCTCAAGCAGAAGACCTCGCTGTGCCGCCGCACCTCCAGTGCAGGGAGCCGTGGGTAAGCACTGCCCTCTGCTGGCCACATGTGGGAAAACACAGTCCTCGGAGACTGTTAAGCTCTCCAGTGCCGTTCAGGGTCGCTGGTGGTGTTTGTGTGTGAGGCGGCCTGGATCAGATCTGCGTGTGTTGTGTTTTGACAGCAAGGTTGTTAGGAGAGCTAGCCTTTCGGACAGGAATAACCTGTACCGCAAGGAGTATGAGACGGAAGCCATTGTTTGGAGAGGCGGGCGGGATGAGGAGGAACGGGAACGGGAATCGGACCAGGAGAACAGTCAGTCGGTGAGTATGCTCCACACACAGGAGTCCCATGCAGATGGAGGTCTATGAGGATTACACTCAGACATTAAAGGTGTAACAGAATGAGAGAGCATCCTAAAAGAGGCGTGTAGAAGAGAGGGCGTACATTCACAGCAAAGCTAGCTTTAAAAAATGCAATTTGCGTCATTTTAAATGTTTACTATTGTTAGATACTCTGAGAAAATTATGTTTCAATAATCATCTTGTTGGTGTAAAGCAATGTCAGTCAAAGTGTGTCAGCTTAGCCATTTCAAAACCTCTGCTATAGTCACCCCAGTGCTTGCAGGAACCATCAAACACACACATTTCTTGACTACTGGTATACCTTGTTTGGTTAACCAGTACCGCATTGAGGTATTTAACTAATTAGGTTAATGAAATTTAGCAAGTACATGGAATGGCTGAGGTGGTCCTGAGGAGAGGTTTGGGAGCTGAAGTGTCCATCTGACAAGATATTAATAATTTTTTGGAGAACGGAAGAAATTTAGTGTTTATTCTGTTATAGTAGGTTTGGTTATGTTGCGGTGTAAAATTATATATTTTTGAGCAAATCTACCCTTACTATCCAGATTAATAGCTTAATCCTAAATCCTAAGACTTTTGCGCAGTACTGTGTATTACATGTGGCGGCTTTTGTTTTTATTATATATATTTGTGTCATTCTGTATTCAGATTTTGGGGTAAAACTTCAATCTTCAACCTACATAATAGTAATTAACTTATGTTCATATTTAATATCCTTTGAGTGACTGATTATGAACTGTGGGTGGCCGGCTGTTTCAGAGCAGTGCTGTACACAAGCCAGGTTTCACTGCTTCCAAGCGTCTCTGTAACTGGGTGACCTTTGCCCTTTGCCAGGTCAGAGCTGAGGAGACGACTCCAAAGGACGGCGGGAAGCCCAACGGTTCCGTCTCCACGGCGCCGGCGGCTCCATCCCCTCCGCCCTGCAACGGCGAGCCGTCGGCAGCAGAGCCTCAGAGTCCGGCGCCTGCGCAGCCACCCGAGGGGGCCTGGCCCCGGGAGCGCGGCCAGACGCTTTCGGAGCTCAAGAGGCAGAGGGCCGCGGCCAAGTTGCCGAGTTACCCGCTGCTTAATGGCTACCTGGGTAATGGCTCCGCGGGGCTCCTTGAGCCCAAGCCAGACCCCGAGGATTCCCGCGTTCCCCTGGTGTCCAACGGCAGCGCGGTCTTCTTCACGCCAACCAGCGGAGACCCACCCCTGCTCAGATTCAAGCAACCAATCGAGGAGCCGCAGCCCAAGGCCAGTGGGTGCTGCTGCATCTCGTAACGGCCAGGGGCCGAGGGCGCGGCACGGCGGAGATGCCGGGAACGTGGCGACCTGCACGTCTGCGGCATGGGGTGGCCCCTCCCTGCAGAATCGCTCCCCGCTGGGATGAATGGAAAAAGCCATTCATGTGAGGGAGTAGGGTTCGGTTTCCTCTGGGAAGGGGGAGGGATCTAGCAGTTACAGGAAGTGTAAATTGCAGGTGGCCATTGTTCTACATACTCCCAGGACACAGGACCTTCAGAACCCTTAACTAGCCTAGAAAAGAGGGTGTGTCCTTCTTTTCTGGCAGCCCCAAGCCCTCAGGCTTTTATTTTTATACCAGGCCGAACCATGCTGTTGTCAAACAGACCTGTTTGCGCGGTAAATCTAAGACAAACACAGAAGCAGGGAAGGAGGGAGGGCGAGCAGGGCGCACTGACAGACGCCAGGACGATTAGGACACTATGTTTACGGAGTGCGTGTGTCTGGCGAAGGCCTATGGCAAAGCAAACGGATGGAAGTTTTTTTTTTTTATTTTACTTTATTTTTCTTAGGAGATATATTTGCTCTTGTGGAAGTATGTGCTCTCTGTCTGCGGAAGGAGCTTTAGTCTTACGGCATGTGTGTGTTTTTTTTTTTTGTCGAGGAGATTGTGTAAATAAATGAAATAACGAAGCACTGAATCGTTGCGTGAGCGAGTTCTGTTACACGGCTGGACTTTTTACACATTTCACGGTGGCTATTTTTTTTTTTATATATTACACCGGGTTTAAAACAACTACAGGTTATTCGGGGAGTCGAGTGGATTGTTTTGTAGTAGTAAGAAAACATCAGGTTTATTTCAGTGTCCTGTATTACAGAATATCAGGTAGCACCTTTTATTACTGCAAAAAAAGAAGGAAAAAAACTGTTGTGTTTGTATAATGTTATTTATGAACTTGTGTTATGTATAGAGGCTACTGTCCGGTGTAACTGGAAAAAGGGTCCAAAGCCAGTATGTTATTTATTGTTTGTTCATATCTTTCAAACAAATTAACTGGTGTGTTTCTAGAGGAAGTATGAGACTGTCGTGGAAGAAGCAGAGACCTTAGGTGACCGTGATTTTTTTAGCAGCACAAAGCTAACGCGTTTCGCCAGGTGAGATATGCTGTGGCTTGGACGCCTTGCACCTCCGAGTCATGCTTAGTCATGTAGGCGGCAGGTAAATTCCCCATCCCACCCACGCTAGTCGCTGTTTCATGGAGCTGGAGGTGTAGCTAAAGGTATTAGATAATCGTCTTTGTAACTCACCTCCTTGGCATTTAAAGCGACATTCTAGAAGATTCTTGGACATGGTTCTATAGTGAAATGCACCCAGCCGTGGGAAACTCAGAAAGCTTTAGCTGAAATAATAGACAATCCATTATGTGCCCCCCCCCACCCCCCCAGCATGTCCAGTTTTTCTTTTTTAAATATACATTTGAAAGAGGATCCTTTTAATGGAGAGTCGTTTACCTTCGTGTCCTGCGTTAACAATCTCAGTCCGTTGCACCCGTGTTCCCCTAGTCCCAGTGCAGCCCCCCCCACCCCCAAGCTGCCAGATGTGAACTACAGGCAAGATTGCCAGTCTTCCTGTGGACAAGTGTGTGTGCTGGGGGGAGAGGCTGCCTTTAAAACTGGCAGGAGGCGTCCAGTTCTGTCCCGTGTCTTTTTGCACTTTGCACATCCTCACTCTGTCACGTGTCAAAGCCGTGTATGTCTGTATACCTGTTCCTCTGTTCGTCCTTAAATGAGATTCTGTACTTAATGTTGTTGATGATATGATGGAGACGATGATGTTTTGCTCTAACTTTTTTTTTTTTCCTTTGGCCACGTGCACAACTGTCAAAGTATTAGAATTAAATTTAGAGATACTGTGTAGATAAGAATGGGTTTATTTTTCAGTGGATAAGATTGCACTGGTTCCCATGGTTACAGTATTGTGTATGTATTTGTAATTATGGTCAAAAGTTCCATCAAAGGAAGAGTAAACACAGTCCTCTGATTCGTAGTAGCATCATGTATCATGTAGCCTGAATGTGACCCTGGAAATAAAGGTTAAAAGTCCAGTCTTATTAGAATTAGGGGAAACTGTTACATGGTTTCGGGGCATTACGGCTTGAATCGATTGCTCCTTCACCCACTGTAACCTTGGCCTGTTTACGTTTATTGAAGGATTCAGTATCGAAGGACGAATTCCGGACTACTGAAAATGAGTATGTTTTCTCATTGTGTATTACAGCTTGTATTCTTAAAAATAATTTAAAAAACTACTGATTTTGTAATTATCAGAAAATACTGAAAGATACTGGTTGTATTAACCTATTTTGAATAAATTGTATATTTTGCTCATTTTTGTATTATGTTATGTTCACTTGCTTGTAGGAAAGCTGGCACCAGCTCCTATATTTAGACATTAAGTAAGAAAAACAAAATTTAGGGATGTAAGTAAAAAGCAAATCTGTATGAACACCTTGTTTTTGAGGTATGAGAGAAAAATAGAGAACAGCTGGTCAACATTCTGAGCTGTGTGCGACACTGATCTGCATTATCACTGTGAGTTTGGTTGGAAAGTTAAGAGGGTTAGAGGACAGAAGATGGATGGGGGTATGATTTCAGTTTAATTTGAATATTGGGTGACTAAAATGGTCTATGCAGTAAAAAAGTGCAAATAGCTCAAGGACATCAAGCATTTGATAGGCCTTAATTTATTTTTACCCCCATAGAAAACTGGCCCCTGGCCCTTTCAGAACACGACCCCATCTGCCTTCTCTCTCTCAGCAGAGGCAGCAGAGAGTCCCTATTGTCGAGTGGCTCTTAGAGACATGCTCTCCAAAGAAGTTATCCAGGCTCTATTCTCCGCCCTCAGAAAAACACACGCTCTGCGGACGTGGGGTCCCGGGGGGCAAATTCTGGGGGAGAAAAGGCTGCGTTGTTCTGGCGTCAATCAGAGGGCCCCCGAAGGTCAGCGGGAAGGAATGGAGGAAGCAGGAATTGGGGGAAACTGCCGGAATCCTGCAGGAACATGACTGTAAGCACGGGTCTGCCAAAACCTCAGTTTGAGGCTGTTGTACTCACTTGGAATGGCAAATTATTAAGATTTGGGGAATATTAGGAGCACATTTTTGTGTGTGTGCAATTTTATTTGTGGGCATCCCTTGCACAGAATTTTTTTTAAATATATTGGACACTGTAATGTGTGTCTGATTGGTCATTTTAAGCTCAAGAGCTGAGTTGAAGTTCCCCGTAATGTAAAACTGCACGAATCATACAGTTTAATTTACTAAGGGGAAATATGCCCAACAGTGTCAAAAATGAAATAATAAAAATTAAAACAACCTTATTCATAGCACATTAACAGGATTCATAGTTTTATGAGGGGGGTTGATGCCTGTGTTTAATACTGGCTGGCAATGGGGCACCAAAGTTTGGTGTATCTAAAAACCTTCCCGCGTTCCAAGGCTAACACTTGATGGGTCCCGTGAATGAGGCTTTTATCTGCCTCAGAATGTGGATGGACATGGTGGGAGCCCCTCACACGCATTAGGCGGGGCCACACAATAGAGGATAAATCACATGACTGGAGACTGGCCTAACCTCATATCCCCTGGTCCAGCCTTCTTTTTCTGTGTTTGATTCAGCATTCAGGCCTGGCCAGCTGGCAGGAACATCGTTCACTGCTCGTCCTGGCCCGCTGAAAAGGTGAATCGGCAACATCAGCAAGTCGTTTGTTAAGCCTCATTCCTCCTGCTGCTAGTTAGCAAAGCCCCTGTAGACACACCACTTAGAAGCAACGTTTTAGTACAATTCTACCACCTGCAGCTGAAGTTTTGACAGATTTCCGTTCCTATCTTTTTGAAAATGCATCAACGGAAAGTTTGTATGAACCAAAAACATACTGACGCTGCAAACAGTTATGGCGTCCAGTATAATTACAGGGAACCGACATTCGAAATAACAGCATGATGACAAAGGCAGAGGTGTGAAGATTTCTTTACTGATCAGACGTTATCGCCACATGCAGATGGCTTAGTGTTAACATTACCACCCAGAGACACAGGCGTAAGACTTTTGGTAAACATGGCAAACAGCGTATGAAAATGAAACATAAATGAAAAAAATCAGTGGAATTACCCTTCGAAAAGCCAGCACAACATATGACAAATAGCCTTGGGGTTTATGTCATGCAGAATGTAATATTCAGATGACTCTGAATAGCAACTATGAACTGGCAACCCCGTCGTTTCTGACTCACCTGGTCAGACATGCTGACAGATATTTGCTTATGATAGTTTGCGCTGCATACGCAAGACAATGCGATGCCATGTGAGTTTTCCGTTAATGTATTTTTTTCATGACTTCACTCAGTAATAATATAGCCATGACATCCTGATTTCTGGATATGTCATAAAAATAAAAAGGAAAATTAACAGACTCCAGTTTTTAAAAGAGTTGTCTGCAATCTTGGTAGCACGTCTGCATTTCTGTTACATATCCTCTTTAGATGAAAATGGGTGTGGAAAACGGATGGATGGATTCCTGCTATATAAATTCAACAACTTTATCATCATCATATACTTATTAAACGCCAATCTAAAACTTTTTCAGACCCCATTTCCATAATGGAACTATATAAGCACGCATTAAACCACGGACTCAGTTAGAGTGCAGTTATAAATTCGTCCTAGCAAACCGATAAATATTTCACCGTCGTTTAAAAATCGAAATCACCCTTAGTGATTTTGCCCTATAGACCTACCCGACCAGCTTATACGGAAGGCTGTTCTTGAGATATGTATATCCAGTGTGGAGCGCAACAAACAAACAAATTAATAAATAACTAGCGAATAAATAAATGGACGACGAACTGCCTATGACTTTTAATTTGAAGCATATATCTGGCTCTTGACGTCATCAACCATGCTTTGAATGTGCCTAAAAGCAGGCATTCATTCTGCGTTTAACCTGCTGAAGTCTGCTGTATTTTCATGCGAAAACTAGCACTGCTGCTGTTTACAGTGGGGTATGTTTCGTCTTTCGCATGGTAGTCCTGCCATTTTCAGACTTATTTGGCTGACGCTTCCCCAAATCACGGTTTGGACTCTTTTTTGCCAGGTCTGCAAGAAACTGTACTTTCCCCAAACTTTTTAATCCCACGACTCACGGAATAACAGGGGCGCGGCCCCCATTTTGCAGGGGGCTGCCTTGGTAGATTTTGATGACCGTGTGGAGGGGGATCCCCTTCGGTAGGTTTATCGCTGTGGGTTTTTTCCACATATATCCCACTTTGGGAATCCCTACTTTAGAATATGCTGCACACTTCCGTGACAATGCTGTTATTTATATACAATGTTTTTTTTTCAGTGTCAGGCTTTCACGCAAAATGTGACTGATACTTTTAACTTTTCAATAAGCTCTTCATTTTGAAAACGTGGCAGGATTGATGTATAAATGAGTTACATGACTAATCATTGGTATTTTTACATAGTCAAACAGTGTTATTCGTTTTAGCAATAGGCCTATATGTCGTGGGTGAGAAAAAGATAATCATGCTATTTGTTGCGACTGTTAAAATGAGCATGTCAGCCAGTACCGACATGTACGGACAGGAGGTTACTGTGAGTGCCTTCGGAAGTTCAATACTGTGATGTTACCGCCTAACAAACGCGAGCATGAAACGCAATCAGCACGTTTCAAACATGCTAGGCAGGGTAAACGGAAAAGTGCCTTTCTGTTTGATTATGAACAGGAATGCCGCTTTTCTTATCAAATGGTTCACTCATGGGAGGACTGTAGATGTAAGATAACCAATAATTTTGCCCAGTGTAAAACTGGAGCTTGAGATAGTTCAACGGTTACCAGCCAATGTTCAGACTGAGGTTCCTATATAATGTAGTGCTGTTAAGCAATGGTGTTGCAATAACCATTTGTCATGCAGCGTTTTAGATATTATAGCAATCTGCACTACCAAAAAATATAAACGTTATTATTAAGGAAGCCTGGTGATTCATATCTGACAAAATAAAGCCACAGGCATCCTCTTAGATTGTATATGCACAAGTAGTTGTGTTCAGGGCTAGAGTTACCAGAAATGTCTCGTTTCAGGATCAGAATTACACTCAACATATTATTAATTTAGGATGATAAAACTATGTAATGCTATAGGCCATATTAAGTTTAATGCATGATTATATTACATTCACGATGAAATGGATAGAATGTTATCTCCTCAGACCTTGGACCATATTAATATATCACACACAAAAGCATAAATTGCACTATGCATATTTTAAAGTGTTACAATAAATATGTTTCATAGTTACTGTGTTGACCTATGCTAATTACCATTTCCGCCAGTTCGAATATAAATATGTGGGCGTAAAGTTCAGCTATCTCTTTTTCATGGCTGAACCACTACCAATTTTTATTTATGGGCGTGTTTCGTCCCCCCATAATCTTTAAAATGAAGGCTTCTTAGCAATTTTCATTTTAACATATGGGCGTGGCTTCTCTCACCACCATATTTTAATGTGGCGGCACGCTTTCTCGTTGCTGTCATTTTAATATGGAGGCGTGGCTTCTTGCTGTTGAGTTCCTCGCCATCTCGATCTACGACGGGATAGGACAGGAGGGAACGCCTAGGCAGCATGTAGCCGGGCTTGTTAGGCGGCATATTGTTTCGTTGCGAAACATTTCTGCATATTAATACCGAACTAGGAGAGGGTAAACAACGATGTTATTGTGTAGGAGAACGAGTGGTTCGGTGATCCAGCTCATGAACTCTTGCGGAGGACTGCAAGTTGGAAGGAGGGACGTCACCTGGATATTGCATAATCGTACCTTTGCCAGATCAAGGTTTGATCATGGACATACGCAAAGCCGTGCGGCTTTATTTTCGCAGCCAAAAAGGAGTGAGATCTTGGACAGCGCGTTCAGCACTGAAGCCCGGGCATTCAGTCTTTTTATTCCGGCGCATTTTGTGAAAATGACACCGAAACCTCATCCCGCCGCGACCCTCTTTACAGGTGCTATGGGTAATCGCCGCGTCCAGCCTCCCATTATGACGATACCCTTGCAAGCCGGGAGGCTCGGCGGGCTATGTGCCGCAGGACCGACTGCGCTCCCGCCAGGGAAGGGACCCTGCGCCCTCCGGTGCCCTGCAACCGGGGTAACACTAAGAGCGTCATCCGCCGCCGCCGCGGAGAAGCGCAAAGAAGGCGTGGAAGGCACCGTTGCAGAAGTAAACGCGGTAAATGTTCATCCCTGCACAAATAAAATAAAAAGAACGTAATACCAAGTGTTCCGAAAGCGTTGCTTTCCGCGAATTACGGTAGCTGCGATGGGTCTCCAAAAGCAATGTATTTCTCACGGGTATAAGCCATGTGCCAGTTAGGTAACGGAAAAGGTACGAGTTCAACTGGTGTCGCTCATAGGAAAGACACGGTTTTCTTTTCTTTTTTCCGCTCCCTGTATTTTTAAATTGCGCGTTCACCACGATCAGTGTTTTTTTTCTGAGCAAGTCTTTCTGACTCGGTTATGCAAGCGCGCGTCTTGGCCCCGTAGGTGTCGGTTCATGTGATTTAGATGAATCCTTAATATAGATATCCCCGTAGTGTTTCTTAAGCAATAGACCAGAGGATGACTCGTCGAAGCAAATGTCTGTCCCGTAAATATCTTGGAGCCGCTGCTGCGAAGTCGCCTGTCTAGCTCTATTTTGCAAACTGTTTCTTGGTTAGACTTTGTTCCTTCAGATGTAAAGCGGTCGTATTTTGCTATTAACAGCAAGTCTTGGAATATATATTTTTTTAATTATACTCTTATTGATACCAATCGTTCTTTAGTTAAACACGCTTTCCCGTAATACCCTAATGCGACGGCCGAGTTTGATTCACAATTAGGGTTTTGTGCAAGAACTATTTTATGTAATCCGTCGTCATTTAAGAATGTTGCTTTCCCTCCCATCACTAAAATGTTCTTGAGAAAGTGAAATTTGGCAGAGCGTGTAGAGACTTATGGTATGTGAGAACGAGGCATGTACTTTTGCTTTTTGTTGGTCATAGACGTTCTGTAATAAAACGAAGCTGTTACTAAAATCACGTGCACCACGGCTTAATGGCTTGCTGTTTACCCAGATTAGGTATAAGTGCTGCATCCAGCAGCCTTACAGTTTGAAGGCCGTGCCATTGAGCGCCGTGCTAGCGGCCCGCAGCTGGTTATTTATACCTCTGCCTATTAACAGTAATGTGTACCCTCAATTCCACAGCTGTTTCTGTCACCGTTAAGTTTTATGAAGGAACTACAGTGCCTTTTACACACTTTTTATACAAAAATCAGGCAATTATATATATCAGGCCATATATTAACAATTTTCTAGTAGTGGCAGAGACATCCCTGCCAAATTCAACCCTTTTAAGTTTTGTCGGGTTTAATGAACCGTGTAACGGTACCGTCAAGATGAAGAGAAACGGAGCCGCGTCAGCGACGCTCCCGCCAAGTCCAAAACCATACCAGAGATCTGCGCTGGTGCTTTTCAGTGGCGGGGACCCTGATGTGCGGGAGGCCCGAGTTATTAATAGTCGAAGCCCCTTCCGTTCCCGACGCGGCCACTTATCGGAGCCCCGGGCCCGAGCTGCAGACTGCACACAGCGTAAAGGCTGTTATCCGGCACAGCAGCTCCGCTGTTCCTGTACACAGTCTGGCACAGATCCCTTTCGCTGCTCACTCACATGACCCTCCCCGCATCTGTTCGCTGCCTGTTCCTCTCTTGAAAGCAAAAGCCCGCTCTCTGGCTTTCTGTCTATTGTTGCCTCGGCTGGGAATGTCGTCACGGCACGCGCACCCGTGACCTGAGGCACGGCAAAACAAAAACAGACCCCTCCCCTTATGACAGGGCAGCTGTCAGACGGCTCAGGCTGCACATAGTAAGCAGCCTTGACCTTTTTTTTCCCCATAGTGTGGGCAGTGTCCCAGCTGAAGGTACAGCAGCATGTGTTCCTTGAGAATCTGTCGAATGCGAATGGCATTTTTTGCACCATC
>JAODKF010000138.1:1855429-1865557 GCA_026779585.1 Mormyrus proboscirostris
ATATATAATCCACAGACACGCACACACTTTCTCACAGCTGTTGACACACTGAATCTCACAGACAGCCTAACATGCATGAGCTGCAGGACGTGTGTGGATGCGTAGCTACATCCCATAATAATACAGCTGCAGTGTGGTCCACAGTATGATCATAGAGCTTTGGATGAGCTAATGCAAATTACTGCCGCTGCCTGTCGGCTCACGTTTCGTCTGCGTGTCTGGCCGCTTCCGGAATATTCCTGAGTGCCCGATATCGCTGCTGCTGCTATTGAATCTGGCCCATTTTAAACCACGCCGGTCTGGCCCTGCACTCTACATCCCATTTGTGTTACCGCTTAATTCGTTTCCCATTATCTCTCATTGGCAGTATGGGATAAATGCTAATCTTTAACGGTCCAGGGCGTGTGGCTAATGGTCTTCCCAGTTCAGCTGAATCAGGCAAATCAGCTGTACAGGCCAGCTAATAACATTTATATTTAACCAGTTAGAGAATGCTTTTATCCAAAGCTCTTACAGTGCGTTACAGATATTCATGTGTAGGACTGACAACGAAGGAGAGGAGAAACTAGTTAAAGAATACATTAGACGGCCAGTAACAAACTTTTAATAAATTACTTTAGTGGTAATCCGAAGGCTTTTATTTTCTGGCTTAAAAGAGGAAAATAACACTAAAGTGGTACTTGAAGAAGACAAGAATATTCTTTTTTTAAAGGTGGAACTGGAGGGTCACCCAGAATTCAGAGGTGGCAGTTGTAAACATGGATAGCTTCCAAGTATTTTAACAGCTGAATGTGCTTATTTTTGCCCATTTGCTTGCTTGGCATTCAGAAGAACGCCATCTGGTGTTTACTGCATGAACAGTTCACACCGAACAGCAGTTGCTCTACATATTTGTAGGACTTGTCACTTTAATACAGCTTGCGCTGTTGTTTTGAAATGTGTAAACAGTTGTTTTAAAACAGTTTTCGATTAAATTTTATTTAACGAGCTGGGTAAACAAAGCTGTAAAACAGATGGGGATTGAGACCTCTTAATGCTCTAAGGGAGAGGAATGATTAGTTTGGCCCTGCGATCCTGACTATGCATGTGTGTGTGTGTATGTGTGTCTTTGCAGTGGGATCGACGTGACAGCCCTGTTTTACAAGCTGGGCTTCGCAGAGGCGGTGGTCCAGTCCAAGGTCGCCGCGGGAACGAGCACGTTCGTTTTGGCATACGCCGTGCACAAGCTCTTTGCGCCGGTGCGCATCAGCATCACACTGGTGTCTGTGCCGCTCCTCGTGCGCTATTTCCGAAGGGTGGGCCTTTTCAAGCCGCCAGCCTCCAGCCCCCGATAGATTCGCCCGGCATTTCCCCTACTGGCCTGCTCTGCTGGCAGCCGGGTCCTGGTGCCTTGCCGCCATTGCACCCTGCCACCTGCAAGTCTGTACTCAGGGTGTCTTATTTTCACGATTCGCTACGGCAGGTTTGGTATCTGTGCTTATGACAGGAGTGACATTTCTATCAGCTCTTTCCCCCAGTCCCCTGGCAGCATAAATGCCTTTTTTTTTAAATAAATAAATGTGAGTTCCTAATGCTTTCAAGGAAAAATGTGAAAAAGCACTAAGCTACATGTATAGATAATTTTAAAGGATATAGACTTTAAGACTCTTTAGTAACCAATGGAGAACTGACTCTGTAGCTGAAAGAGGTCCGTTTGCCTTCTGTGTAGTCATGCTTACATGAGACACTTGACTCTTGTCACTGAGACTTTTTTTTTTAACAAGACAATGTTGGCTGACAATGTTTATGATGGGGTTGCCTTGTGTCTAAGGGTGAGAAACTGACCACATCCTTAAGGGGTAGGCGGAGTCTGACACTAACAGTCTGCAAAGTTTGTTTTTCTTGTGTCATTGAATTATTCAAGTTTCTTTCATTTCTCAGTAAAACAATCTGATTGTACTTTTAAAAAAATTATTTATGAGTTAGAAAGGAAAAGTATAACAGGCCACCTTGACCAAACATTCAGGACCTTAGCAGTGACCAAATCAGATTGCAGGAGAGGGGCACTGGTGCTCAGAGATGGAGCAGGGAGGGGCTCCTGTATGTGATTCTGACTTAATATTTTCAAAGACTTCAGGGCTGTTGTGTTTAAAATGTTTAATTCATGCACTGGGTTTAACTGGTTGAATGAACCAGGAAATTGTCAAACCTTGGCTCTTAATTGTTTAGTAAGGAACTAACCATTTCTGAGAGAAAATTTAGTACATCTGCAATAAAAAAAGGACTTTACAAATGTTTGTAAGCTTGGCTTTTTTTCAGCAAATGTCCTCACAAACCAAATGTTGAGCTACACAGCTGGTGCATTCGCTAATGAGCACGGTGATCATTTACGGAGGAAAGACGAGCAAAGCTGCAGCTGTTTCTTCGTATCCGAGTCAGGTGACATGAGTGAGGTTTCTCAGGAAAACGCAGAAAAGGAAAGTGTTTTCTGGCCCTGTTCCTCTGCTATCTTGAGCTACGAGTCCCTTCTGATGGTTGCCAGCGGTGGCCAAGGTCAGTGGAACTGTACACTCGATCTTCGAACGGATGCCAGGCCTGAATCTGCGATCATGAAGCCCCACCCATCTAAGACCTTATCCGCAGATTTGAAGGCTTTATTGGCTAGCTTTATGCAGCCATGGTGCTGGTGCTGTATTTGTCTGGTTATGTTTAACCACTGTTTGCAGTATGAAGCCACTTTTAATATTAAGAGCCAAGTAGTATTTTTTTGTGGCTGGAGTTCAGCAAAACCATGGCTAGCAGCTCACCTGACTGGACACTAAGAAATGAATTCTGTGGTACACAACCTATCAGCTGTCTGAAGTTTTTTGTTATATGTACATAAATGTTTTATTTTCGGTCCAGATCAGTGTTTTATAGATGCAATTTCTAATGATTTTTTCTATATATACACGCACACACACCCAAGTAAATACCACACCTGTGACAACAACAGACAAATTACCACAAGCTCATTTTATTTTTGTATGTGTTGGTGTTTTTAACCAATAATACAACATATTTGCTGTTTAAAATGTTGTGGCAGAACAATATATCATGAAGTTTTACACCATCTTGGGTGTCCCCTGCCTTGTACCCAGTATGACCTAGGATAGACTTCATACTTACACTGACCCCGTACTAACAAGTTTCTGATCCTTAGTCTGCGTGTTACGTGGAAAAACTGTTTATCACTCACTTGACGTTCTGCACATCTAGAAGTTTTTTGTGACATTGTTAGTAGATCTTATGTAATTTAGCCAGCGAAGCAGATTATGCAAGTCCCAATGCCTGTATGTAGGGAAGGAAATTTACCCCTTACACTGAACACCATGCTTAGCAGTGCTGACTGCAAAAGAACACACCCTGTACTTCTTGTTCAATCTCCAATACTGCCAGGAAAGGAATTCTGGCCCATGTCATCTGCAGAGTGAAAGCGTTATTTTCAGATGTCGACGTTGCTCTGACTCCTCCTTCCTTATCTGTTTTGTGCTTTCTTTCACCATCGCCCAGTTGTCCTTCTGCTTCCAACTTAATTGTTCCTTTGTTGCTAATTGTACAACAAAGCACTTCCAAACCATTACATAACCGCCATATTTGAATTTTGGCGTGGACGTCCTACTGAGGAATGCTAGCTTTGAGATTTTGACAGACATCAAAAGGCCCCGTACAAATCAAATGCTTCCACTTGTCATGACTTACCTGTCTTTAGTTTTTTTTCCAGATGATTTCAGCAGAATAAAGATGAACATTCCTGTCGATTTTACTAAACAGCGCTTTCCACTTTACCAGGCCGACATGTATTCCGTTCTTACCAGTGTCCTCCTGACAGAGCAGACATGAAATATGACCGTAACTAAGCAGAACCAATGTCTACTGATCCCCTAAAAGCTGTTCTTGGATCATTTGTGAAAAGCCTGGATGGTGTTACACTTCCTTCGTGGAGACATTTGCGGGGGGGTGGTCACTGCTGAGGAGATTTACTGTGGTCTTCGGCTTTACCCTCTCAGAACAGCACGACTTCTACTGTTCTGTGGTAGAACCATGCAGCCTCAATTGTTTGGTTTTATAACCTTGTCCAGACTGATAGGCATCAACAGCTTCTTTAACCAGAGATTTTCAGGAATTTCTTTTCACGCTACATCAAAGATTAACCAGTATGCGATGCACAGGAATGAAAACACCCGTGCACTCTGGCCTGAGCACTCTCTAGTTACTCACTTTTGTTTTAGGACGTGTGTGTTCACAGCTTTTTTCTGTTTGTAGTGGCAAAGCCAATTTGGTTTTAATTGGGCACGACCGACTGAAGTCTGACCTCACTGTTTACCAAAGCATTCAAAAAACAGACGGATCATTCTGTCTTTAGTGCTAATTAGAGCGACACGTATTCTACGCCATGTTTGATTGCTTAGCACACAAATAAAAAAGAACCTTCCATATTACAAAAACCTGCAGTAAGAACTAAACAAATTCACAGAGAATGTCGTAATGATAGTTTTCAGTGTTTACTGTCAGAAACTCTAGAAAATGTAGTTTTGTTCATCTAATGAAGAACAATGTTGCAAATGCTGCGTATATACTGCATATAATTCTAATAGAGTGTATTCTGCATTTAAAATATTAGCATGAATTAGGATTCCTAGCCATGATAATATAGATGATATTTCCAAGTAAATGCTCTGGTGAACATTGAATATCAGGCTTTCTTTGGTGTGCAGTTCTCTCTTTACAGATCCCCCAACATGCCTTAAATGGATGAGGATAGAACCATCCATCCATTTTGTTGCATTCAGTCATGGTCACTGCAATCTGGAACCTCACTCAGAAAGTGAAGCACGAGGCAGGTTCTGCTTTTTTATCACGAGGTGTCTGCACTTGAAAGGCAACGTAACACCATCAAAGTCTTGGAAAACATATGACATCATCTTGCGGCTGGAAATATAGGGGGAAGGCATTCTGCAGAGGTGGGACTCTCCCAGCCACCAAAAACCCTGGGCTGTGGTATCCCAAAGGTCAAGTAATCTGTGGACCGACAGTTGGTATGTGGCTATCTGAATATAACCGATGGACTTTGACTGTGAAGTCAAGGCTGGAGCTTTTGAAAAGTAAAATAAACACAAGATAATAATGAAAACAACGACAGACCAGCATGGTGATTTAGTGGCTAGTTCTCAGACCGTGTTCTGTGTTTGTGTCAGTTTCCTCTGGGTGCTGTAATATCTGCCCACAACACAAAAACACTCAGTTTATTAGGCAGACTGGTTTCTACAAACTGCTATTGGCGCGTAAGTGTGTCTGTTCCCTGTGATGAACTGAGGTGCCTCATGACCTGTTCTTCTAGGAATTACCCTCAGTGAGGTCCATTGAATAAAATAAAAGGGTAATGAGAAATGTTAAATATATAATACACATAAAATCAAACACTAAGTTAATTATGTACTGCAGCAGCGTTCTGTGTATGTGCCTGCATTGTGGGTAACCCGAGTGAAGGATTAGCGGCAAAACCGCAGAGGCAAAACAGGAGGTGAAAGGGTACAGCAGAGTGACTGCGTGTGACTAATACAGACCAAGAACTGTGAGGACATTTGCTTAATTCGGCCAAAGCTAATAGCTGACTAAGTTTCTAATTTTAAGGCGAATGGTTATCAGTTTTGTTTTGTTTCTAAGCTACACTGGTACCAGCAGTAGAAAGGGAAGTTGAGCTTCCATTGTGCAAAAAGAGTTCTCCGAAGCAAGAAGTCACCCATTTGTACACATGCTAGAGCTACAATTATATACGTGGGGCTTTGAGGTCTGGAGAGAAGGGCTGGGATAATTCTGCGAAACAAGGTGAATGTCAAAGCGCCCGCCGTGGCACTGTCCGGTGGGGGAGGGGAAAAACCCAGCGGCTTGCACCTCTTTGGTCTCCTGGCATCACAGCCGGAGCAGTTTCTTCTCAGTTTTAGGTAAAATGTCACAGAAAAAGAGGGGGAAACCAAGACGAGCCACAGATGTTCTAAAACCCCGAGTGCGGTTGAAAGAGTGTAACCATCTCGCCAGCCCTCATTTTCAAAATGACTCCGAGTATGAAGGGTACTGGTGAGGGAGACAATTTCCATTTCGCTTTCACTACGGCGGTACTCAGTGATAATTAATGGAAGACACACCTGACACTAAACAACAGCCTATTACCCCCTCCAGATACCAGGACCAAGAACCGATGGTATAATTCCAAAGAAGTTTTAAGATGCCACTTACATGCCTCAGTGTTTCCAGATAATTATTTGAGAGAAGCTTTCCAGTCTCAGAGCAGCCCCTGCATGCCTACATCCATTGTGGTCTTTGTTGCAAAAATATTGTTGTTTAAGCATTCTGCATGACTGCGCCCTGCTTCCCAGATGCTGTAAAGAGGTGTTTTGGGGAGGGAGGGGGCTTCTGTTCCCTGTCATCACGTGTGCAAGCCCGAAAATGAAACTCTGAGAAGGATGGGTCATGATGCCTTTTGTGCTGGACGGGATCATCATGATGTAATCTGTTGTTGGCCTCAACTTCCTGTCTGGAGCTTGAGAAAACATTCAGTTTCCATCTGAGTTTCCTGCCTTGGAGCAAAGACATCAAAAGTATTCCTGTGGCCACACTCCTGCGGTGCGTCTTTGTCAAATGTAAAAAAGTGCATGTGCATAAATGTACTAAGGTTTAATATTATATATATTATATAATATTATATATTCACATATAATGCTTAATTTTTAAAACAAATATATCTTTAAAAAGAGAAGCACCAAAACTGCATCCACCCCAGAATTAATGGTAGGTTTCAGCTGGACCAACACATATGAAACATATGCAACTACAAATGGGAATCAGTAATAATTTGTTAAGGTATTTATTTATATCTTACAATACCAAAGTAAGTTTTTATACTGAAATTGAAACACATACTTGCATGATTCTTCCTGTTTGAAGTAAGGTCTTTGCTTCTGTTCTAACATTTTCTTGAATGAAAATTCTGTACATTTAACATGGGATAATTGAATCAAACTCTTTGTAAAGCAATGACTCAAACGAGCATCTTGTAACAATGCAGCCTATCGTTTGCTAACCAAGCGTGGTATCATTTAAATTAGATAGAAACGTCAAAATCATTTTCTTCCTTAACGGAAATAACCGAGGTTTACTTTTTCTATTAAAAAAAACAATGACCACTAGGTGGCCCAGTTTGACAAAGAATTACATTTTCCCGAGGTGGCCTAAATTCATAAAATTGACACAATGAACAGAGTATGAATCCACAACTTAAGAATGCAAGAACATACATCAGATGTACTTGGTAGAAGACTAATTCTAATTCTGAAAATAATAATAGGTTGTATAAATGCATGTAAAACATTAATGGATACATTTAAAACACTCTGAAGTTGGTGAAATATGGTGAAAACGCCTCCAAACCTTTTGAAGGTAGTGGAAATGGACTCCTTTTATTGAAGAGTGATTGGCTTGGCTCTATGGGGTTGTTAGTGCTGAAACAAGCATGTTGTATGTATATCTCATTTCCTATGTGTGCGTTTCTTGACCTGTGACACACTCTGCTAATAGTTGATTCAGACTCTTATACAGAAGAAAAACATTTAGTGTCATTGTATACATTTGGTACATTATTTTTAGTTTGATTTTTGTGAAAACCGTTAACAGTTTTCGATTTGAATGAGTCTGATGGTCTGGTCAAGAGCATTTAAAAAAAACACAACACTTGTTTTGTCAATTGTCTTTTGTTGCACATCATTTCATGGGAAATAGAAATTAGGTTTGTAATTTTGCAGTGGAACTTAAGAGGTAATTTTAGCAAATTTGATAATGAGCTCCTTGTTGTTACTCGTGGTTGCTCTCATCAGCTACACTAAACAGCACTCGTTTTATTTTCCTGAACGATATAATGAGCGTTTTCTCGTTTTCATTTCCGAGTGTGCAGATTACCACCAGCGGCTGGAGGTTTTATGCAGTTCCCAGGGAGATTTTGCCCCCCCCCTATCGTCTAACTCTATTACCTTTTCATTGCACCAAGGTTTCTTGGGAAGCTTCTGAAATAGGGAAGGTGAAGTGGATGGGGAAGCTGTCTTTTAATGTAAATGTCACAATATAGTAATGTTCTTTTAAAAACCTGAGCGCATTGATTCTGGGAGGACAGTGGCAGGTGTTGATATTGGAACAAGAAAAATACTGACAATTTGCAGCATGCAGTGATTTTAGTCTCCATAAACTTCAAATATAAACCAGAATAGAAATGTCTCCTAGTGATGTCAGGGGGTAAAATAAAAATTAAAAAAAGAAACTGCCAGTTCAGTTTGGATTTAATACCATAAATCTCCCGGATGTGTCCGACATCTTTTCATATTGAACAAATGTACCATTCTACAGAATTTTGGTGAAATTCTGCTTTATTAGTCCCACGTTTCACTCTGTGGTTCTGGTGTGCTTTCTGGTTTGTCCCTTCTTCTCTTCCAGCAGAGGTCTGCAAACCGTTCCCTTTGACACGAAAGCTCCTCAGCGCTTCGGCTCCTTCAGCCGCCACGCCGCTCCAGCTGGCTTTGCCCATTTCCCGCCATCACTCGGGCCACCCGATTGGTCGCCCCCCCTCCCCCACGCCCATACGGGACCGCGATCACAGTGAGACCGCAGAATGCGGTCACGCCTCGCGCTTACGAGATTGATAAATAATTCCGGCTACAGTGCTGGAGGGGAGGGGGGCAAATAAATAAATAAATATTAAAAATAAATAAATAAAGTGGGGACAGAAGCTGGAAGGAGATTTGATGTGTCAGGCAGCTACCGTGCAGGACGATGGGACGGAGGCAGCGCGGCGTACTGCAGGTCCTCATTAGTCAGGATCAGGTCCCTTTATTGCCTTCACCTCCCTCTCCCCTGGATGTCCCCCATGGCTATGAACAAATTGGTGACAGGGATCCGGGCAGCTTCGCCAGGATGTGCCCGGGCCTGTCAGGTGACGCCAGCGGCAGGGCGGCCATTTGTAGGTCCGTCCGGGGCGGGTTAACCCATTCCGTGTCCTAGTGTCTCCGCACGCGCGCACCCAGCGATTCGCGGGTTTCCCGGGGCGGCGAGTCACGAGACAGAGAAATGGCGGTAAGCCGATTAGGCGAGTACAGTAAGAGCCAGGTCGATAGGACGCTAACTGCAGCTCCAAACGGGACTTCACCAGGGGAATTTCCTTGCTGGAATTGGTTTAAGCGTATAGGGCCCCTCTGCACAGGTGATAAATCAAAAGAAGACTGAAAAGGACATTATGCTAAATATGTAATTGTGCCCCCTCCCGTTTTTAATCAGGAACCGGTTTGTATCATACAAAACGCTCCGATTGGAAACCCCTTCCACCGCGCACCACAATTAGTCTGATACAAATAGGGGCTGGAACTGATGTTGGCATTTTGCTGCTTTTTATTTTCTGTTGGTTCTCGCATCATTTTACCACGGCAACAAAGTTGGAGGAAACGAAACAAAAAAAAGCTGACGTTTGCGCATTTGGATGGAGTCAGATTGCCGGGATAGCCACATTTTATGGATGAATCTTAACGAGATGTCATCTCGCCTTGCCATGTAAATGAATAAAAAGTTAGTTATGCTTAAACAAACACTTTTCATTACTGGATCTAGTTGTGCCTATATTTTCTTAATTATTTGAACCCTACTTGTTTTATATGATAATAATTTATAATTGTCATTAATCTAATTAACTGCAAGGTTACTTTTATTTTAAGACATTTTCTGTTATGCTGTGAAACAAAACGTTTGCATAAATCTTTAACAATGATGTTGAGCTTAACTTAGATTTTTGGAGTAGGACTGCTTGCGATTGTGCATTTTTTTGCAAACTGAGGTGTTTGGACACTTGATACACACAAGTATGTCTATGTATGTTTGTGCCTACAGTACATATTTACATATTTTTCATGAAAAATCTTTTAAGGAGAAAAATCATTTTAATCATGTTGTTGTCAACTTCTGTCAATCTAAACACTTTTCAAGAAACACCCCAAAACATATTTGACCAAAAAAGTATGTTTTCAAGCTGTCTTTTGGTGGTGTTGTTTGTCTTTTGGGGTGGGGGAGGGGGGCGGG
>JAODKF010000138.1:1882772-1895591 GCA_026779585.1 Mormyrus proboscirostris
ATGAAGGCTCATGCTAAATAAGGTGGAAACGGGCAGTGTGAGCGCTTGCTCTCCTCAAGACATGCCGGTGAAATTAATTTAGGCAAAACATATTCAAATGTATTCCTATCCAGTTGGTGGCCGTCAGCACGGACTACCAGGCCGTGAGAAACGAAGACCCCGACTTGTGAAGGTCTTTGATGTTGCTCCAGGGTCACCTGCTTCGGTAGGTCATCCTGTCCTCACTGACACCACTGTGAAAACACTCAATAAAAGCTTTTAACGCACGAGGCTGACTGTATATTTGTTATCCTTAACTGCAAATAGACAGCTTGAAACATCTATGCCCTTAGTGGTCCATCTTTGTTACTAATTAATAAGGAGCCTGTTAATTAAATAAATTCATTAAAGGATGGCAGAATTAAACAGCATGTTTAAAAATAAATATTATGAGCACATGCTGCACGGTGGAACACAGGAACCAGGGAGGAGAAACTTTGGTATCTACTGCTATCTCATCTAACGGGGAATAATACTAATGTACGTTGATTTAATGAATCACACCCACTTAGAATGGAAGATGATAATTGACGGGTAAGATGGTGCCCCGTGCGAAGCAATTTTACTTTCGGCAAAAATAAATATGTTCATGACCCCTTGAAGCATCTGTTGAACTTACACCTGCAGTGGTTTTTCTCTGGCAATTTGGAGAGATGATTGGAGAGCTGTATCCGTGATCCACAGCTAATTCACGAAATATAGAAGCGAGGCGTCGCCCCGCTGTGGCGTGCCAGTGCCTAGATGGAATCTCCCTTCCAAGCACGCCGCCTCGTCTCGCATTCCCTTAGAGGAAAGTCATAGCAACCACGCAGTCCGGGGGGAAGGGGGCTTCCACGGCAACGGCGCATACAGACGCTGGCGCTCGTCTCCGCGTCGCTGCCGATCTCTAGCGATCAGTTGCCTCGCCGCGGTGCTCCCGTTGGCGGTCGCGACACCCACTGACAAGCAATCATGCGGGTCGGGGTGTTGCAGCGGATGTAATCACCGGGTCCACAGACCGACCAAGGCGGTCATTATCTACTGGGAAGGGAGACGCACCAGCCAGCCTGCTTGTATTCCCTCTATTTCCTGTTTGTTTTGCCACTCTTCCTGTGAAGATTTATACTCCACGCTCATGAAAGGGCCCCTGGAGCTCTTGAAAGGGGCGGGGGATGAGAATGAGGAAGATGGGAGACTGAACCCAGCAAACATAAGACGTCCACCAGATGTGTAGATTATGCCCATATTGCGTCAGTTGGTCCAGGACCATATCTGTATGTCTGCATGACGTGCAAATCAGGTTCAATAATTGAATGTCTGTCGATGACCCCTTTTAGATGTAGATGCACAGTTCAATACTTGAAGGTCTGACTAGGAGATTTTTTGGATGTCTGTGGGTGAGCAGGACCCAATATTGGACGTTTTATATAAAAGATTTTATAAAAACTTTCATTCCGGCTCCACTTTGTATGACAAAGCGTTCAGTAGACGTATTTTGGACGCATCCTCGCCCGGTGTAAGCCCATCCGAGAGCCCTGTTTGGCTTTGTCACGGTGCACACACTCTTTAACAAGCACAAAAACATCCAGTCTCTTCCTGACCTTGAATACTTTTATCTGTCATCGAGGAACGATTCTTATAAACAACACAAATATAGACCTATGATGTTTATGTAATGAAACGCATTGCCATTGGGAAGCTCATCATACCAGGCATTAATTCAAAATCCTAGGTAATGAATGTATAAATGTACTAAGTAAACAAGCAATTATGGCCATTATTGCATTATTGCTATTTGCGCAATTGAAAAGCACTGCTGAGATGCTGTCTGAATTATTTCAGTCACGATAATCATTTCAGCATAAATGAGCACATGCAGCTGTCCTCGATAAGTGGCTCCCTGTGGGGTCATGGTGGCCCGGACCCAAATCCCAGCAAGCGGAGGGCATAACAGAGCACGGCTCTCAGACGGGATGCCAGGACGCGTCAGACACACTCAGGCGGGCAGTGTCCTGAGACGCCTACGGAAAGGGCCAAACATGCAAGTTTTAGTGCAAGTTTAAAGGTATTACGTGGATTCCTTTTGAAATTTAGACAGGTGTGGGGCTGTTTAGGAATTGCTGTCATTCTTAAAGCAATTATATAATTTTTCCATCTTCAAATTTAGATATTTTCTGTCAGAAAACAGCCTGTAGACTGTACAAATCTTTGGAATAAATACAGCTGTCAAACCTTTCAAAAAAGATAAAATCTAAACCTGAAACAGGAGGTGGCACTGCATAATTTGATAGTGCAAGGCCACATTAAAACTATTAATGCAGAAGCCATAACTTGCTAAAAACTTGTAAATGAGTTCATGTCAACTTAGATCAGATCCCCCCAATGAGAAAAAAATCCCTGAAATTGAAGTTGATTTTTGACCCTTTGGAAATTCAGAGCTTCTTAACCAAGTGTCTTACTTCATTAATTTATTGATTCTTATTGGATTAAACCAGGAAGTGATTGACAGTACGCAGTAGTCCCGCCCACTACGAATCCACAATTTTCTCATTATTACAGTAAATCCTGTGTGCCTGTAATCACAAGGTCAGTGGGTGTTCAAACCCAGCCTCAGCATGTCTGCGGGTCCTTGAGCAAGGCCCTTAACCCCCAGCTCCCTGGGCGCCCCAAAAGGTGGCTGCCCTTCGCAGACAGCCTTGCCCTACAAAAAGCAAGTTGAGGGAGGCGTAAAAAACAATTTCCCCACGAGGATCAATAAAGTTGTAATTACTATTACTATAACTATTACTAAATGCCAATGCATTGATGCCAAATCATCCTTCAATCTTTTTTTAAAAAAAACACACAAAACACTAAAATTACTTGTTAAATTATAGCTCAGCAGAAACTGCAAATGTATTTCTTATAAAGAGGTGAAGTATAAAGCATTCAGTCCTGTCAGCTCCATAAAACATCAAACATATCAGATATTAAGCGCTAAAGACGCGACAGCTTCGTACTTCCCAAAGTCAGTCGACAGTCCTCACACGCAAAACGCTCCTGGTAGAGTCTATTATGATGACACGTCTACATTTAGATACAGAGCATTTGTGTCCTTTCTTGTCACCTTGGGGAACAGACACCCCAGATGTCAGACTCTTAGCTGTGACATGTAACTGGGTTTCTGTATCACTGTGTATTAGTTACCCAAAATGTTAACGCTGTCAGATAATTTTGTATGTATTTAGAATTCTTTTGACACAAGAGAGACACTGGTAAGTTCCAAAATGCACATGACTAAGACCATGTCCAACAATCTCATACTGTTGTTTTATTGGAATATGGATAACAATTACTGAACAATAGTGTCTCCCCAATCGATTGAAGAAAGTAGTGATTACTGTTTAATTAGTATATGAATGTTTTATTTTCCTTTAATTATGCAAATTGAACAATTAGTTGCAAATAAATGGAACATATTTTCTAGGCTAACTAGTAACGGCATCCAGTGTGGTCTTATTACTGAACATCATGAGCTTAGAAGTATCAAGCAAACTAGCTGCACATCGAATAGTAAAAACTGCTCGATATATCCCAAAAAAAAAAAAAAAAATGTACCAAAACAATAGTTGCGACACACCTTGAAGGGGTGTCGGTAAATGGGAAGACACTGTTTTGTTGTATTTAAAATAAGGCCCCTTTGATAACTCAAGTCGTTGTGCGGCCCTGTGGAAATGTATGGAGCAACATGGGCCTTCCCTGCCTCATCGCTGTTGACTGACACCTAGATGATCTGTGTCAACGTCCCACAACCTTCCAGAGGTTAACGGTTAGTTTACAATGGCCGTCGTGCCAACTTTCTGGAAAGCAATTGAATCAGCTGAAACTGATGACAGCTGCTTGGAGGGGGTGAGACTACAGGCCTTCAAATGTTGCTGTGTTTGTTCCCTTCCTGAAGGTAAAAACTGATTGCTTGTTCCCATTTTGAATTGACATCTATGTACCCACCCATCGATAAGCAGTATGTCAGACATGAGCGCGGCCTCACCTGCCTCATGCCCATCTTGTATGGGGAAGGGGGCACTTGACTGAGGAACCGGACTTAGAAGCGTACTCCTCTCAGAAGTATACTATACTCTATTCGCAGTACTACATTGCCACCCAGAAAAGTCCATTTCAGCTGAGAGCGGCAACAGGGAGAAATTATTTTTAGACAACACTTAATTTAAATGGGCAGGAAAAAGGGGGAGGGGGGGGGGCAAGTGTGCAAGAAAATAAACAAAAATGACACAAAGGCGGTGAAGTGGAGGCAGAGAAAGCGCTGGAAAGCCAGAGAGCGCCAAGCCCAGGGTGGAGCTGCTGAAAGCTATTCCTGCTCCACACAGCTGCATGCGTTTCCACTGTTCCGCCAAAATCCCAGGAGGGGCACAGTGACGCTGGCGCTAAACGCAGCATCACAGACTTCATAGGGGGGGACCGAACGGCGTCGGAGTTCCCATGGGGCTGGGGGTCCGGCTTTAGGGAAGCTTTGGTTGGTTTGGAAGGCCGTGCTGACACCAGATGCACGCCATTACTCTTGATCAGGCATTCTCTCTCGCTCACTCACACGCGCACACATTTAGTGTACCTGTCTAAATTGGGACCTTCCATTCCTTTCTATGGGAAAAACACTAATCCCAACCAGAACACCCCCAACCGCTAACCTTAACCATAAGTAACTAAACGAAATACAAGACGTATGACATTTAATTTTATTACCCAGGCAGATTTTTATAGATTTCAGGTTAACCAAATGGGGACCTGAAAAATGTCCCCAAACGTAAGGAAGTTCCAGGTTTTACCACACTTTGGGAACATTTTGGTCCCCAGATGTGATCTATGCGCATGCACGCACACACACACACACGAGGTGTGTCGTCTCACACGCCATCCCACTTGCCGGCTACACTAAGTGTCAATTGTGTGTGATCCAAGCTTTTATTCAGTTTCGTCGCCTCTGGTACAGCTCCCAAGGTGCTAATTGATGTGCGGCGCTTCTCTCTTTCTGAGGGATCCCATTGGGTGTTTCGGACCCGAAACCCAGCGAGGGCTTTCACTGGGAGGAGGTGGCACTTCTGCCATTTGTCGCTTAATTTTATGCAACTGTAGCAGTGCTGGTGCCGCTGCTTCTTGCAGTTACACGTCACGTCCATCAGGGGATCTATTCATCATAGGGACACAACCTGTCTGCTGCTCGTACACAGAAATGTAACCACAAGTCTTGGTAGTAGGTGGGGGGTAAACTTCACTGCAAGGATTTCGCTAACAAAAGTCATGAAAAGGGACACAGCTCTTAACCATATTGCTCAACATTACATAAATGCCTGAAAATAAGATTATATGCAAGCAGTAAAACAGCAGGCGTGATCAGTGTGGATGGTGCGGACACCTTCAATCAAACCCTTTAAAATTTGGAAGGCCTCAGGGGAACGTGCAGAACATTGTGGAACAAAACACGAGAGAATCCCTTCCAGACAACGAGGGTAAATCAAACGGGCCCCAGTGCCAGTCAACTGACAGGCCGAGAGACAAGGTCTGATAAAAGGGCATAGCTGCAGACCACACACACACACACACACACACGGTTTATAAATAAATGCCCACAACTCATCCAATGTACAGTGAGGGCAGAGGATAGAATGAACAACACACTGCACATGTGGCATACGTACACCATGTGACTGAAAGAAACATCTCACATCAATCTCAAAAAGAACAAAATTTCTCAGCTTCACAGCTCCAGGGGGTTGCCATTAGAATTAAATTTCACTTTATTTCAGCACCATTTGGACAAGCGGACCGTCAGAAATGACGCCACAGCACAAGCTGTTCTCACTCAGAAGCGGCATCCGCTCCCCAACGAGCCCGAGTACAACCTCAGATTGTTCACTGATGCAGTGGTTAGTATTAGAGAATCCCAGAATTATGCCAAAAATATATTACAGATATTACACCCTTTATTTAGAAAGCTCCAAGATGTTCATGTTAACAAATATCTAAGAGAGAATTAATCAGCCATATGCTAATACATAAAACTATATATATATAAAAAACAGAAATTCTACATTTAGACATTTTATGGGCATTTGTTCTAATGATATCTGTAAACATTAGTTTTTTTTTTTCCATCGATACATTGTTCATTATATTGTTATTAATACCTAATGGTACTCTGTAAAGATATTCAGCAATTAGTTTCATAGACGTTGAACCTGGGCAGGTGGCGTTATGGAGCACTAAACCAGAGTGAGAAGATGGCCAGCAGCAGAAGGGCAGGGATTCCAACACCAGCACCTTCTTTTCAAGCTTCATTTGTGTTCTACATTTTGAAAAGTAAGAAAAGATACATCATGCAAGAAGGACAAAAGGACTGTCCCTCTCTGCATACCACAAACCCGGGCACGTCCGCTCTCCACCCAAAGGAAGCATTCAGATAGGTCGTGTGGGATTCAGAAAGACTGACTGGCTGTGCAGTGTTGGATTCACAGTTTGCCCCCCCCCCGCTGGGTTTAGTGATCGAGGAACCCGGGCATGGGGAACGGGCGCGCAAAGGCCTCCACGCGCTGTCGCAGGTCGGCGATCTTGGCTACCGTTTCGGGGTCCTCGAGCAAGCAGGACCTGAAGTCCTGCAGCTTCGCTGAAGGGAAGAAGACGTGGGAACATTTCAGGCTTCTGAGTGACACACGGCTCTTCACCAGCATCGTGATTCCTGTGCCAGAACGGCAGGCTCTGTGCCGTGTCCTCTAACGTCTTTTTAAAGTGCCAATTCAGTACTCGCTAGTCCATCATTAATTTATGAGTGACCATTATGGTTACACTCATGACTTTTGAACAGATGTTTCCTCCCACTGAGTGACCTGCCCCCCTGGATTGGAGCTTCCAGGTCTTCTTTGAAGCTCACATCACCTACCCCACCCCAACTCCCCCTTCCACTTACTGGTCTTCTTCTTTACATCCAGGGCAATCTTGAACCCCTCATCCATGAATTCCACCACTTTCTCAAAGTCCGCCTCCTTGAACTGTCTGGAGGTCAGGGCAGGTGCACCTGGCAAGCAGAGGGGGTTGCCAGGTTAGGATGAATACCGAAATTAAGCACTACCCACAAAACGATGCCATCCCAGAGATCTTCCTGTACCTAGCCTGAGACCCCCAGGTGTGAGGGCACTCTTGTCGCCAGGGCAAGTGTTCTTGTTGGCGGTGATTGACACCAGCTCCAGCACTCGCTCCGCACGAGCCCCATCCATGCCCTGAGGCCGCAGGTCCACCAGGACAAGGTGATTGTCGGTGCCCTCTGCAAAGACAGATGACGATGACCAGGAGACCATTCAGACGGCACTCTCAGGGTCTTCCTCAGGAAGAGCTCCACACGATGAGCCTAAAAGAGGTTCACTCTGGTTATGGAAACTCACCGGACACCAGAGTGTATCCTCTCTTCAGAAGTGCACTTGCCATGGCCTTTGCATTGAGCATGACTTGGGCTATGTACTCCTTAAACATCGGAGTTGTTGCCTGAAGTCAAAAATGAAGAAAAAAATAAAATTTACCAGAAGACTTCGGACACATTACATCTTCTGGCTGACTTGAGAATGCCTGGGCATCCCCCAGAATGAGTCTATGTACTTGGGAAAAGGTTTGGTGTGGCCTGCTCAGCACGTCACTACCATGGCTATAACCAGATAAAAAAAAAAAAAACAGAAGATGGATGGATGGATGGATGGATGATCTGGTGTAGGCTGTGATTATACCCGTAATACCAACGTGTTATCGTGGTACGTTGGGTACACCATGCTACCTTGAAATCTCAGCGAAAAGAATACTATATGGCGGTGGTGATTACCCCACTGTGTGTCTTGGGGGGAAATTCCCAGAAAAAATCCCGGAATAGTGCTGTTTTTGAAATTATCATCAAAATACCATATACCGCGGTAAAATGCCAGGACAGTGTAAGGACATAAAGAATCGGATATCGCCAAGCCGACCCTGAAGGTTCCGCGATACACTGCACCATGCTTAGGCTGTGGCCCAGATGTGGTTCACGCCCGAACGTACGGCCAGCATCCATCAGGATCGTGCCACTGCTGGATTACGACAGCGCGGTCATCTCTAGAACCTTGACGTGGAAGCGCCGATCAGCGCGCCTCTGACGGCTGTCCCTGGATGGGCTCGGCTGAACACCGTGCCACAGATGGGTCAAGTCCAAGGGCAGCACAGAGCCATAATGAACAGCAGCACCGCCGTTGTGACGAGGGGAGGAAAGTGCAACGGAAAAATGTTTCGCGCTCTGTAAGCACCACTGCGGCTCTCGTAGAAACGTAAATGCCGACACACTCGTGATCCGACGCACTGACTTTACTCATGTTCTGAAAACAAGTCTATTATAGAAAAGGCTCAGTTCAGTATGTAAGCAAGAAATATGTGCGATTGTGTGAACTGGACCCATGCTAGATGCACACATATTTCTATGTTCCCCAGTTATGTCCCTGAACTCATTTAGAGCATAATAATTGATCATACTGTCACACTCAGATGAGTTGATAAAGCTACTATATATGCAAGTAGACACCAGCACATTTGACCCGGCTTTGTTTTTAATCTGCAAATTCGACAGTCACTTCACTGCACCTCCAGCTTCCTGCACCAAACGAAGGTGAAACAAGCAGCGGAAACAGATGAAGGATGATGCATGGCAGCAGAAAAAGGTGTGTGGCTTATTAATGACAACTGAATATGTCCTAAACTGGTTAGTAAATGACGGATGGAAAAATATATTAAGCAATCAAAAGCAGCAAAACATTTTTACAATAATTTGCAATTTGAATATAAGTGTTATCATTAATGTATAATATTGCAGGCTAATCACGCCCCCCCCCGCTGCACGCCTTCACAGTAACAAGCACCTGCGCAACGAGGCGGGGGGTGTGAACTGACCTGTCGGAGGGCGATGGCAACCGCGGCGATGGCGTGATTGTGGGGGCCCCCCTGCAGGGAGGGGAAGACGGAGAAGTTGACCCTGTCTTCCAGGTCGTAGCGGACTTCTCTGCCCTTCTTATCGACTGAGCGCACCCCCTTCCGGAAGAAGATCAGGCCAGCTCTGGGAAGCAGAATGGGCAGTAAGCCCTCCAACATCTCCAGGCAAATGCAGAAAGTCAGAGCCGATAACGGCGTACACCAACATGCACAGGAGAGACGCTAGATTTTTACACACACGAGAGATTATATCATGAAGTAGAAAAACAGTGAAGCCAATATACAGGATACTGTCCCGAGGTTCCCACCCCCAGCCATAACACGTCACAGCATCTCATTTATAGTTATGTGTATCAAACAATATTCCATTTGCAGGACGCGTTGGTCTGCATGGGAACCTCTGCTTGCTTGACTGCAGTATGAGAAGTACTGCCTTTACATTTTGTTTTTCACTATATCATGATTAAGATAAAGATTGACTTTCCAGGAGCAAATTCTAGTGCCTGCTGCAGCGAGAATGTAGTGCACTGAAGAACATACATGCAGCGCCCAACAGACAGAGACTTCTCATACATGCACATACAAGTGCACATACACATGTGATACATGCACGAATTTAAAAAATATAAAGTACACATATAGACTATCCTGATCAAAACATTGTGGCATTACAGAAATAAATGACAGATTAATTACAGATAAACTAATAAGAATAATGCAGGCGGCACTGGATCTGCATTGTTACAAAGATGGGCATGTTCCTGTCTGCGCACTTTACGTACTTCGCTATTGTATGCAGAAGAATTTTCCTCTAGAAATCCTCTGCTCATCTTGATGGATGCCCAAAAGCCCCACCTACTGGAGCCAGGAACGATCACCCCTACACATGAATGGTACCTTCCCGTTCACCCACCTGGCCCCCCTGAGCGACTTGTGCGTGGTGGTAGTGACCAGGTCCGCGTGGTCAAAGGGGGACGGGATGGCGCCGGCGGCAACGAGGCCGCTGATGTGGGCCATGTCGGCCAGCAGGTAGGCATTGAGCTCCGTGCACAGCTGCAGCGCGGGGGAGAGGGGGGGCGGGGGGGCGCAGGAAAACAATTTATACAGACAGAAAGGCAGAGATCTTCCTGGGCATCCCAAGAGGTTCATTAGCCTTCCCCCGAGGCAGAGACCATAGCAGAAAAGTCCGAGTGTAAAGTCTCTGAAGCATAAAACTGCATAGTTAGTGCATTACAGCCATAATACCGCATCAGACACTCCCTAAACAGTGTGATCCAACAGAAAGAGTGGGGGCAAGGGAAAGCTTAAACGACCCTGAACGTTTACGAGGCGGAACCAGGACTTCTGACTGAGCCGGAACAAGCGGGATTTTTCAGACTGAGCAAACAGATTATCTGGTCATTACCAATACATACTAAATAAGATAAAATTGCAATATGTGTACAATTATCACGCTTTGAGATTTAAAGAGATTTTGTGGTCAACGTCAAGCCAAACATAGCACATATTGAAGAGGGCAGTCAGGTAGACTCAAAACAAGAACGATTGCTCGAAGCAGACATTCTGGAACTTTCCATTTACGTGCAATACTTCTGAATATGGGGGAGGGGGGTCGGAAGTATAATTTTTTTCAAAGGGACTTCAATTTATTTTGCCCCAGAGTGACGGGACTCACCACAAGATAAAGTAGGGCTGGTCAAACCCTTTGACAAACTGCTCATGAGATGTCGATGACATTCAGCTCAAGCAACCTTGGATCTGCTGTTTGATTTTAACTCTGGCAATGCGTTTACGACAAAAAAAAAAACAACATGACAAAGACAAATGTCAGAGTTACAGACCTACCATTTGCTCTCCAAATACCCAGGGTTGAGCAAACCCTGCTTGTAAAGTCATCGATTAGCACTGCTGCGCTACCGGAAAGCTTTTACATCCATTCTTACCATATTCCCATCCCCATGTAAGGGAAGCCATTGTTTCACTTTGCACACATGTGTCAAGAATGGAACCTTACACCAGACATTTTCCTTCATTTTCTCACCAGCCAAACCTCAGGACATGTTCTAAATCGTCTGCATGTCGAAATTAGCCAGGGCTTTGACTAATCATATCTGAGGATGAAGATACAGTCTCACCCTACAGAAAACAAATAACCAACGGGAGAAGGCTGGGGGGCAGAGCGGCTCTGAGGCAGCCGCGAAGGTTTTTAACCACAATCTGCGGCACTCAAACATCCAGCCCCTCAGATGGCGGATAAAATTCAACCTCATGCAGGGTAGAATATGACCTGGCGATGGAAATGGCTAAAATATATAATTTGCATTAAAAAGTTTGTCCTGCTTCCAATATTTAATAAGTTTGAGTGACGTTTGAGGGCATGTTTTATAATTCTGTCACCACATGTAAACAATTTAAACAAAAATAAAATGTATGTTAAAAAAAATAGCAACACTAGCAAGTTTTTTGGGGAAGGGTGAAGAACTCATGACATTAATAAGGTAAACCAGTTAAGTTAAATCAATCATTTTTAATTCCCGGGTCTTGAAAAGTTAAGTGCTCAAAATTATCATTAATTTATGACAAAATCTTCAGAAGTCAAGTTGTTCCATTACTTTGCTCATGTAAGTTAAAATGTGGCCGTTTTAAGAGCCATTGTTCATTTTAAAGACCACATTTCCTACTCCAGATCTTGTTAGTGGAGCAGCAGAACTGGTGTTGTAAAATTAAACTCATTTCCCATTTAGTTACAATATCTGTTAGCTGGCTGTGGTCTGCCGAGAGCTCTGCGGTACCTGACGATGTCTGATGCGAAGCAAAGCCGCAGCTTATGGGATGCGGTCAGTACAAGAAGCACTACATCTCACTGCTAAAAACAGCCCACGTTTGACTCGAGACATTCTGCACGACGGTTTTGTTTAGCAGTCCGCAGTAAAATGCAAAGTTGGCTATTAAGTTCATTTCGTAACATGTCTTCGATGCAACCAAGAATCACAGCAAGGAATTATGCCAATTACTTGGGAACATTCCAGCTTCCGACAGATAAGCCCGTATTTCAGGTTTTTGTTAAACGGTAACTGTTTGGACGTGCAGATGTGAACAAGCCCTTCGAGTTACGCGTTTCCCGCAATCCGTTACCTATTTTGATAACTTTAGTGCTGAAAATCAAGGACCGAACAGGATGACACTGAGAAAGAGGGAGCAGCTGCAGAATGGAGTGAGAGAGAGAGAGAGAGAGAGAGAGAGAAGGGAAGAGAGCGAGTGCAAGTGCAGGGGGCAGCAGAAGAGGAGGAGGACGACTCGCCAGGGCGGGAAGAAGAGCAGAGGGTGAGGGGTGGAGCCACCTTCTTCATGCATGCGTAGTCGATGAGCCGGGCGTAGGCACTGGTGCCGGCGATGATCAGCTTGGGACGGAATAGGCGGGCTGTGATCTCCATCTGCTCATAGTCGATGAGACCTGTTTTGGGCTGAGGGACAGACAGAAGCAGGCTGTCAGAACGGACGGTGTGTGTGGCTCAGAGGGTCAGGATGTAGTGCCTGCGATCAGAAGGTTGCCAGTCTGAGTCCCAGGGTGAGAAGAGTGATTTCACCGTGGGACTCCTGAGCGAAGCTTAACCTGCCGCAGCTGTTACAGGGAGCCTGGTTGGTCACATGGACGCATTATTATGCAGATGTGACACAAAACGAACAGCAAGCATCAGCTGGGAAATGCATTTACCAGGAGACGCAATCTGCATTTCAGTTTCCTTTTCGCAGTTTATTTTCTCCCGCTCCAAATGTGGGAACTATGTAACACAACGGAAAAAACACTAATAAACC
>JAODKF010000138.1:1909151-1923937 GCA_026779585.1 Mormyrus proboscirostris
TATATAAAAAATATGGTTTAGCACTAGAATCGCCGCTTCCCACACCAATGGATGTCAAACGCCTTTAACCGCGAAGCGTAGTTCGCCGTGTGAAGCCCTTTGTCTGCGCTAATCTGCAGTTAATAGCAGCAGCGACGCGACCAAAATGACGTACATACAGGCTGCTCTGTCCTGTATGTATTATATATTATAGATAAATAGACATAGTTTATTGGTGATTTCATGTTCATGGAAGTTTCCGCTTTTTAACAACAGTATAAAGTAATGTTATTTGTTATATAAATTGACCCAGGTAAAACAATAATTGTACGTTTTCAGCATCTGGCATGCCACTCACGATTTCAGACTCATGCAGGAAATCTCACGGCAAATCTATTTTATTCCATTATAAACCTAAAATATGCCACATCAAAAATTTATTTACATGGTTAAATAAAAAAGCAGACTATTTACAAGGTAAGAACTGTTACATATGTATGCAGACATCTCGAATTGAATTGTACTGAATTAACTTGATTTGACAGTCAGGTACTGCATGATTACATGCACTGTCGATACAACTGATAGGCTACTTAAATATACATCACACTAAATAGTTAGACATTATGATCTTCCAGAACTTTGCTTCAAGAAATTTTCTCTAACTGGACCTCTTTAAATTTTAGTTGAATACCCCTGCAACAGAGCTACTGAACTAATTAGATTTTTTAAAATCCCAAAATCGCAATATATATCGTGGAAAGAAGAAATATTGCAATGTGATTTTTTCCCCAATATCGTGCAGCCCCATTACCAGGTAATTCCCATGGAAAGTTTCCAGCTTGGAATAATTCCAAAATTCCCCAGCTTAACTTCCCATGGAACGGAAAGTTTCCCTAAATCTACCGCCCCTATGCAAAAAATCTGTCAAAGGGATCTCCCCCCTCAGCAAAATTTACCAGAGAGGACCCTAATGTCCAGTGCCCTGCACTACAAAGCAGGGTTACTGGCTTATTGGGGTAACTTGTTGGATTTAAGGTACCACAGTTTAAATGTCCTTCACATTCGTTCACTTATATTTTGCCTAGACTACCTTAAATCTGAGAAGTTACCCCGATAAGACAGTAACCCCACTTCGTAGTACAGGCCCCAGGGCTAATTTTTTAATCCCAGCCCAGCCCTGCTTAACAGGATGAGTTAGCTCAGGTTACTGGTCAGCAGAATACCTAAACCCCACATGGAACTGTAGATTATTTCCAGAACATGGCTCATTTTTGTACAGCTCAGAATCACCTGACTAGATGACCTCTTCGAATTCATTTCTGCAAACATTTGTAGAACCGAACTCTGCAGACAGGAGGGAAAAAACACTCCACTGTTTATGTAATGGAAGCTTTTCTAATTTACCTGGGTACGATTTTTACTTGCAATGTAAAAAAACGACACCCATTTAACACTACACAAATCTCTGCATGAGACTAATCACACAAAACACACACTATGTAGTTTCAGACTTCTGAAGGATTAATTATATTTCCAAGACGAATTAACGCAAGGCGTTATTCCACAACCGACAGTGTTTGCGAAATTTTCTGGCACATAAACCGCGGGTTTATTACAGTTGACTAGTACTTCTTTGTATTAAGCGCCTGGCGTACTTTGCCCTGGTTCCCATTGTACCGCCAAGTCGCATATACACCAGTAGTCATACACTTTACATTTTTGCTTGCATATTTAGATTATTCTCGGAACAAACTACGTCAAATCAGGTACAGTAGACTATACTGACGATGTACTCAAACTAACAATTTAGCCATTAACTAAAATATAAACATGATGCAAAACATAAATATTTCAAGAAAATAATGCATAAAACTGGTAGCATGAACCTGCCACATGGACACACACATGATGAAACCCCACAAACGAAATTGCATCATCTGCACACCGGACCCCCATTTACCTCCCACAATAAGTAGATATTGTTTGTTTCGTATACATTCTTCATGGGACAATATACTGCAGTGGCCACAAAATTGGCCAAGCACACAAGATACTTTTCTCGGTTAAAAAAGGACAGGTTTGGAAGTTGTATGGGTTCTGGGACATAGTGAGATAAATGGAGCTGGCAGACAGGACTGCACCGAGTCCGATATGAACGCCTTCGTCTGCAAAAAAGACCTCGACAAAGTAGCGGAAAGTAGTTAAGAAACTGCGAACTTGATACAAATTGCCCCGTTCATATGCATTGACAACCTAACTTGTGTATTCAGCAAATAACTACCAACCTATATTTATGAGGCCAGCAGTTGAGTATGTGGCACTAAAATGGAGAGGAAGCCGGCGTCACTTCGTTTGAACTCGTCGTTTGCATATATCGATTTAGTATCTAATATAAGCCATAAACGGTAATTTGCTTATTTCTTGCAGAAAATACAACCTGGTCTTCGTTTTTTTTCACAACATGCGGCTACTCAGCATGTGCATCTGTGCGAATGGCCATATTTACCAACTGTCTACTAATATGGGTTTGCAAAAATGCGTGGAACCGCAAATGAAAATTCCTATACTTACCCGTACAATTTGTCGTAACGTTAATGACAGCATGTCGTCAGGTAAGAAGAAGCGACAGAGTCAACACAAGTGCTGAATGTAAAAAAAAAAACGTGGAAACCAGATTATTCAGGAACTACCGGGCACATGCACAGTGTCGCGCAAGGTAACATGGGATATGTAGTTTTAAAAACCAATATTTGTGCGCCAATTAAAATTTATGTCACATATTAGTGCCTCATATTTATATGTACACTTTGTTATATGGAGACCACCCACACGCTATAAGATCATCTCAGGGTATAGAAAATTAAACAGGACGTTTTGAAGCTAAAATAGTGCACTCCACATTTGCGTATGTAGTTGTATGGAGTTCACATATTCTGTGATTATTAGAGCTTCCGCTGCATACCAAGTTTTGAAACTAGACTATCTGACATCTGTAAATTGCATGATGGACGGCATTCCGCCCAGCGGTACTGCAGGCATGTACGGCGTGTTTCCCGTTATTTAATACAGGCGTCCTTCTGATACCAGGGCAAGTGTTTGGAAAATGCATGGCTGGAAAAAAAATAGCAATTACTAATCACGTTCACTTACGAAAATGGCACATTGAATGTCTACACTGTGTGCCCTAATAATGTATGATATTTTGGAGGGAAAAAATACGCCATGGAATTTGCAGGTTTTAATACAAATAATGTTAAACTTATTACTCGGATGTTGGCATCCCAGTCGATTATTTTAATTAACCAGCTCGGTGCTGGAACGCAGCGAAGATAAGATCCTTTACAATGCCTTTGTTCTCTACTGTTACCGGAGTACTGTAGAAGAAAATACCATATAGTATTTGATATTAACTTTAATATTTAATTCTCTTAAACTAAAGAACGTCACCTGATCTCAGAACAATGTGACTGAAATAAACGTGATTAGACATCTAGTTTGACAATATAGGGAACACATCTGAGAGGAGGTAACACGTACCTGTAGGCCTAACAAGCAATCTTCAACATTATACAGCAATATAACTGTATCTACGGTCAGCAGCGTATTCAAACCTGATAAATATGTAGCACAATATTGAATCTACATATGTATAACTTTTTAAGCCAACTGTACTAACAGATGGGATGCAATAGACGATAACCGATAAATCTAAAACACACCATTTATTTTCCTACTCTTGGGTAAGCATATGTTTTATAGAATTATTTTCCTGGCTCTTTTAAGTAATTTATAATTATTAATGTATTTTTTTGCACTTCAAAAGTGCAGTCTGCTCTGAAAACACTGGAACAAAGGAAAATGTTTTCGGCCGGTGAGTAAGAAGCGAAACTGAACAAAAAAGTACGATTCTGTCGTAGCTGCAGCAATAAGATCATTCACAATTCAACAGATCGGAATATCGTCTTTATGAGTTTTAATTTTTGTCTCATTTTAAATTATGCCAAGTTTTGAAATAATACCACAGTAAATCTGTACGTGTAAACCATATTACGTATATATCTGCACTTTTAACACGGAGCATATAGTAGGTTGAACATTCTTGACAATAATAACAGAATGACAATGAATATTTTTCCATTTTATTTCGCAGGCAAAGGGCAATACCCTTTGTTAACTGTGAACTTCTAGATAAACGGTTGCAGATCACTTTAAAATTCAGCACACACGTAATACCAGGCACATCTTAAAGGCTCCCACCCGTACTGTAATTCTAGCCTTTAGTCCCCCTCCTGGTAGCAGACATGAAAAGTTGAATACGACAGTCTAAGTATTTTCTAGACGGGAAAGAATGTGTAGCAATATCCGGGTGTTGGAATGGGATTGCACTGGAACAGAGCTCCAGGGTTTGAGATCTAGGGGTGTCAATCAAATAATAAATGAAGAAAGGAGGACTCAACTGAACATTAACTGGGTTACTTAATAAAACATTGCAGGGAAACCTCCCCATTATCCAACACAAGAGAACATACTTAAAAATTACTTTGTAGAAAGGTATGTAGGTAAAGGAAGCAAATCACTTTATTAACAATCCTTAAACTGCCATGTGTTAATAATATAGTATTAAAAATGACTTGATTTCACTAGTGGATATGGATACTGTTTTCTGTTTTTCAGTTAAAATATAATTTGTGAATGGTATATTTTCATAAATAAATATGCATTTTGTATGGTTTTTAATCTCATTTCTTGTGGCTGAGAGAAATGTATCCAAAGCATGCATTACAAATCAGTAGTAGTCAAATAAAGGTTGATTATTATTCAAAAATACATTTCATTTGACAGTATATTTTACAAGAAATCCATAAATCAGACAGATTTTATTTGAATCTGACATAAGATCAGTTCTCTCTTTATTTCAAACAACTCAGTGCTGCCCATCAGTCCATATTATCTATCAGCTCATTACTAACAGTAGTTTTTTTTTGCTTCTTTTTTCCCCCCCAAGTCTCTAATAGTGTCTTTGGAAACATTAATTTTAAACAGCTTGCATTCTCTTACATTTCCATGTGCCATTAGTGGGTGTCCAATGACATCGCTTAGTGCTGAAACATTTATTTCAAAACCGCATGCTAAGTCGCCAGTTAACTTGGACAAAGACCCAAAGCCAACAGTTTAATACATTTTAATGGGCATTTTCATATATGCATATCCTGTCTTTATTATTTTCTACACATAATAGCAACAGTAGCATTATTTTCCAGCTGTGAGTTGTCATAGTCTCTCGCCGCTCCTTTCTGGAACTCAAGAGTGAAACAAGGATGGCGAAAATCACTAAACCAAAACACTTCTCACTATTTTAATGCCACACATGGTATAGATTTTCTTAACTAAAAGAAAACAAAGGATGTCCAAGGTGAGAGGCTACAGTAAACTTTGATTCCATTTTAATGCCTCTTTGCTTCAGATTCCTCAAATATCAACAATATTAATGAATGACTTCTAAAAGCTGAGCTGATGTACAGAAAATAATCCAAATAAAAGCAATACAAACAATTCAGTCATTTTAGAAACCAGTTGAAATGTTGTCATTGCAGCTCTTGACCTCCTTTTTTTTATTCCACGTAATTGTAGAGAGGTGAGAAGACTACACAGCTCCTTTTGTTTATGCCAGCCTCTCTTACCCATCAGCCTTCATCCAAAGTAGGGGTGGTCATTCTGGAAGTTGTAGTCCGGACATACCTTCTGTACCAGCTTGTAATCTTTACCGCAGAAGGAGATGAAGATGCAGATTACCTTGAAAGGTTTGGCACACACCCAGGTTGCCTGCGACTCTGTATGTTCTGTGTAGCAGTTCTCAGAAGGGTTGTATAGGCAAGGCTTGGGTTTTACTTTGTGGTCGGTCTTTTGGTGTTCCACCCGGCAGTTGAAGGTCTTTATCTCTTTGGGGTCAATGGTGGATTGCTGCTGCTGCTGGAGTTGGAGATCGGGATGGAGCTGCTGCTGGTGGAGCACGTCAAACTCCACCACTTTTGAGGGTGGGACAATGCTGATGGACACATTCGCCAAGCTGGAGGAGTTGTGGCGGAAATAGACACCGAATGTGCCGTTGACGTGGTCCACTATCTTGCCCGTCACTATAAGGCTGAACTTCATTGTCTTGATGTTTAAGTAGAAGTCCCCCCAGCCAAAGATCTTCTTGGATTTCAGACCTGTCTTCAGTAAAGGTTTGCGCTTGGAGCGATAGCCTGTCTGGTCCAAGTGGAGCGACTGGTTCCGGGCCAAATCATATGGGTTCAGAAAGCTGTAGCTGGGGGGTTTGGACTTCAAAGGGGTGTTGTCCATAGTGGAGAAGATTCCAGATGTCTGGTATGGTGGCTTCACTCCTATGGCTTTTACCCCTTCCCCTTCCCCCACTCTGCCCATACCATAGGGAATGGTTTTCATCATGGAGCCGGCTGGCCCCAATTCCAGGTAATCCAAGGACTTGGTGACTTGTTTCTCCAGTCCTTGCACCTGAGGATATGGAGAGTACAGGGGAGAGAGACTCAGAAACCATAATGCATTTCTTCCATAACTGTATTACAATGAGCACACTGGCCTTATCCTAATAGAATCAAAATATAACAGAATGAGTGTTTAATTCATTGTCCAATAATATTTAATAAACCAACCTTCTAACAAGCCAACGGAAAGATAATGGGATTTGTAATTAATAGAAGTGTGCATGTAAAATTCTGCCTAGCGATGCATTTCACATCGCTTCTTCTGCAAAAGTCATTGTGTGTATTTCTGAAATCAGACCTGACCTAAACCTTAAGCAAAGAAAAATGAATAAATAAATTGCCACCACATGTAGAAATGATGATGTCCAGAGCTCTCCTGTATGTTGTTACGCTTTCTGGCCTGAGCGCTTCCTCACAGTAGCGTGATATCGACTACCCAGCATGTGAAATCTGTTCCTCGGTCAGCGAACATTGAAATATTTATGACAATACTGTCCTGTTATTGCAGCAACAACATCCATGAAAATTACTCAGGTGATTTACATTACAAGGCCTTGAATGCAGCACAGGGATCGCTTATGCGCTGGTTAATGTCCTCCAAAGCAGCCGCTCAATCAGCTTCATGTTACAAGACACTGAAATCAATACACGCTTTAATTTACACATGTGGCCTTTATTATTTTTTCAGTGACCCTTTGTGGGTGTATAGCTCTAGACTTGTGTCGCTGTGTGTCAGTTTTATTCACCATTTGACGTTCATCTGCATCCAGCATGTCCTGTATCAGGGTACACATTAATTTAATTCCTAATGCACTCACATTTCTGTATCTTCCCACTGAATTTCCATCCATCCCTCCAATGGGGACTCTCCATTCATTTCTATGGGGAGAACTCTAATCCCAACATGACGACCGTAACCCCTATCCAGCCGTAAAAAAACAGGTTTTATTACATTGTGGGGGACACTCGGTCCCCAGAATGTAATATAAACCTAATCCACACACACACAGACCTGTACTCATATCTTTGTGGGGACTCCCCATTCATTTCTATGGGGAAAATTGTTTGGTCCCCACAATGTAGTACTGAATAATCATAACACACACAATCAACACATTAAAGACAATACATAAATGTCAATTCACCTAACTATATGTTTGTGAACTGCGGGAGGAAACGACGGGCGGAGAAAACCCACACAATTATAGGGAAAGTATGCAAACCCACAGGTTTACTTTAAAGAAAACAATAATGACATACACATTAGAAGGACTAGAGGCCTAATATTTATAATAAATCATTCTGTCCCCACCTCTTGCTTCATCGCTTTTTAATCTCTCACTCACGTACCCAAATGTTGGCTATAAGTACACAAATTCCCATAATAGGCACGTGTTTCCGTACAAATGACAACTGATTAATCACAGATTTGATTTTCAGAGGAGAAGCACGGCAACAAAATCATATTAAAAATGGCAAATAGTGTAACCTATACCTACTTCGCTGGTTCTGAGTGAGTGTGGTGTAGCTACTGCCTGTACTCATCAATTACAAAGTCATACAAAGTCATTTATCCAAACGTTTGTCAATAGCATTGATATGGCACTCAGTCATTCCTTAATTCATTTTCAAAGTGTCCGATAAGGTCAATTGAAGCAAATACGACCAACGAAAAAAGTTAATTTAATTTGAAATGTGAGTTATGCTTTTAAAAATAAATTGAATACATTCAGGATTATCGACTACTGAATCAGCCACATGGTCTATGTCGAGAAAAGGGTTTCTGCTTCAGGGGTCTGTGCTATTTCGCATATAGTAAAGCAGTTCATCCAGGAACAAGTTTTTAAACTGGATTTTAAATAAGCAGGACCCAGTATTGCACTCAGAATCAGAATCAGATGTGTCACAAGCCTGAGGCATTTGAGACTGAAGCCATGAATGAATCTGAACTAGCCCCAAATGAATCTGAACTAGTCCCAAATGAATCTGAACAATAGAATAGAATAGAATGCTTTTTATTGTCACTGTACACATACACAATTTACAACAAGTCCCAAATGAATCTGAACTAGTCCTGAATGAATCTGAACTAGCCCCAAATGAATCTGAACTAGTCCCGAATTAATCTGAAATCTGAATGAGGCCAGAATGGTTTGTTTAGCTCAGATGTTTTAACCACCATGCTCTCAGTTTGAGAACCCTTGTACAGATTACCCCCCCCCACCAATTTCACCCGAAACTGCACAGATGCAAAGGGACACAGATGTTCCCAATCCAGTGCGATATACAGATCCGTAGTCAAAATGTGACACTGCAACAACAGAGGTACAACTAATTCCTTTTTTTCTATTCATGCCTACAGGATATGGTTATTGAAAAGATAGATCATTTTGTTTGTATTGACAAAATGATGCAGTACTGTTCCTAGCCCATGTGACGCACTGGGTTAGCATCCCCATTGACGGCTCCCCATCCAAAGCAAAGTGAGATCAGCTGGCGAGTCAGCGTGGTGCTCTGGGCAGCTGTCTATGTCACCTATAGGATTGACTAGCCCCAGAATGGCCCTTCAAAAATGTGTTCTGTGGTGTGTTTCTCTATCTGACTGCCTGTTAGGAGGTAAAGAAGTTTACACGTGGCTCCAGGTTTCATCTCATACCCCAGTTCTAACTTTAGCATCATCAACAAAGTGACCCCTAAATGACCCCCAAAAACATTAATAACACCACCTGTGAACTAAATAAAGAGTGAGAAATTGACAAAGCAGAATGATTTAACTCACTGTTCTACATTAAGTCAAATTTTACCAAAGCAAAGATGTTAAAAACCACAAATCCCTAGTTTAACCCAAATTGCATCCACTGCATGCTTGTTTAATTGAGACAGACACATCATGAACTTTTGTACCAGTGCACCGATGCAAATCAGTGAATCGCACCTTCCCTATAATCTAGTGCTATGCTCGTTTTATTTAACAGTGAAATAAGCTGCATTGTTTTTTTATACTGATTTTTACATACATCATGCAGGACTGAAGACTTCAACCCAGTCAGATTTTTGTATAGATAGGTACAGTGCAGGAAATTCAATACAGAGACAAGCAGATTATTGATCATAAAAGAGGGAAGCAAAGGGAAATGATATTACAGGTAAGAGGAGAGATTATGGAAGAGCATGTGTTTTTAAGAACTTGAAGCAATATTCTTTAATTTAATTTGGCTGTCTAGGAGCGAAAAGCATGCAATTTACTGCTTGCGAGAAAGACCCATAAGACTGAACAATAGATCTCACTGGTACACGGAGCAGGGTGCAGAAAGCAGGGTGCCTTAATAGGTACAGCAGTGGGGGCTCCATATTATTATCAGGGGAGGGGAGGAGCAACCGAAGAAGAAACATTAAGGCTTCTTTCTATTAAGTGCATAAAATGATAAAAAACTACACAATAATCTTGCCTATGGTTAGTGTACAAAAATGCAATCACATGCACTACTAAAATAATATCTATGCAGGCCCGTAACCATTATTATTTTGTGGCATAGAGCCCCTTTGGTAGATCTGTCCAAATGACTGGGAGGTTTAAGCAATTTTTCTTTTTTTTGGGGGGCGGGGTATGGTTCGAACCCTTTCCCTTCACTGTCTGGGTATGGAACATACGTCGTGAAAGACTGAGCTTGCTGTTCTTTGATTGACATCATTGACGACCAATAAAAATTACGAGAACCAATGAGATTTCAGGGGCTAACCAGCGCTTCCCAGTCCAATCGCCAGGTTTCAGACGTAAGTGTCAAATGTACGCAATTCCTGATTTCTGCTTTGCAAGCATAATGCCTGTTTTGCCGTCTGATTCGCCAAACAGGGAGGCAACAAATTTATTTTTAAAGAGCGTGGAGTCCCGTCTCCCGCCACTGATTCCTGAAGCTGTTTCTATTCGTATACGTTTAAGAAAGATTTACCTTGGTGGGCTGAGGGGGGGAGTCATTTCTCAAGGGACGATTTATACACCCGGGCAGCCGGTCCGTGTGCACTTGTAAGCTCTTTATTTGTCTAATTGGAGTTTTATTTGCAGCAATCAATTTCACTTCCCATCTTATCGTGGGCATCCAGGACACTGGTTCTCTGAGGCATTGATCAGCTGTCATGGGGAGATTCAAACGCCGGTACTCAAGCTTTCGTAGTTACGCTCGGAACGTTTTTGCCCTTATATCAATTACATTACCAGGCTTTCCTCGAATTACATTTGTTTAGCGCTTGTTGCAAAAAAAGCGCCTTGTCTCTTGGTTAAGATACTCCTGTCACTTTTCGGGGGAGCATGATTAACCTATGTGAAAGTGTTGCGTAATTCGCATAACTTTGTGTATGTGTGTGTGGATTATGTTTATATTACATTGTCGGGAACATTTGTTATTTTGACATTGTGGGGAGCATTTTTCATACCCCCACAAAGATCAGTGAATGCAATCAAAACTCAAAAAATGGCAAATGTCTCGTATTTTGTATGGTTACTTATGGTTAAGGTTAGGGCTGGGTAGGGGTTAAGGCCATCATGTTGGGATTAGAGTTTTCCCCATAGAAATGAATACAGAGTCCCCACAAAAATAGAATTACAAAGCTGTGTGTATGTATGTATGTGTGTCTTGTTTTATCACAGTGTTGTTAATCATATTTTTTGTGAAAGAACGTTGTAACATGGGGGAAACATGTTCATTTTCAATTTCAGCAAGATAAAATTACTTTCATCAAAAAAAAAAGCATTAAGTAAAATGACATTTAATTACAGGGAGCAAAATAACGCCCAAAGGAAAGACGATAAACCGAGGGGAAGGGGGGAAAAAATCAGGAGACTAAAAACAGTAAAAGCGATTTCGCAGTTCAGTGCCATTGTTGAATTATCATGAGAATGAAAGGCAGCGATTCAGAGAGTGAGGAAATGGAAACCCGTCCGATAACACAGTGAGGGGGAAACAGGGGAAAGAGATGTACAAGGGAGAGAGAAAAGCCAGGAGACATGATCGGGAGTGAGAGAGAGCAAGTGTGGCGTGGAGACGAAGTCAAGAGCGGAAACGCAAGAAAGATGAGCAACAGAGATGCGGGCGAGCAAAGATCGCTGCGAATTAAGACCAGTTTATTACGTTCAGGTGTGTAATTACTGTAAAAATGCATCAAATAACAGGTATGAAATTACACTAATAACATTACATCGTGAATATGAATTATGGCACTGGATTGAATTTAAATGTCTATATTTTACAGGGACAATAAGTAGTTATGACCCAATACAATATTATATTTTTGCTTATGTCATATTAACAAATTAATACATCAGAGTATTACATATTCAATAGTAACTGATTATATTTATGTGGAAAAAATGTATGACTGCGGAAAATGATGTTTTCTATTTCTTTTGCATAAAGATGAAGGAAATTGAAGCAATTTCATTATTTCGACAAAAATCTATTTAAATATGTCACGCCATAAGACAAATCTCAGCATGTTCCCATGTATTAATTAGAAAAAGAAGCATTTCTGTTATTTTACTTGAACACCTCAGAGACATCAGCGCCTCCAGGTCTTACCGCTACAGCAGCAGAAGCTCAATTTCTTTTCAAGTGGTATTTATCGTATTTATCTTTTCACAATTTTGCTTGTCATGATAATTAACCATGATGCCACATAACTCGTTTTTACATATTTTATGAAATATTTCAGTTTTTATCATTAAACTGCATAGTATCAAATTAGTAAAAGTATTTACATCTTACATATAACATTTATTAATATTAAACCAATGCTGTTTTGGTAGTATAAGGTAAGGTACATCAGCCAATCAAATAATTATGTCAATGTAACTAATTAAATACGTAATGGAGTTTGACATGTTTGTATGTGAACATGATTAATAATGCGATTAATATTCTCTGTATTAATTCTCTAATTAATTGTCCAGTGAAAAAGATGTGTGTTAAAGTACACTGAAAACAAAAAGTCAAAAGTCAAAAACAGAACAAAACCAACTAATGTAACATGTCCAATTAAATGTTTAGCTGTTTAATGTCATTGTTTTTTTTTTTTGCGATAGTAATTTATGTTACACTTGGAGTCACTCCATGCAGAACTGAAGGTTGACTCCATGAATCCATGACTGCCTTGTTTAGCAAATGAGAAGAAAAAGATATATATCTCAGCCTCCTGTATTCTCTAATTTTACCCATGAAGAGAGCTCCTGTACTTCTGTAATCTTAGTTGTTCAGACCTGTTTTACCTGTTTAACTGTAGAGTAGACAGTGCTAATTCCTGATAAATATCTGAGCAGAACTGGCCAGAGAGGGCAGTCTTGTGGGCTCCCAGACTGACCGAACCAAGAAACAAATCCACAGCCTAAAATCCAGTCTTTTAAGCTTACATTTATAGAACTATAGACCGGAGGTGGAATTTATCAGCTCTCCATCCATATTCTAAATGATTTTGGGTTGTTGGAGGAGCCCATTTAATGCATAGTTGGGGACAGGCCTCACATACCCCCTGGAAAGGACATGATGGGCAATTTGGAGAGGCCAGTCAGCCTAACTGCCTGTCTTTGGACTGTGGGAAGAGATTGGAAAGACCAGAGGAATCCCAACTGACATGGAGAACTTACAAACACCACACACCCTCAAGACAGGGTGTCAAACGCCCAACGCTGGGGGCATGAGCCAACAGTGCTATCCACTGAGCCGTCGTGCCGTCGGATCTTCCACGTAAGACGTAATCCAACCGCAAATGTGTTCATCAAGAAGCGACTCTGCGGAGCTTCGAAAGTTTAAAGACATTTCACATGCGGTAAAGGTAATTTGTACGCGGGATTTGAAAGTTTCCCAGTAAAATCTTTGATCTCCGAGGGACACTGTCTGAATCCAAGGGTGCCGAGCAGATACACCACAGTGACGGCAGTCTCTCTCACAGGCGATACGCCCAGAAAGTCTGCAAAGGACAAAGCGTGGCGCCGTTTTTTCAAATGAGCAATCAAGCCAGGCAGTGTTACACTTGGCATAAAAGTCACGAGACTTCCTAGTGGAAAGAAGAGATTAGATTTCATCCAGGGGGATAAAAAAGATGCTTCATTGCTGTATATTTAAAATAGTACCTGAGAGCATTAATCATAGCAGAAGTGTTAAGGTTAAAAGAGCCTCCCATACAGGTGTAACGGTGTTCGCTGATGTTTCTGGGCTGGAATCCATTGGCGTAATTGATTTAGCTCCTGAAAGATTTGAGAGGCTGAGTGGCTTCACCGTAATGCACCTGAGGGGGGGGGGGGGACGAAGTTTTAAAAACACTTGATAGGGAGACCATCTTCATAGGGAGACCATCTCCATGTAGTGAAGTTGATTTAATCAGGTAGGGGGGCGGGGATCATCTACCTTAACTCTTCCTAAAAGAAGTCAGGGTTTCCTAAGCAATAAGAAGTGTCTGCAGACTCTTATAGAAAACAGCAACACAGGAAACATTTTTGTAATATCACCAGCCCATACATGCTGCCGCTGCAATTTCAGTTTCTATCAAAATACAATCATAAGTCATTCATATGTAATTTGTCTTAAGAAAAACAATGGCTAACTGTGAGGCGGCAGAAAACTTTCTGATGAACACAAAGTGACTGTATTACAATCAGGAACTTACAAAGACAGCACACTGCCCCTGCCCTACATTATTAAGCTCACTGCATGCTCTTTGTCCTTTTTTATATACAGAGTGCCACTATAGTCATGTGATCCTCTTTGTATTGACCAATATGACTCACGTCACAAATGGTGAGTTTGTTCATATCAGTGGTGAAAAATGACGAAACAGAACATCCAGGTCTTCTCCGCCTAGAGGTCAGGGCATGGCAAGGGCCAATTCTCGCCCCGACAGTGCAGCTGAATCACTCCACCCCACTGAGCCAAGACACAGATCAATCATCTCCGTCATGAATAGTCAGACCTGTGTTAACAGATGACTGGGGTGCGGTGTGCGTATGTGTGTGTGTTTGTGTGTGGGGAGGGGGTTCTCTTATGCATGCAGGACTGTAGGCTATGCATCAAAAGATGACAGCTTGCCCATTCTGCTTAAATAAGTGTGTCGGGACTCCTGGCTGCGTTTTTTAACTTTAATCATTCATCTAAATAACGGCAGCAGAACGCACTGCACTGGAAAGCGGGCCGCCCGCCAGGCAGGCGGAATAACAACTGACACGGCGCTACTGAATTTCGCATTTGTAAAAGTGTAAACATATATTTGACTCAGATTGCCGACACAGAATGTGCACCCCCACCCCCCACCCCCAAC
>JAODKF010000138.1:1924068-1935111 GCA_026779585.1 Mormyrus proboscirostris
TGGTGTGGCTGGGATGAGCGTCACCCCCCGACACAGTAAGTGACAGTGATTGATGCCCTTCTCTGTTCCCAACTTATCAAGTGCAGACACGCGTGCACTGGGAAAATAAACAGCTGGAATATAAGAAATAAACAAACAGTGGAACTAAGGCGAGAAGGAGGCGAGGCAATAAGACTTCCATCTACAAGCGGGCTGGGGTGATGCGAGCGGGGGTTGGAACGAGACAGAGAGGGACATGCTACAAGGATGGGGGCAGAGAATGGGTAGGATACTTAGACATGGACACGAGTTGCCTTGGTGAGTTAAGATGAAGTGCTGCTTCACCGCGGCTTGTCGTGATGTGAGGCACAAGTTGCCTTGGTGAGTTAAGATGAAGTGCTGCTTCACCTCACTTTGTAGCGATGAGAGGGGAATGCCGGACAGGTTACTCTGCGGGGGGATGTGTCAGTTTGACTCACTGAGGAAAGCATCTTCCACTTCTCCCACCTGCTGGCATGGAGCGCCCTGGTGGAAACCCCCAAGGAAGCAGTGCCTATGATGGCTGGTCCCTGGGAGTAACGGGATGATCAGAAATAGATGAACAGGCCAAACATCCCACGTCTTTCCCTTCCCAGAATCTGAGTGGGGCATTTCTCGGACCGTATGGTGACAAAATTGCAGATCAGATGCGTGATCGGGAGCCCAGGTGATGAGCGTCTGGGGGTGTCCGCCCATCATTCCGTGTGTGCCCCACCTCCCAGCTAGCAGGGATGGGTAATGGTGCGCCGGCAGCGAAGCTGCGAGGCGAGAAATTCCTAGCCTTCACCATTACAGTGCCGTACTGTAGGTGTGTCGCTAGAACAGAGATGATTTTCGGTTGACTGCGTCCACAGACACAGCTGCTGCTGTCTGGTGTCCTGGGAGGGGGGGGCTTTGAAGGCCTGCAGCCCGAAGACCAATATTAAAGTTCAGTAGACCACACCTAGGCTGACTGGGGTAGAATATTCGACCTCAAAAAAAAGAACTGTATTGTAGAGCCAACGTAAATAACTCCTCGACCATATGAGCGTGGACAAATCCCAAAAGAGTGGTGGTACAACGTATGGGTTTTACCGTCTCCGGTGGTCCAGAACTGCACAGAAATGCTCCACTAGCTTCACTTGCATTTGTTCTGGGTCCCCCCAACCCCCATATAAAAACAATTATGGAAAGAAATGAGAAACAGTGGTCTCTCCACAGGCAATTGTGGCCTATATATAACAGTTAGGCTCCTCTCCCTCTCTCTCCATGTAGCTGAGCAAGTCGATCTATTTCTCCCGCCGCCTGGCAGCGCGTCCGAATCAGATGTGCGCGTGTCACGAGCGACACGTCGGAGTCACGGACTCAAGCAGGACGAGCAGATGGAACAAGAGCCCCATGAAGGCCACCTCATCCTCAGGAAGCTAATATAACACAGCAGCACCTGGCTGAGTTTGACATCCCCCCCCAGCAAATGCTAAGGCACAAAAATGCCCTGGCTTCTGAACTGTCCATCCATCCAGCCATCCTTATCCTGGTCGCGGGTTGAAGATGGTGGCGCAGGAGGTAGTGCTAGCGTTCGGCAACCGGAGGGTTGCAGGTTTGAGCCCTGATTCCTCCTGACCCCATCAAAGTGTCCTTGAGCAAGACTCTGAGCCCCTAATTGCTCCCGGTGAGCGGGTTGGCACCTTGCATGGCAGCCTCTGCCACCGGTGTATGAATGTGTGTGTGGATGGGTGAATGTGAGGCATGTCTTGTAAAGTGCTTTGAGGAAAAAGTGCTATATAAATGCAGTCCATTTACCATTTGACGTCTCACCTGGTCTCAAACATCAAACATGAACAACTCAAACATGAACAAAAGTGGGGAATGTGGAATAATGTTCTGAAACTTTTAGTTCCTAAAAAAATAAAACATATTATTTTTGTTACTCTCCTTCTGGGACAATTTCCCAGAATCCCACACACCCCATTCTGCACCTGAACCTAACCCTGCATGTGCAGCTCAGCCAGCTCGTAGCACCATACACACATCGCAATAAATCTAGTGACACGTAGTCAAGCATTCCGCAAAGAATGGGGGGCTGGATGACCCCGTCTTTTGTGACACTTAAATGACAGCCTCTCAGATGTTCATTCACCCGGGGACGTGAAGATGAGTCAATGACACAAGGCTGCTCTTGGGGTGGGTCACATAACTGCCACGCTATCCATCATAACAAACAGAGAATTTGAAGTGATTTTCACATGGGTCCCAGGAGAAACTTACACCAGTGACATTAACTAGACTTTATGGATGTCACCTGTAGTGCTGTTGGTTTAGTTCCCCATTAGCAGAAGTTCCCCCCAGCTTTAGGAACGCTGTCTGCTGCCCTGACCTGCCTGGTAAACGGGTAGCAAGTTGTGCTGAAGCTGTTTTAAATGGTCCATTTAGAACTAAATTCCCTGCGGTGCTGCAGCAGGCTGTTCAGTGCCATGAATATTTACTATCTTATATAATCGCAGAGGAGAGGAAGAACACTATAGGAACATTGCTGTAAAGTCATCTTTAAATATGTATTGAAATCAGGGATGATTCTGGGATTTTCTAAGGCGGAGGGCGAACACAGTGTCATAATTTATACAGAGGGTCCAATCTTATCATTAGATATGTTTTGATTTGATGAGTGGCAGGAGGGTGCAACCTGGAGGGCCAATCAGCTCTCAGTCCCTGTGGCCCAGTCCCTGCATTAGACCGGAATCTTGAGGTCTGCAATAACAGGCAAAAATAAACACTAAAAACGATTATCATGCATGTAAAAAAACACAGAAAGACAAAATGAACTCTTGACTTTGTTGTCAGGATAATCAGTTGGAAGAAGGACACATGGATCGTCTCATAGGTGTTTCTGACACACCCCTATCACACCTCGTTTTTGCCGACCAAAAAAGGACAAAACTGTCACAGCCTAGGGAAAACCCATCGTTTCATTTCAGAGTGTCAGGTTTGGGAGAGAAACGGGAACCTTCACGGCAGCACGTGTGACCTTACCGTTTTCACGGAGCCACGAGTGTCTTGGATCCATTAAAGCGACACCTCTGCGTGTCACAGAAGCCCCCGGGCCGCCTGTTAAATGTCCTTAATTACCTTTAGCGTCAGTGTTTTTTTGCGCAGCGTCGTCCTGCGATCGCTGGCGCGGGCGAAATAACGCACTACGCTGCATCCCGCCGGGGCCAGCTCAGGCTGCGGCCGGGGAACGGGGCGGCGCGTTCGTCTGTCACTCCTAACGAGCTTTGAGACCGCAGACGCGAATGGGCCGGCATCGCAGGGTCGGCTGGCCCTCGACCCCGGTCATCCCTCAGCTTCAGAGGAGCTGCTGCTAATTGGGACAGAAGTTAATGAAGCAGGGTGGCTTTAGCTCATCCTGAAAGACTGCATGACTGACGGGGCCCAGGGGGCGCCAGTGCCTCATGCCACAACATTAACACGGGTGCGTAAGACTCCAGCATGATTTTATCAACGCGCTTCTCATATCGCTTTTATATTTTTATAGATCTAAAGGCAGCATTTGGCTAGCGATTTTAGAGATAAACACAGTAAACGTAATTGATTGTTGACTTGTTGTTGAGTGATTTATTTCCAAAAATCTGGGACAAAATGCACACAGAAATGTCAATAATATAAAATATTATTATTATTATTCATATTTTTTATGGATGTTCACAATTAGATTATATGGTATACGGTTTGTTCCATTTGCTGCAATGACATTGGAATATGCAAATTACAGCCCTAGGTTTGGTAACTTGTCCTATCATCCAACATCCCTCTTCTGTACCCGCTTGTCCTATTCAGGGTCCGAGGGTTTTGGAGCCTATTCTGGAAGCCATAGGCGCAAGGCAGGGACTTACCCAGGACGAGGTGCCAACCCATGCCAATTAAATGAACAACGTGGCACTGGAAGAAATCTAACAACTAAAAGGGATAAGGAGAGGGATGGCGAGTGTGGAAGTGCAGAGAAGTGGAGGACGGGACGTGTCCGAAATCCCCCACGTCGAGAAAGAAAAGGGATACATTCCGGAGCAAAGTCAAAGACAAAGAAGACATCCATCCCGGCAGCGGCACTCGCGGCTGATACGCCTTCTCCCACAATGCCGCTCCGGGGGGGGGCGACCTTCAGCACCGAGTGAGAGATAACATCATTATTCTCTATCGCTTTAGCTACATCCCTCGGCCAGGAATAGAGTCGTGCTGCAGATCTAGGTCCCTGTGACTGAGGTCCTGCTAGATCTCAGGAATACAGCTCAGGTTCGGATGGGCATCAACGGGGCATCAGCAGAGCCCCAAAAGGGACGAGCCAGACGACATCCACCTTGGTGTCACACGGCCGCGTTTTCAACTCAGACTACCGAACGGCCGAACACGCCTGTCTAAGCGAGAACCTCCAGACACAGTGCATTACGCTCCAACCATGGGATATTCATCCCGTGCGTCAAATCCACCCGATGCAAATGTCCCTCTTCTCTCACCCCAGCCCTCCCACCATTCTCAATTCTTCCTCAAACCAGCCAGGAGCCCCTGTCATAATCAATAACCGCCCCCCCCCCCCCCCCCACTGCGTGCAAACCTGCAATAATAACGGTCTTACAGTGGGGTAAGATAACGGAGGACGTTATTAAAATACAGAGAGAGACCCTATTCTGTTTGTTTCCTGGGTTGCTCCTCCCCCCGCCATCCCCGTTGCCTAGGAGAGTGCCGGTTTAGTGGGAAACGCCGTCCCACCTGCCCAGTAACGAGCGGCCCAGCAGATCTGTGGCAGGGACCCCCACCTTAGGAATCTTCCTGCTGTTCTCAGCAATATGTATTTTTCATAGAACATCTTTTATATTCAGACAGCAGCTCCGTGGACACTCATCTTTATTTCATTTTATTTTTTTGGATGTTTTTAATTTTGTCTGGGATTATCATTTCTTTTTTCTCACCCTCTCTCCTTCAACCACCTTCCTCCTATCATCCATTTCCCCAGCCGGCTGAAGTCGTAGGCTCCCGCTATCCGGGGTCTTGTGTGGGGCAGCACATTTTCTTCACCCGTGGTGGACGGTATGCTTATGTGTGCGTGTGGAAACTTTTTTTTTTACGCCTGTCTTTCAAAATATATATTTATAACATCACTGCAGATAGGATGAATCATGGAGCAGCTTTATCTGATTTTAATTATTGCTTTTTTTTAAAAAAATTAAAAAATAATCTATAACGGGGGAATAAAATGCAATGCAGAACAGCTCTGCCCTGAGATCAAAACTGGAGACAGTCTAACTATATATATTTGTCTGAAAGTTCCTAAATCTCTCCCTACCTCTCTGCTGGCTCTCCCCTCAGCAGGCTGCCGGCTGTTTTATGTGTAATTTGGCCCGCTTGTTGGAGGTAAGGGCTTAAAGCAATCAGCACTCATTTTCCAGTGTCTCTCTGGGGGGGCTTTAACCTACGGTGACTCTAATCCTTTTCACTGTACTCCACCCATTTTGAAATTACACTCGACCCCTGCTTAGTTTACCTCTTTGTAAACCCTTCCCTCTGTATACAGACACTCAGAGCAAATTCTAATTAAAGTGTCACATGGAGAACTCTCCACGGACCTGGGATCTTGTACTACAGTCATGGTCCTGACTGTGTGTGTGTGTGTGTGTGTGTGCGTGCATGTGTGTATGCATACACCGTGTGCGATTCTGGGTCAATAAGCAATGCCAGAGTGCAGTGGGCCCATGTCCTTTCTGCATCTTTGATGTCCTTTAGACCTAGTCAAAGCTATATTTTGAATAGCTCGCCTGTCAAAATCAGCCTGCCTCACTGTGTTGGTGTTTATATACATTATAGTATACATATTTTAATTGCACTGCCATGGCAGCTATCACTGCACTGGCACTGCACGCCAGCATACTGGCACTTGTCTTTGCTGTAGCACAGTCATCTGTGCATGTGGGTGTATGTGTGTATGAACACTCACATCTGCTTCCTCACCATGGGGCAGTCGTGCACATCAGCCTACCAACCCCCCCCGGCCACCCAGTCCGACCTTTTGCGAGAGGTTGTGGTTTGACTTTGTTACTGCCCACTCGCCCGTCCTAACGGGGGTCACCCGCTGGGATCCTTCTGGCACCGCCGGCAGGTGGGCAGAGAGCACAGCCCCAGCCTGGAGCCGATCTGGACTGGAGCTGGTCACCCCCGCCCCCACATAGAGATTTATACAAATGAGAGGGTTTCTGTGCCATTTTCCTGCAGTACACATGCATGATTATTGGAATCCAGGGACACCGAATGGCTGAATTCATCCAGCATCAAGCAGGTCAGTCGGGGGCCCACGACATTGTTAAAATGGATGTTTCACACACGAGTTCGGCACATTGACTCAACGGTCAGGTCAGCGCAGGAACGTCACTACTGTCGGCGAAGGGTGCTTCATTCAATCCTGGTGTTTACTCGTCAGGCACAGCGGGGACCAAAGTTTGGAAATTTATTCTCTTGTCCCAAGACTTGTTTCAGGGCGGGGGAGGGGGGCATGTTGGCATGTTAGCCTCTCGAGATGCACGGAGCGGAATACGAAGAGTGGTGTTCCGGCATACAATGCGAGTCAAACTGTCCCGTATTGTCGTAAACTCTTGAGAGGCAAACTTCACACAGTGGAGCTATACATAAACAGCGTCTCTATCTAGGGGCGGCAAAAGTTGCCAAGCGGGGAAGGCATGACGCAATCAAAGGCCGCTGTGCCGGCTCCTCCGCAAATCAGCGCATGCGGAAGTGGTGACAGCACAGAGGAGCTGACAGCACGAGTGCTCGGGCTTTAACAGTCATGTGTTTTGACAGCCCCGTAATGATATGAGGCACCTTCACCTGACATAACCTCCTCATTTCAATGATGCTTTTTTTAGCTGCCGCGGTTATTATCCTAAGTGACCATCTATGTGATTTATCTTTTTTCTCCCCTTGCTCTGCTGGAAAATGACCATGATCCCATCCGCCGGACACCACCTGCTTGATGCTGCGCAAAAAAGAGAAAAAGATTCATTTTACATTCTCCTTTCTGTTCCCGGTGACAGAGCCAAGTGTCTCGGAAGGTTTTTGCTGCTGCCTGGCAGGGAGCCTTAAGATGGCTGCTGCCACATCAGACCCTCCCTCCTCCGAACCGTCACCGCTGACCCTGTCACACATGGCATCACCGTCATTCCGAGGAGGACATCTGCCGCTCCTGACATTTTTACCCAGGTCTAGACAGCAAGACACAACACCAGAGAAAAACCTCTTGTTACATCTCCCTCACGTAACAGTGGAAGCTGTTAAAAAAAAAAAACTGGATAACTAAACCTTCAGTTTTATGTTAGTTTTGAAACAATTATCCCTTTGCAGCTCAGAAAAATGTATCTAGAATTCCTGGAGAAGAATTTTGTTGGATGCGACTGGCTGGGTCAGAGAGGAGTAAGCCCCAAGTTTTTATGTTTAAATACAGTAAATCGGAACATATAAATTGATCGATGCCCAGGATTTATATTCTATTCAAGAGCACTGCCGCGGGGAGCAGGTAACTTCCATCAGAGTGGAATTGCCTGTTCAGAGCCTGTTCAGATATTGATGAAGTGACACAGCGCTTTTAATGACTTGCTGTGTCGTGCCCTGATCTCTCGCACAGTTAACGGCGTACGGGAGTACAACAATCATACTGGAATTTCAGTGCCGGTCTGCAGGTTACAGACACAGCAACATTAAGAAATACAGCCCAAACACAAACGCATGCCCGGCCCCTTCTAGGAAAATACTGCTATTCCACAATCGTGAATACCTGAAAGCTTCTTTTAAAATGGTCACATAAATTACGCCCTGTTTCTTCTGCTTTTACGTCCCGCTCTTCATTAATGTAGCAGAACCCTCAAAAGAGCTTATGTGGTGACACACTGTATTTTAGAACTACACGGTGTTCCAGAATGTTCCAGCAGAACCACAGAATTGATGGTCACACTACAATGCTTTCAGGATGTTAATGGTATTTCCGCGGTTTTTTTTTTTTTTTTTTTTTGTATTTTCACCATAATTCTGAGTCATTTCAGGTTCATTGAGATAAATATATTTCCTTCAAGGCCATGCTGTACTTGTAGTTAATGATTTCTGATTCAAGGTTCCTAGGGGTGACACTGTATTTTTTTTTCCCCGGGTAATTCTGGTTTACAAGGTAACACGGCAGTTAATCTCGCACAGATCTTTTTTTTTAATCTTTCCCACCCCCCCAACTCCATTTGGATCCCTCCGTCTGTCCCGTGATTAATGTCCCTCCGTCACACTGTCCACGGCAGAGTCCTGGTCCAGCTGCACTGCACTCACCACCAGCGCTGTCCTTCGTCACCCCAGATGCTTTCTGGCACCTATTGGCAGTACATGATCCCAGCACGCACACATCTGGCCTGGCTACCAGATTGCCATCATCCCCAGGTCGCCACCAGAAGCTCCTCTCAGCCGGTACCCTCCATAAACTGTACATTTATCATGACCTGCTTCATTTGAAATGCTTCACGTCACACGTAACCTTCTGTGTTTGCCAATGGTGGTAAACAGCCCTTTAATTATCTTCCTTTAAAACCCACTTTGAAATCTCCCACTGACACTTTCTTTTAACTATTTTCAAGATACGCATCTCTATCTGCCTCCCCTTTCATTCCTTATGTTAATTACTTTCTTAATTGTATCATTTGGCTCTGTTCCTTTGAATCTCACTACGATTTAAAAATGTTCTCCCTGACTTATCCAAGTTATCCAGCCAGAAGATCAATGTAAATATAGGGTTGTTAATTATAGACTTGGGGTGGACGTAAGTATAGGTCTCTGGTCAAATGCGGTCAGCGTTCGACATATTACAGTGAATCTGACTCAGTCCTCCTCCAATCTGGCCTCTCATGAAAAAGTCTCCTACCCCGACTCACCTCTCTTCCCAATCCGTGAAATGACCCAGTTCCCCAGCCATAAACAGGCACACGGCCCACAAGACACACATGCGCGGTCCTCGCGGTTACGGCCGTGCCATCAAGAACCGTTTCGAGATCCCGGCGCAAAGCCCCGATGGAAAAACCCCAAGTTAAAGAGCTTGACCCACTTTTCAGGCTGATCCCGTGGGGGGGTCGACGGGTGTTAAAACTCACAAAGAGGCGAGCAAATCGACAAACAAAACAACGAAAAAGGAATCAGTCACATTAATTCACAGACCCTGCGGAAAACGTCTCTCGAATCAAAGTGCTGAAGAAAAAGCTCTATTCTTCCCATAACAAACAGAGATCACGCACATCAATTTAGGTCACACTCGACGTTCGGATATCACTGAAGGACACATATGTGGGGGTGAAGTTTAAGTAATATTGTTGCCTCCCACCATCAATATCAGTGTGAAACCTTTGGTCCTGACAGTAATAAATCATCTTCTTCGATTACTGCTTTTCTCGGCTCTCTATGTGTCCGACTCTCTACCCAACCTCCAGCAAACTCCTCTGAGTGAACTTGGACCAAGTTGAAGGACTCGGAATCTAGTTCCACATCCGTTCCCTACCCACACACACCCCATGTCCCCAACCCTCTCCCCTAGATTAGGTCTAATTAATGAAAGCCCATGCTAAGATGGTATATTATTCAGGACTGCAGCTTGGCATCTCCAGCCCAGCAGATCCCAGAGAGGGTTTCAGCAGAGCCAACAGAAGCCAGGGAACAAGTCTAGGAGAGGAAAAAATTCAAAACGAGCCCACAGCTTGGACAAGAGTATAGAGCCACTTTTGAAATGTGACGTCTCACATACATTAGTTTGACACGGGCTAAATTTTAATCATCTTTTCTTGCAAAGCTACAGAAATCTGCTGACGGCAAGGTATGATGCAAGGGGAAGGAGATGGAGACGAGGGAGAGGAAGACATTGGCGGGTGAAGACAAGAGATGGCAGAACCAGAAGAGATATTTCCTCACACGATGGGTCCCTCTGGAAGATCGGAGGTGTCCTTTGTGAGATCCCAAACCTTCCCGAGCACGAACAGCTCCCGTCTATACGAGTCAATAAAGAAAAGCACATCAGGTCTGTCATTTGAAGATGAGATTTTTTTTCCCAAGGTATATTGACTCTTCATTACTTTGCCCTTGTTGTTGTTTTTTTTCTGAACTTACAGCCTGTGATTTAATTTAAGAAACTGCTTGAGATTTAATATTAAAATTGCAATGAAAGCCTTGGGGCAGATTTCAGTGGATTTCTATTCTTTTTATTATTTTACACTTGAAGGTAGAATTGACCGAGCTTTCACGGGTCATTATTCCAAGTGAGGGCTTGTCTTTTCCTCCTGTGCTGTACATGTCAGCGTTACAAGCCGCAACAGAGAGATGAAAAATGTTTTAAAATAAAATGAACAAATAAAATTAATCCCACCCCCAGTCACATCTGGAGTTGCACTCGTACTGATTGACCCTGAGTGATCCCACTCGTCTGCTCTGTGAGTTATGATATTTGGTGTCTCTTGGATTACACTTTAATATTTCATTACATGCACAAAATCCTACTCTATATATCTCCCCCAGGTGTGTCTCTATTAATCACAGACAACACTGTAAAAACCAAGGCTGTCTAATAAGTCAAGCAATGTGCCACACACACACACACACACACACACACACACAATTTCAGTTTGGAAGAACGGGTGCATTGCTGTGTGCAGTAGATACACAGAAACGCCCTTAAGCACCACTGCATAACTGCACACATAAATGCATAGATGCACACATGTGATACTTATGTACATGTGTTCACATACATGGTGCTCAGACCAGAGACGCTCACAAGTACAGACATGCTGTTGCTCCTGTCATCTGACAAAAACAGATAACAGACCACACAGCATTATGGGTAAAGGGGGAAACACAGCAGACCACACAGCACGAATATACTCGGAATTCTATTAACGATGAGGTACGTAATCAGGTGTGACCTGGGGGGGGGGGGGGGGGGGGGGGGGGGGGGGGGGGGGGGGGGGGGGGGGGGGGGGGGGGGGGGGGGGGGGG
>JAODKF010000138.1:1937842-1957932 GCA_026779585.1 Mormyrus proboscirostris
GAGAACACCCTTCTTGCTTATCCCCCCCCCCCCCCCCAAAGTTCATCTTTCACCCACAGAAAAGTAGAACAAGTCTGGGGTAAAAGTAAACAAAAAAGCTTGCATATATCACACAACGTAGCTTCAGAGTCGCATTAAATGTATTAGGACTTTATAAGCATATCAGTCAACGGGCATGACAGCTCCTCTGGATCAAACCATCGATGCAGCACAGTAGACATTAATCGCACAATGAGGGATCCTGAAAGCAACATATCCTTGCAAATATCTTGGTCACGTTGCGTTCAGCTGCTTATCTGAAGCTGTTGTTCAGAGTGACTCACGGTCTTCCGCACTTGTAAGGTTGATTATAGTGCCGTAGAAATTCAGGTTAAGTAACTTGTACCACAGCTCCCCCCCCTCCCCTCCAGCGCTTAAAAATTTATGTCATGGGCCATCCTCTCTCTACGGTGCTAAGTGCTTTGCTGACTGTTAACTTTATCAGCCTTTTAATTCGCAGGAGGACTTCTTTTGTAGAGTGACGAGCTCTCCAGCCATGATCGCATCTAAACGTCAATTACGTCTACGCTGCCCTGCCCCCTCCCCAGATCCTTTTACATAGTAAAAGGAGCGTCACACACAGAGTCCACGTGCACGTACGTAAATGCATGAACACGCATGCATACTGTATATTAGCACATAAATACAGTCAACGGATATAACGGAGTGTATAAATGAAGTTCTAAAAATGCCACAACCACAGGGTAATTAGTTTGATTCAATCCCTGCTATGCTTCAGGGGTGTAGATAGATTTTTTAACTGCATGATAAGAGGATTTCAGAGACCAAAGCGTTTGCATTCATAGTGTTTAGTTATAGCCTGCAGACCGTCCTCGTTTTCATTCTGCCTCTCTGCCACTCCCCCAATAAACGCTGGAACATTAAACAATAAAATTTGGAGAGGACTTAGAAATAAAGCTACCTTATGAACCTCTTGCAGCATTATTAGAATGGGGGTGATAGGCAAACTTACAAAATGACTCCGCACACTTGCCAATTGTGGTCGTTTTTAAGTAGGCCTAATATAAATATCACATTTTAAACGTTTATAGGATTAATAATGTAGCATTTATTATGATTCTTTTTCATACGAATAATGAATGCCAGGCGATGTAGCTGTGTGTATTATGAGTATATGGAGTTTACGTGTTTTTGCCTTTGCATATATCTTCTGCTGCAGACGCCGGATGAATAACTTAACTTATGGGATCCATTTCCTAAATCCGAAGTGCGATTAAAATGCCAGTCGCTGGCCGTAGTATGTTCAAATGGAATTAAGTATTTCCCTTTCTTATTTCATTGCTTTACAATCTCCATGTCTTTCCATCTATATGCTGTCAATTATATATTGCAAAATCACCGAACCATGCGCTAAGCGAATAACATCAAGCACCAAAAAAGGAGACTCGGCGTACGTCGCACAAAAACGGGCATCGATGTTAAATAAGTGACGTAACACCTAAAGGAGTTTACAGCCGGAGTGCTTTGTATGACTGATTATTGAAATGATTTATGTTGAAACCACCGTGGCGGATTTTTAATCACCGTTCCCATGTGCTGTGGCTCTCCCGCACACCGGGACCCGGCGCTCCCCTCACGCCTGCCCTCCTCCCGCTCGGCTCCCTTTCTCTCTCACTTTAAACATTCAGCACCGCGGCACTTGGACAGCGCCGGACTTCCCGTCTCACTATGACCACAGCGTGATGAGGAAGCAAGCCTCCGTCACGAACACAATATGCATCATTTGCGATGTCTCTTCAGCACTTACAGAAATAAATATGATAACGCGTAGGCTTATTTATTAATAGAGAATAATTCCTTGCCCAGAATACACGCTTCAGTTACAACCCAGATCCTCGAGATCTGGGTTGTAAGCATCGTATAAATACACATAGTATTCATGTTTCCCGTACAAATCAAAAATTATAAACAGGGAATGTTTGCTGAATAAAAAAAAGCTCAGATGTGAGATTTTAGGCTTTTATGCATATTTATAGGCAGGTTATATCAAGTGTGCAGCTTCACGTCACCTGTCACCCACGAGCACGTCCGGCTGGCACAAAGAGATTCTGTGATGTTTCATGTATATCTTTCGTTAGCGGTCAGTTCTAGGACGCCGTGATGCAAAATAACAAGAACCACCAAAATAACTATTAAGTAAACGTTTATAAGGCTTATATCATTACCACATACGGTATCATTATTTGAAATATGTACTGTGCTATTTAAAAATAGTTCTTGTCTAGCAGGACCCTGTTGGCATAAAGTTCATTGAGCGCAATTAAACTGAAGTTAATTAGGCTATGGACCGAAACAGGAAAAAGACACAGGAAAACATACAACGCGACCACATTCACGCAAACAATAGCTAGACTAAATTATTAAGAACACGGGATGAATACAATCAACGGCTGTTGGAATAAACCCAAAGGGCAAAACGACATTCGCCGACTAAGAGAAAGAACTGAGCCCCGATCGCTGAAGGAAGCATTCAGAGAGTGGTATTTTCATTAATATGTTCACGAAGAAAGTAATAACGCCGGATCCTGTTTCCTTCTTATTTGCAAGGTCCAATGAGACTTACTGCATATTGAACAGAGCGACAGCACGGTTAAATCCGTGCAGTTATTCACGGCCGACTGGGTGGCAGGAGGAGACGCGGGAATTCAACCTCTTTTCACGGTTAAAGCTTTGCTGGGGGACGAAAATTGCAAGAACTAGCTGCGTTCGTCATCGGCTTCAATTCTTTACAGCCGAGGCGATTAATCAAATCCGGATCGGTGAATAAACACGTTGACGTGTTTTTACCGCCACACCCTATAGACATAGCAATAGACATACAAACATGCAAACATATGGAAGAAACCTAATTTTATCTTGAATTAGTTCCTAAAAAGTTTCCAGTACCTTCGGGAGAAGTATGAAATTTGATTCACTCTCTCTCTCTGTCTCTCTCTCCCTCTCTCTCTCTCACACACACACACACACACACACACACAGCTCTTGTGAAATTTACTTGACTATAAATAAATAACGTGCTGGTGGCGATAAGTGTAATACGCCTGCGGCAAGTAAATAACCCGCTTTCATGCAAAATCTTCATGCACCGCTGCTTGGACTAACACATTAATAAGCGACAATATTGAAATCTTTGCGATAGGCAAACCCGAGGCGGGAAATCTGTTTCTGTGTAAGCGGGAAGAGAAGCTGAAAGCCGGACGATCCAATTACACAAAAAGGTGTCCAGCAAAATGCAAGTAAAAGCAAGTGCATTAGCGAGCACGTTGGACTCCAGAGTAACTTTCTGAGACTAAAATTGGATTTCTCCTCAGTACAAGAGTGTCTTTCCTCGACGTCTGAATGTGATTTTGCATGAGAACTTGCAGATTTGTGATCGGGGAAAGTTTGGCCGCGAGACATTTGATTACACGCCCTTGTATCATCAATTCCACCTGATAACCGTATACGTGCACACCGTTCAAGAATGGAAGTAAAATAAAAAAGATACTCATAGTTTCCACTTGTGCGAAACGGCCGTCATGATGCTTATCAAACTGCAAACATCTCTGGATGTAAGCGGAATCCAGATACTTTTACATGGATGAGAAACTTCCGTTATTTCCCTAAGTTAACCGAAGTTATTCTAAACGTAATAAGATACCAAGCGGCAGAGCCGAAGAATGCACGGCAATGGCCGTATGGGGGCTATTGGTTCGGTGCGGGTTAGACTTCTTACCTTTCGCAGAATCCACTGGCCGAGGATCGCGAAGGTCCAGTAGAGCACCTTCATCGCACCTCCCGAACAGCAAACCTCCCTGAGGCTATTAATCTCCCTGGGTTAACATATACAGACAGAAGGAAAGTCAGGGATCACAAACAATCCAAGAGTCAGGATTCAAAAAAATAAGTGGGAAATGTATTTTAGAGTCTATTTACGGATGTCTCGGTTTAGGGAATAAAGAGTCTGTTCAGCTTCTAAAGTCCGTCATTGGGAAATAAAACAGATCCATAGGTATTTTTCTCTGCAGCGTGTGGAGTCATGAAGTTCACGGATAGAGAGAAGTCGGGGAACGCTGGTGGGATCTAACAGGATCAAGAGCAGCTCTAATGTCCCCCACCAGTCCGTCGGCTACTCCTGGTTTTAAAGCAAGTGCCTTTTCACCTTCGTTGTTTTACTGTTCCCTCTCCCCCCCTCCCCATCTTTCTCTCTCTCTTTCTCCCTCGCGCTCTCCCTCTCTCTTTCGCTCTCTCACACTTTTCGTTCGTTTCGTTTCTCCGTTTTGAGCGTATGAATTTGAACAAAAAACTAGAAGTGCGCATTTCTTAGACATCAATTTTAGTAAACGGTGTGCTATGGGTGGGTATTTTGATGCATTTAATTTACTCCCAAAAATGAAGCACCACTCACAGCGTGGAGGTTAAATTTATTTGCCAGACATGTACTTTCTTCTGGGGATATTTTCTGTTTCATTCCGCACCAAAAAGGAACTTTCGACGTGTACTTTGTTTTTTGCACATTTTTAGTCGAATTTTTCTCGCGTGGGAAGACGTCGCCAACAAAAACAATACAAACAGCAAAGAGCCCTAGATACAAAACTATCCGAGAGCAAGCGATTTGAGCTAATTATTACTTTCGGCGAGATTTGTTCATGCGAATCCTGACATCGCTACATTCATGAACATTTTTCCGGATTTGTGCTGTAGTCATACTCGATCGCTGTACCTCGTTGTTAATAGGATCGAGAGGACGAAATTTACCTATTACCATTATACAAATACTACGAATACTCTATTTTGTAGTTTCTAGCAGTTTGGTGAAAGCTGTTTTGATGAAAATTTCATAGAATTTTAGGGTTTCTTTTGAAACCAGGAGAGTGTAGGCAAGTGTCTTATAACTTGAAAAAGGGGCACAACAGGCACCTTTCGACGTCATCAATTAACACATGAGATATTTGCAAAAATACATTACCTGTAAACAAAATGACATATTCTACATTTTGGATCTCTTATAACCTATTTTCTTTTCCCATTATTTTGAGCTTTATGCTTATTTTTTTTCTTTTGGTTTCTGAAAACCATTCCGAGGCTAAGCTGCCGAATTGCTTGTCTGTGTTTGTTAATTTACACCTGAACTGAAGCTGAAGCAGGAGACGAATGCGGCCCATCAGAGTGTACGACACGGCGGGTCCTGGGTAAAAGAGCCCGACTCTAATCCGACTGGAAATATTACAAAACCAATCAGCAATGATGAGGATATTATCCCCGCAAACTATGGCGTGGAGCTGTCCTGTGGTCAGTCGTTTGTATAATTTATTTGCAGAATAATGCATAGAAATTGGCTTCGCCCTGCCTCGCCAGACGTGAGACCACAGTACGTTTTGACGTCCGCCGTGCCTGTACAGTGTTGGCCCCCCAGCCTCATTGCTGGCAGTTAGCAGTTGCCTGTTGATTAGCTGATTATAATACTCTCTAAATGCCGCTTTTTAAAACACTGCTGTGGAAAATCGCTTTACATTATGGGTGGGTATCCCAAGGAGAGTCTTATTCTGGGGTATTTATCACTGTGCAGTACGGCTGCAGCCCTGGCAAAGATTCAAGGCACCTCCACCATGCATCCAGCTACGCCTACAGCTGTGAGCTGCAGCCCCCTTTGCCCCCCCCCGCTCCCTGAAGTATTGCTATTTCTGGCCACTTTTTACCATTATCATCACAAGCTGTAACCTTAAATTTCCCAATAATTAATATTTGACCTTTAATCGCTGCTTTTAAATTATAGTTATTAAACTAAACGGAATGGGAGGGGGAAAAAAAACACAGCATGTCTAGCGGACAGATTTGTTAATAGCATCCTGTCTGCTGTTCTGTTCTGTTTGGGCTCCGCTCATATATGTGCAATGATAGTGCATTTGGTTGATGAATGACGTTATGGCCTGTGGCCTTCAGTCAGGCGCATCTCATCCACATGTAGTGGCCCTGCAAAGTGCCGTCTGTCAGCGCGCTGGGGCTCTTGCTGGTCCGTCACTGAGGGCAACGCAGCAGCGATAACACAAGGCGGGAGGGCTAGCCACGGCAACCGTGGGGCCTGACACCAGTGACAGTAATCACATGTTAGCCAGTCGGCTCGCTATCAGAGGACACGCGCCGATCCTTCCTGTTTGCTGTAGATTGGACCTGGGACACTTGGTAACCCTGCACAAATGCTGGTGCCAAAATCGAAAGACCCCACTTCATTATGGGATATAATTCACCTCTACACATTTTTAAAACATCTTGGGACAAGCGATTTACTAATCACAACTATTCAAATATATCTCCCTGCAGTTACATATTACAATTCATATTTCATAAACAAATTGGTATATTCATAACAGGTTACAGCACAGCATGTTAAAATTAAAATAAAAAACCTACATATAAAGTAATGCATGAAGTAAACTCATATCTTAAATATGGTAAAATTAATGTATATAGGCAGTTTTATAATCTACAAATAGTGGAGGCGGCCATTAATATTAAGTTGAACGGGACTGGAAGTGCAGAAGTATTTTGCCTATGAGATTCACGTAAAAGGTCTTCCCAACTGGCTACTGAAGGTTTTTTTGTTTTGCAGCCTGTTCACACTTTCAGCAAAAATCTCAGCAGAAAAACTAGCAGCTGCGCTTTTGGGGATAAAGGCTGATGCTCATAGCTTCTGCTCCCTGGCGCTGCTCCTTTGTCAGAGCTGAAAGCAGCCTCTTTTCTAGCAAGGTATCATAGCTCCACAACAGTACAAACAGAGAGGCAGGAATTTCACTCAGACGATGTCAACAGACACGTCCCCGAGCAGGAAGGACCACCGCAGTCGCCGCGAGAGACAGGGCCGCCACCCGTGGTGTCCGTGATGTCAGGAAGCAGCCAAGCACCTTCACAACACCTCAACCTGCCAAGCGTTTAATAATAATCTAGATCAATGCTGCTTCCATTTTGCGCAAGGCCGTCGAAATAAAACATTCTGCGTTATGCTTTCGACATGAAAAAGAGTCAGACAATGAGCTGATGCAAATGACAATATTCTCAACAGCCTGCAGCAAACATTTTACCATGTGCGACATGAAAAAAAAAATCAGTCTGCCGTCCCGTTCTCAATTTAGTCAGCGTTCACTGGGTGCTTTTCAGACGCTTTGTAAAAGCAATGCACTTTGCCACAAAAAAGGAAAAACATTGTTCAGATCAAGAATATCGCAGTCTTTCAATGTTCCATTCTTGTGCTGCGTTTCAGCAAATGAGAAACCAACGTACAAACACAAAAAATGTACGCCGCGTGTCATTCCAGACACCGTACGTCTGAAGATCTGGAAACCGATTCATAACATCACCGCGGACCCGGCATTTGCATTTGGTCCTGCTCAGCATGTAGACGTGTCAGCGAAGGCATCATGTAGCGCTCTGTCACAGATAAGTAGTGCAGAAGACAGTATCTTATCGGCAGAGGCTGACCAGCATGGCGGTTTTCATGGCCTAATAGAAACGGTACCTGTGTAAAACGATGACTTGCCGTTATCATTTCTCAATTAACCCCATCACAACATTGATTCTCCCAGACTTACCTGCTTCTAGTTGATAAGCAGCATCAGTTCTTATTATGACCCAGTGGATTAAAAATGTATAAACTTCTGTCTAATTGGTTAGGGGCAGGATTGTTTTTGAATATAAATGTGTGGGACAGGATATTCCTTACAGAAGAACCATAGTGTGGATTTTCAATGAAAATACAGTCAATCGGGGTTATACCACTAAGTACAACAAAGTAGCTTCACGATTTATTTTCATCTATGCCTCAGAATTACCACTATTTTGGGCTTTTTCCCAAGAAATATAATCATTTTGGTTACATAGTATTAAATTTAGTTTGATTTACATTTCTTTCATCCAACACAACCTTTGCCAGAATTTTGAATACAGTCAATTCTTGAATAAGTTACCATTCGTGCCAATTAACATATAACTCTGCGCAACATACAGCGGAGAAATAGACAAAGTCATCCAAAATCGTAACCTTTTTTGATTTTTTAAATAACATAAACAACAAAGACATAAATAATGAGACAGGTTCTATCTCTTGCAATGGCACCATAAACTGAGATTTCATAAACTCGCACCCACATCAGGTTACAGCACATAACTTTAAAACATGATGAGATAAAAAGCTAAATATGAAAAAAAAAATACATAATTAGAATGCTAATGAAACTTTAAACTCATTAAAACACTGTAAACTCAACTTACTGGCACAGTGGTTGCAGTCTATCCAGTGGCAAACACTATTCCTTTTCTTTCAGAAACATTAAACTGTTCCCCTATTAAGTCTTGAAATTCAAATGAGCAAATTCCCCCGGCCAATTTCATATATGCATTCTGAGTGTCTGAAATGTGCTGTCATTTTTCATTCCTATATCTCTTAAATGCTTCTTGATCTGTATATACTGCTTCCAAAGACAGGCCTGAAACCATTTAAAAGGACAGGGTTGAATGCAAAACACACTTGAGATAATCTCTGGGAAAAAAACCATAAGTCCACCGTGAATTAGAGTAAGTGAATTCATTAAGGAAAATGCGATGCAAAGATATATGTGCATCCTGAAAAACTCCACCTGGTCAACAATTACAATATCCATCACTTGTTCTTCAGTTATTTCTCAGAAAATGGGTCAGAGGAGATGCCGCTAGAAGCATAGACATTTTAAGATATTTTATTTTAGTTTTTGGCTGCCCGGAGTAAACATATGTCAAATTTGATTCCGTGAGAATGGCCAACAGATCCATGTGATCTGAGGGAAGATGGGATTGGTGCGACTGGGAGAACATGCAAGGCCGCTGTTTCAGCACTAAAAGAGAAGGACAACCAGAGTAGTGGAAGCATGAGAGATGGATCGCCAGGGGCAAACATGGGGTCCAAAGGTGTCTCTCACTTTTGCTGTCTCTCCCTCACTCTCATGACACCACACCGAAAACAGGCTTCGTGTCATAACAGATGAGTAATTAATAGCTGGTTGTGGCTGGATGAATGCCACAGCCTCCCTGCTCCTCACAGTGTCCCTCTGAAAATCCCGATCGACAAATGAAGCCACTGTCCTTTTTTTCCCATGTCGACATACTTAATACGAAGCATGAGACTCTGGTAGTTTCCCATTTGGAATATTGGAATATTCTTTGGAACTGGTTTCTCCGAACCCTCCCAGACCTGTGCCACCTTTTTAGTTACTAAGTGTTGATGTTTTTAGGCAGTTTTTTGGGTCAGCTGTGTTCGCCACAGGTCTGTTACTCTCGGCAAACTAAGTTCCAGCCATGGCTAGTTTTGATTGGACCCCTAACCCCCCACCCCCCCCGGGGTAGCACAGAAGGTGAGTAACACAGAACCATGGGTTGAGGGAGGTTTTTCTGCAGGGGTGAGTCATGCCCACCCTGTGCCCCACTGGACCTGCAGTCTAAGTGCTCTGGAAATTACAGCACTTTAGCGCCCCCTTGAGGAAAGGAAAGCACATGCGATATGGCAAGAGAATAAATGATGGAGAGTGAGAATTGCATATTCCTCCAATGGTTTGAAAATAAAATCTCTGTAACTATTGGAAAGGTATTTGATTAAGAACAGTTTATCGGTTGTATTCTTATACTAAACAAAGTTCTGAACCACTCCCCGAAGATTAATCAAGACACTCAACCATTTGTCTGAAAGACATTCTCCATTCTAAAACCTAATCGCAATAACTTGTGGGAGTATTTCTGCACAGAAAAACAAGTATTATATTTGTTCAAGAGAGAGGCAAGGCGGAATATATTACTAAGGACAAAATGATGGTGAGGATTTATTTTAGCCGACAGGGTACTGTAGGAATGGTGAGACTCCTGGAGGGAGGTACTGGTGATACGCACCCGCTGTAATTAGTGAGACCCAAATCGCCATCATACCTGGGCTTCCTTTCCGGAACATTTGAAATTCAGGCCATAATTACTTGCATATTATTTAAACTGTTGTTTAAAAAAAAAAAGAGGACATTTCTAGATGACTCCTTCCCTCTGTGTGGCTACGAAACATTGATGCTTTCTAGAAAAAAACAATTTTAGCTTCATTGTGGTCTTACAACTTCATAAACTGGAAAAAGGTGCATAATTATACATGCAAAAAGGTGAATAATGGTGATAGTCGTTCATGACCTCATCCCTCTGTTTTTGGTTTCCAGAACAATGAGGGGTCATTGGTCATTCCTTATCTTCTGAGCCAATGAGCATAAAGTAATATGGGGAGGGGCTGATCCTGATGGCTATTGTGGCATTGGTGAGAATAGTCCTATGTACAATTGCTTCAGGATTTGTTCCTATTAAACTGTTTTGAAAATGTCTCCTACTGTAAGTGTTTATATAGCAGATGTGTGCCATCTGAGGCATGTACAGCACAAAATGTAATTTCACAGTAAAATTTAATCAACAGGATTTCAGTGACATGTCACTATTTAAAGGTCTCTGTTAGGTTTGCAGTGTTTGAGAGCACACTTGCATTTTCAATAGCCTCTTATCTAGAGAAGGGCCACAGGGGGCCTGGAGCCTGTCGTAGAGACCACAGGGAATAAGGTGGGGGACACCGTGGATGGGAAGCCAATCCATAACAGGGCACACATTCAGTCACACAGTCACATACACTAAGGGCTAATTAGAGACACCCCTTCACCTGGAGAGTGGTAGGACCCCAAAGTACCTGGAGAAAACCCTAACAGGGCAATTTTCCAACCTTTCCACGGTATGGCTGTGGTGCAGGCATGCATGCATGATGCACTTTCAGTTGCATTGCTGCTGCATGCACACGGTCTTCCCATCAGTCATTTCACTTTGTATTCACGTCCAAATGTGCAGACATTTTTTTTTTCGTTGTGCCTGATGTGTAACAGAACACAAGCAGTTAAATGCCGGTTCTATATTTTGCTTTCACATCTCACCAGTGTGATTTTTTTTTTTTTTTTTTGGCATCGAAACACTCGTTGTTATGACTGTGAATTTCCCAATCTGGACTATTTGGGCTACGGAAGCGGGTTTAATGTGTAATCAGTGACAGACATCAAATGTGACAGTTGAATTTAGACCAGCTGCCTCCCCTCTTCTCCTCTCAAGCAGTGAGTCCTCAGGCCTCCTCCTGGTTCTTGTAAAGACATTTCAGAAACATTTCCGACTGCAGAAGTCTAGCAGTCCATCCAAAGGAGGTCAAAACACTGCTGTTGTCTTTTAATAGAGACTCCCAAGAGGGATTCCTTCTGAAGACGTTAACCTGTCCATCCATCTTCCAGAACCACCAATCTAGCTCCAAGCCACGGTAAGCCTGGAGCCTATCCCAGGAAGCGCTGGGAACAAGGCAGGGAGTGCCCCGCATGGGACGCCGGTCCAAGGCAGGGAGTGCCCCGCATGGGACGCCGGTCCAAGGCAGGGCACGGACTCGCACTGCAAGTCACCTAACCGCATGTTTTTGGACCAAAACTAAAAACAACAGGAAACGCACACAAATGCGAGGAGGATGAGCGTGTTCCACACACGCGGAGCCGGGGGCAGGAATCCGACTCCTGAGCACGGAGGTGTGAGGTAGTGCTGCTCCCTACAGAGGCACCATGCCACCTCTGACATTAACACTGACGCTAATTAATGTAGCATTCAAAAACAAAGACACACTGACAGATCTCAAATGGAAATGAGGCATGTTGATGGAAACACCAAATGGAGAGCTATACTGACAGCACTTAAATATATCCACCCACCCAGCAGTAAAGGTGCTCTGATACTTCACCAAGTCAATGAATAGCTCACAGATAACAAAAGACAGGACATTTAGCCTAAATAAATACAGGTGTTACTTCAAATATACAGTAAGAGTTAGCCTGCTTATCTCCATGGATCACAAGTCGTCCTGGTGTCAGCTAAAGTCAATCCAACAACTCTGTGCTCATTTTGCGTTTGTTGGCCCAGATCTATATCTATGGCACCACTAAGAAAGAAGACTCTAGTGTATGAATTAAGGAATTAATCTGAATTGTAAAAAAAATAAAGGATCATAGTAATATTATACAGTATGTACAGTACTGTGCAAAAGAGGCTATCAAAGAAAATGTTTAAGGCTATTTGTCTGGGTAATAAGAGTATATTAACTCAAAAAAATGCATTTTAATGTTAAAATATATGCAAATGAACAAAAATGAACAAGAATTTTTCCATTTCACTTCTCCACAACGTTACTGATACCTTCTTAGATGGCTAGATGAACACTGCTTCTGTTCCCAAGCCTCTCCTGAGGGGCACCTCAGCTATTCCGTGCATTTGTGTTTCACCACCACCTCACTTAATTAATTAACTTAATTAGTCACATAACTTCATGAGGTACCGATTAGCCAAACCCGTTATGCTAATGGGTGAGTCAAAAAACACACGGGTGTATTGGACGGTCGCTGTAAATACTGGGTTGACTTTAGGAGAGGTTTGGAAATGGCTAAGCTAATACACTTTGACAGACTTCATATCATAGTTTTACACCAACATGAAGATCATTTTCTTTGCCTAAGACTTATGCGTAGTTCTGTATGTTGAATAAGATGACGTCACGCAGTAATGAAGAACCTGGCTACAATTCCTATAAATTCCTGGGCCGTTATTGTTGTGGTCGTATATAACAAAATGGTGTGCAGGCAATGTAGCAATTCCAGAGACCTCAGCTTGTTATGTCGTTATGTTGACTGTGAGGCTGAGTTTCGAGTCTTGCCACAAACTGCCCCCAGCGGAGTTTTCACACTGATGCCTGGAGTGTGATGTGAATCTAAGTTTAGCTACCATACTGGCGGAAAAGCAAGGTCAGTAGTGGGTTTTCTTCAGTGCTCTTCGTTAGGGCAGTAATTGAAATTCTAATGTAAGATCAATGTGGGTGTGCGTGTTGGCTCCAGACAGATATGGGGCAATGAGGTGATGAGGACAGCCTTGCTAGGAGACCATAGATAATTGGACTTGGAGGTAGGTTTGCTTACTTTGGTGTGAGGTATCTTCTACATGAGGCAGGGGTGTCCAACTCCAGTCCTGGGGGGCCGGAGTCCTGTGTACAGTAGCTTAGTTCTTTCCCAGTGCCACCACAAACGATTCAGCTGAAGAGCTGTGTGGTAATTAGCACAAGGAGTTGAATCAGGTGTATAAAATGATGGTGAACCAAAAGCTGTGCAGGGCTCCAGCTCCCCAGGAGTGGAGTTTGACACCCCTGACAAAAATCACTACATATGTGGGCATGAAGCATTACGATGCCTATGTCATTTAAATGTTCGGCAAATGCATTTATCCAAAACAACATACATTTTGGAGGGGAAGCAAAGTCAAACAATTCCTGGAGCAACTGGGGGTTAAGTATCTGGCTTAGGAGCCCAACTGCAAATCACTGCTAACTAGGCATGTAACGATGAATCGCGAATCGGTTAAAAATCAATGTAAATGTATGACTTGTGATTTAAACCAGCTGATGTGGAAAATGAATCACTACTTCAGGAGTACTTCACGGTACTTTACTTAACAGAAAAATTGGTGTAATATTTGATTTTACAATGTCAGTTCAACATCAGATGTCACTGAGTATTCACGTCGATGTTGTACGTTTTTGGTTTTGACCGAATGCGAGATTGCGAGTGAATTTGAAACTGAGGACACCCCCCCCCCTCCCATCTTAAATCATCAGTGTGGTATTTTAGCTTTCCGGAAATCACAAATGAAAACGGCGAGAAAAGCACAAAGAAGACAAAAGCTGCGTTCAAACATTGTAAAAGACTGATAACATACGCAAATAGCACAACAAACGTGCTTCAGCATGTCCACCAGCACCACAGTGAGCTAAATTCACCACCGCCAGAGTAAAGATTATTAAAGGGCCAGACCACGCTAAAAAACTGCACATGCAGGCTTTAGTGTATTTGGCAACACTTTATATTAAGTGCAGCTTCATAATGCATTCATAGAACATTCATAAGCAGCATGCAAGTACACCTACACATACTAACATCCCTTAACAGCTTTAATATGCATTAATAACAAACATTAAACGTTTATGCAATTGTAATGTTTGTTATTATTATATAATGTTTGTTACTAATGTACATTACAGCTGTTAAGGGATGTTAGGATGTATACATGGTGTTTATGAATGATTTCTGAATACTTAATGAATACATTATGAAGGTGTACTGAACATTTAATGAATGCAATATAAAAGCATTATGAAGGTACAGTTACAGTTACCGTTTATTTGAAATTTTTTTAAATTTTGATTTGGGATTTTTTTTAACAGTATTTTATTCAATTTCAGTTGCACTGTTAAGATGACATTTTGCACAGTTTAGAAAGAATGTTTTTGAATAAATTTGTGTGCAGCTCATTCTATTGAAAAATCATGAGAAAAATCATATTGTGAATCAGAATCGTGAATCATATCGAATCGTGAGCTGAGTGTATCGTTACATCCCTACTAAATATACTTCACTTTGATCAAGCTTGTGCAGACGGTCCAACTAACCTGGACCTTGGATTTCTCCTCTTCGCACAGCTTATTTGGGGAGGAGTCCTGTTCTTCCTGTTCAGCCTTAATCAGCTCTGGAGTTTCCTAAGGGGCCGGGGATTGAACACACAGATGAAGAGCAGCAGCAGCCTTATCAAAACACGCAACGCGCACCGAAACCCAGCAAGTAGAACACACAGATACTGTAGTCAGGATCAGATTTCCTGTTCTACAAACAAAACATCCTACTTCCTACAGGTATATGGTACTTACAATACCTCTGAGAGGGTAAGCATGGTTTCTTACTTCCCCTAATAAGGCCCTATAGAACAGGGGCCGCTCATCTACTCATCCTCTCACCTCACTGCCTGCCTCGGGGTCCTTGTGCTGAAAAGACTCTGGAGCAGACTGCGGGGAATCAAGCGGCTGGGTTGCCAACACGGGTTGGTCCTCCACAGGATCAGGCTGGACAGACAGGGGTGCAGAGGGTGGCGAGGTCTGGGGGTCCAGCACCAGGATCTCTCTACTTTCAGACAGAACTTCATCCTGATCAGTCTCCTCGCTGTGACTCTCCAGCTGGGCCGCCTTCAGGGCAGCAGACAGCACCTGCACCTGGGCTGGTGAAAGACCAGCAGGGGGCTCTGTTCACACATCGTTCAGATCTTGCGTCCAAAGATTTCAATGAAATAAGAAACCAAAGAACATTTTACTGCATAAACTAAGTGCAGTGAAGGAGTCAGGTACAAAGCGAAGGCAAATCTGAACAGACCAGAAGGAAAAGCGCCATACAAACTCAGTTTACGTAGCATATAACCTGTAGAGCCACGAACCATGACATCTGAAGGTTCCTGGTTCAAATCCCATGGTTGGTGGAATGATTTCACCACTGGACCTTTGAGCCAGACCCTAAACCCCAATTTCTCAAGGGGACCTTTCTGACCTAGCTGTCCCATCTTCACCTGTATGTCGCTTCAGACAAAAGCATCTGCTAAACATTTAAATGTAAATATAAAGCAACCCAGCTCCAAATCCCTTACCTTGCACATCTGGGTCGTCCATGTGGGGCTGTAAGCAGTCCAGAACTTTCTGGATCTGAGAGCTGGTGGCAGGGCCCTGGGAATCCAGAATGGGGACCTCCCTGGCTGCTGCCTCCTCAATCTGAAGGAGTTCCAAGTCCTGGCTGATGTCAGGCAGAGGAGACCTCCAGTAGTGAAAGGAGCTATACGTGTCCTCTACCAGCTGGGGCTCTTTGTCACCAGCCTGGGTAGTGGTGGGACAGTCCTGCTCCAGACCCTCTGAAATACTGGTTCCAGTCTCTTTGCAGCCAAGGACAGATTCCTCATCAGTTTTTTTACATAATTCTGGTGCTGGTGTGCTGGAACACTCTGATCCGGAAGGTGTGTGTGATGGTGGCTCTGTCTGGCATGCACCCAAGTTAAAACTGCTCCCTGGAGACTCACTGCAAGCTGGCCGATCACACCTGTATACACAAATACAGAGTGAGGGGGCCCCTCCTTAACCTACACAGATTGTTTGAAACACTTCAATGACACGTGATCGATATCCAATGCACTCAGATTTCTTTTCTTTTTCTGTGCCCAGCCAACTTTAGCAGCCGAGAGACGAGACCCTAGAGGGGTTGCAGGGCACATACCTGTCAGCGGGACATCGGACAGTCTCACGTGGTGTCCCATCTTCTCTGAAGAGCAGCGCGGTACTGGAGGGGTTGGCGAACGTAGATATGAAGCGGCCGAGAGACTGGAAGGCTGCCTGTCGCACCTGGAGAGGTCATGATATGGTTTGATTTCCCATCGGACGCTGATAAGCACTGTCACTGACTTAAAGAAAGGCTTCCTCTGACAGTGTAAGAATGAGAAGACTTCCTGAAGCTGGAAGGTAAAACCCCATCATTTAAAACAGGGTTATCCTGATGTCCCATGTATTCATGTATTCATCCATCCAGTACTCTTCCAGGCACTTACCCAGTACAGGGTTATTCTGATATGTTTTGGCATCATAAAATCACAACAAAATGTCCCAGATTAACATGGCAGCCAGACGCCTATAGTGTCTTACCCAACGGGACTGGTCACTGATAAGGCTGATGAACAGTGGAGACAGCTTGGTTCGCCGGACCTCAGGGGAGGTGGAGTTGGAGACAATCATAAAGCACTCAGCACATGCCTTTCGAATCCCCCACAGGCTATCAGAGCACAGATCAAAGAACTTTGGCATCTGCACAAGGACAGGAGAAAGATTTTCCAACATTTTAGATGGAACACACATGGATTTCAAGTTCAAGCATAAGCAGCGTGAAGTCACAGCAGCAGCGGTCCTCACCAGAAGTTTCTCTGTAGCATCCTGGCCCACGATAGAGCAAAACTCCCCGAAATTTGCTGCACACACCTGGCAGGAGAGATGAGGAGTGGAATTTGGGGTAAACAAGAACTCGTTTTGGCAGCTAGTTAAGACAAAACAGTGTGTATTTCTGCAAGAGCTTAGGTTGCCATCAGACTACAGAAAGCACCGGAACTATTCCAATAAAGTTATCGCTTTCTACAATCCCAGGAACCTTCCTTCCCATTGCTCTGAGCATTTTAACATACTCAGACCACTGTACCCCACTTAACAACCATGTGGGCAAAAAATAGGTTAAACAACAAAAGGTTAAAAACTGAGAAACTGGTGTAATATTTCATTTGATTTCACAAGTGCTTAGTTTTCTGATAACTTGATGCGCTTCAGAGACATTCATCCTGTGTCCTTTACTCGTACTTCAGAAGGTACATTCACAGCCTCCCAGGCGATTGCTGCTACTCTCCAAGCCCCTGGGGTGTCATACCTTACGCACTTGGAAGAGGCGGACGTCGCTGCAGAGCTCACAGAAGCGCAGGAGCAGCAGGTGCTCCACTGTGTCCCTGCTCAGCATGATCACCAGCTTGCACATGATCTGTGGAGCGGAACAAACCAATGTGTAACCACGGGGGGGTGCAGACCGGGTGGCAGCCCCCTCTGCTATTCTCAGTAGAGATTTACGGAAGCGCAACTGCAAAATATACAAACTTCATTTATAAAACAGGAATGCAAGCAAGAATGAAATGTAAACACCGTCAGGCAAAACTTTAAATCGGCAGACAAATTCATTATATACTATAGGTGGCAAGTGGCTATGAGGGTTAAGACTGTTCTCAGGACTGGAAGGTCACAGGTTCAGATCCTGTGGTTGGCAGAGTGATTTCACTATTAGGCCCAAATTGTCCAAGGACACGCTAACTGTGCATCAGCCGTGTGCTGTTTGTGCGTCTCTTTATTTAGCTTCAGCTAAATTAATCAATGCTATTCAGACCCTCCCCCCCCTCCCCCAGCTCCTAGCTCCTTGTTCATATTGCTCTCACCGCCACAGCCTCGATCTTGTAGTCGTCGTCACTGCTGGGGTCCGTGAGGTCCAGCAGCACCGGGCACACCTTGTTCTCCATGTCAGCCTTGCTGATGAGTCCCTGTTCCAGTAGCACCAGCAGGGCAGCCTGGCTAGTTTTCCGCACCTGTCCGGCAAGGCAGCATTAAGCTTTAATGTGGCCTGGGGGAGGGAGTGGGCTTTACACCCAGACCGAATCATTCATTAATGCGGTTCCTCTGTAGAAAGGCAAACGGTACACTGGGGAAGGGTGAGCAGCTCAGAAGGTTAGGAGTCTGTGCCCTGGTCTATAAGGTCACAGGTTTAAATCCTGTGAGCAGCAAAATCTTCATATCACCGTGGGTGGAGTGTGTGTGAGTTCGTGTGTGTCACCCACCATGAACTTACACTGGTGTGGTGCTGCACTGTGCTCACCTGGTTGTTTGGGTCTGTCAGGTACCGGACCACGATGGGGACTAGGTACCGAGAGAAGGCTGCTGGGAAGTTGGGCCGATTCTCGTGCAGGAACATGGCAATGTTGGGCACCTGCTCCATCAGCTCTGCCCGCACTGTGGGCTCTGGGAGGTTAACACACAGGGAACAGGATACCGTAAGACTAATTAACCGTGATACACCACAGCAAATGCGGCATAGAATGCAATTCGTCGCGGTGTGAGCTTCCACAGGTGATGAGGAAACTAAATATGTTGTACAAGAAGTCTGACGAAGCTAAAGAATAGAACTCCCAAAACGAAAACACAGATATGTAACACTAATGAGAAGCAGAGCTCTCAGACATAAGTATCAGGGAGCCTGAACCAATGAAAAAGATTAATGGGTTGTCAAATATGTCAACTGCAATGAGACAAAACATTTCATTTCTAAGCTCTGCTTCTGTACAATGATCTGTAATATATGAATATCTGTTGCTTGAAGAGAGTAGATTAAAAGCCAGAGTCACTTAAGCTCTTTACATCCAGAACAACAAATTTTCATGTTTTAATATTCTCATATTATCAAAGTCAACTGTAAGAGATTTGGCACTAAACATGTACACTCTATATGTCAAAATGTAGGATCTTTAATCTGTTTTTTCTGTTCATAATATTCAGAAACAAGCATACTTTGATTAATGCAGGCCACACACATAGCTCCTTTCCTGCCAAAAACTGATATGAAAACAGGAAAGACTCAAAATAGTGTCTCTGCTCTGACACCAATCAAACCTCTCAGAGAAGGTGCCAAATACTATCTGCTCATTGTGCTTCTCACCACAGATGAAAATAGCACATTGAAGGTCTACGCTAACTTAGCTGGATCTAATTTCAGTTGTGCTGTGTAATGGAAGAATTTTTATTTATGCAAACTGTATTTTATATTAAGCTAATTTTATGACAGACCCCGAAACATACCTGCACCAACTTTTTCTTGGACATTCAACATCACAATATTCTTAGTATTCTGTACTACAACTGAAAACTCACATTCAGCAAATGCTTAGTTTCTTATGTGTGTAAGACTTCATAAGAGGTTGTATCTGTGGTTATTCACCAAATAAGAAAATCATGAAAAATACCCATTATTCCAGTAATCAACCATACATTTTATATATACACACACACACACACACACACACACACACACACACGAGCCGTGGAAAAAAATTAAGAGACTACTTTATCACTCTATATTTTTAAACAAAGCTGCATTTTAAATCCTGGACAGCAGTACACAAGAATAAGGTGAAGCAGGAGATACCTTAAACAACCAGAAACCAGCCAGGTAAATGGGCAGAAGCGACTTTCTAATGCCAGAGATGACCATTAACTTATCTGATAGTTTCTCATGAAATGTAGGATAACATCAACTAACCTTCAAAATGAAGGAGAAACAAAGTGGTGTGAAGTGCACTGCTAGGACAATTTGAATCAGGTTCCTAGAAGCAGAATTGAGGTCCCATAAACCAAGGAAGAAGCCCTTCATTAATGAGAAACAGAGAACCAGGCTGCAGTTTACAAAAAACATTTTATTCACAGATGCACACCATAAACTTAGAAATAGTCTGTTTTCACACGGCTGTACCTACACACACACACACACACACACACACACATATTATATATA
>JAODKF010000138.1:1971065-1984270 GCA_026779585.1 Mormyrus proboscirostris
CGGGGGGGGGGGTGTTTGGGGGGGGGGGGGGTTGGAGTTACCGAACCTTATCTGAGCAACTAGCAAAGCTATGAAATGGAGTGTGAGTGCAGGCGTGGTCCGGCTCTGCTCGTGGTGCGCTGGGACCGTCGATGAGCTGCAGTTAGCCGCCCAGCCCAGAGCAGAAGCCAAGCCGGGTGGCGACAGGAAGACAGGGTGTTGGGTCACATTCTCCACAGGCTTTAATTGGTTCAACACTCGTTCAATTGAGTTGCTTAGCTGTCATTTTCTTTTCTTTTTTTTTGAGCAGGATTATTGTTACCAGGACGACACTTCTGAGGCTGCTGATCTGAGAGTCCGTGCCGGTCATCCAAAGCGCCACCCACTGGGCCGTGTCGACATTACGCCAGGCCTGAACGGATGATGCTAACAAACCAATCAGCGAAGAGAAGCTGCTGACGGATCTGTTCTGAATCATGTTCTTAGGCATTCGTTTTCCTCACAAAGAGAGTCTTCCCGCCACACCGATGTCACCTTTTAAACATCACCGTGGGTATTTGCACTGCTCTTTAAGATAAAGGGTGGTCAGTGGAAGAGAAGGAGACAAGGATGAGGCCATTATCATGGACCGCCGCAGATGCAATCCGGTATCGGCCCCAGATCTGTGAAATCCGGCATCTCGTTCAAAAGATGAAAAAACGTATCATTCTCAAAATGGCTCTGCACCATTTTAGAGGCTTTCAGTTAAGAAAAAGACATGTTTTCCTTTATACTGTGAGCTACAGCCAGAATTTCAATCTGTAACGGTTACATTTCTCACCTACCCTCACTGACCCCCCCCAAGTGCACAGCTTTATAAATTTATAAATCATGTTTATCTTATATCATCATATACAGAACTATGCAAAAGTCTTAGGTAAAGAAAGTGATACTTAAATGATCTTCATGTTGGTGTAAAACTATGACATTATGTCTGTCAAAGTCTGTCAGTTTAACCATTTCAAAACCCCTCCTAACGTCACCCCAGTATTTACAGTGACTGTCCAATACATCCATGTGCTTTTTGACTGGACTACAACCCCCACCTTGTTCGGCTAATCAATACTTCATTCATTTAATTACTTTAATTCATTAAAATGAGATGACGGTGAAATTCCACAAATACACAGATGAACCTGGGCGGCCCTGAAGAGAGGTTTTGGGAACTGAAGCAGTGTTCATCTGACCATCCAACAAGATATCAATAACTTTTTGGAGAGCAGAAGAAGTTCTTGTTAATTCTGTTAATTTGCATATATTATATATATGCAATATAAGTTTGTTTTTTTTATCTGAGCAAATATACATTTACTACCCATATAAATAGCCTTAATAGTTTTTTTCAACTGTATACATGTATACAAAGCATAATTAAAAGCACAATTTTTCAAGGTCAGCTCCTTATAAAATTAGATTAACTGGTATATTATGAATGACTAGCAGATAATGATGAATTATTTTAACATAGTCAGCAAAAAAAGTACAGTCTGAACAAAATGGATTCAAAACCCTGCAAAAGCATAAATCTTGAATCCCTTCTAAACTCGTCTTCATATCTAAGACTGACATGTCTGGGCTGAAACCCGCATCAGTCCATCTGGCTGTGTTCTGTTGACAAGTGACACTGAAGAACCAGCAGGTGCGAATACAGGGATTCTGTCAGTGTGGTTTGCTGTCATGTGAGCTAATGGAACCAATCAGCGGTTATGAGGATGTGGCTTTTCAGGCAGTCATGTGACCAGCGAGCAGAGCTGGCAGAGATGCTTAGCTGATACTCAGACACACTAATATCAATGCGTATGGAATTCTGCCCTTGAAACTCACAATTGCTTGTCAGTGTGTCATAATGCAGAGCAATGGAGAAAGACAGAGACAGAGAAGCACGCCCACACGCTATCCCGGGCCGGGCATTAAGGACAGGGATTTTTCATTGTCAGGAAGGGACTGCAGATGATGCAGAAGGCTGTGCTTGCTGATTTCAGCAGGACAGAGGCAAAAAAGAGAAATCCAAACGGTTTTCCCTTCACAATACACATTCAGGACGAGCTTCCATGCCGTATCTCACTAATGCTGTAATTTATGGTACAAAAGCCAGAGTCCACACAAAATGTCAAAGATGAACAAGGGGGACAGCTGTACTTGTGAGTATCACTAAGCAGGAGGTGAAGTTGTAAAATCAAAATAATACTCTCATCTCCTGGAAACGGGCTCCATCTTTCGAACCTGAAATTCCTTGGGGGGGGGGGGGGGTTTGCTCATTTTCTCACACATTCCACCCTGTTCCTGTTCATGGAACCCAAACCTAGGATGAAAGCGGACCTTTCACCACGCGTATACATGGCCCAGGATCTAGCAGAAGTGCCGCATAGGTGCCACATGAGGGAGAAGGAGGGGTGCTGCCTCTGGGTGAATGACTTGTTCTCCTCTCCGGTTTTGTGTGATGTAGGAAGCCCTTGTCTAATTACTTACATATGCCCTTTCATTCAGCCCATTGTTAAAACGTAGCTCTTTCCCTTAACCTTTACCAGGTGATGCATGGCAGAGTCCATTTTCCTCCCTGCCCTTCATCCATAACCGCAGCGAGAGGGTGAGGAGTAACGGCAGAGGGTCTCCGGCTCGGCGAAACGCGGCCTCGTGGGATTTCCATGCAAAGGGACGCTCATTCATTTTGCATCGACTGTGGAGCCTTTATTTCAGATGTATCCGTGTTCTTTTGGTTGCCATGGTGTTCCGGGTTCTCCTGCACTCCTGAAAATTTTTGACTTTTACCACGACGCACTGCAAATGCACCCATTAAACTACAGGATACAGCCGCTGCCTGTGAAGCCTCCTAGGTATATATGAGAAATGCTGACGGATTTTCTGTCTATTATCTCAGGTCTCTGAGCGGAAACAGCAGTCATCCTATAAGAGGTTCAGGTCACCACAAGTTATTTTCATATATCCTGGTTATATCGTTGGCCCCACCCCTCTCATCTAGTGATTGGTGCATTAAAATGAGACCAACTCATGACATCACCCCTCAGTCGGAGGGCCATGCCCCATAGAATGCAAAGCAGCTCAATTTCAACACCCAAGCTCATGACCTCGAGATTGGCTCTCACCTGTCCAGGGTGAGGGACAGGTATCTGTCATGGAGGTGATGACCATTAGCTCCACGGAGGTTCGATCAGAGGTGACACTGCAGGGTCATAGCAATGCAAGCTGAGACTGCAGCCACTTCACTAGCACTGGATGAGCTCTTCCACGATCTGCCCAGGAAGCAGCTTAAATGCTTTCAGCTGAGACCTTCATCCTCTGTTATACACAATCATGACCTTTGAATACTGGCCAGAAGCTGCCAGCTGCAAGACGGCTGGGCGGGGCCTCTGGACCGCGGCCACGGAACGGGGATTTTGTGGCCAAACGGTTTCTTAAAGAACTACAGACCTCCCTGCGTGAGATGGGACACATTAGGTGACACTTCTGGTGAGAAAGCTGCTCCCTCCTGCTAGCAGAGTAGCTGCATGTATCCGAAATGAAAAGAGAAGAGACCTAAGAGTGACATTCGAAACAGGAGCACCAGGCTAAATCAGCTTCACATACAAATTGTAACTTAAAACATTACAAACATGCGGGTCTTTCAAAGGGCAGCAGAAAAATAACAAGGTGTTCCGATCCGAGGGTAAAGCGCAGATGTCAGCCGTGGTCAAACATACCTGCACGATCTCCAGTTAGCTACATACATACCACACTTCCCCATTTTATATATTACTGCGTAAATTACCTTCAACTGTGCTCACCAGGATTTTGCCAAAAATATCCTCACCGTGTACAGGTGCCGAGAGAGGGATTAATTACTCAAGATAATGAGGTAACGGCAAAGCCGTCGATGGAGAGCTGTGTGTCTTGCCCGCCTCATGTGCACAGATGGACAGTTCCAGGTAATTGAAGGTGTTCGATGGTTTATTTCCTCGCATGCCAGTTGTCTCTGCTGACTGGCTTTTTCACGCTATGAGCCAATGATCTCTAGCACACAGAAAACCGGGAGACAGTCAGCCTCTCGCTACACAGCTAGTGGGCGAACGGCAGCAATAATGAATCCTGATAATTCGGAGGCAATTTCACACTAACCCGCCCCTAATTGAACAGTCTGTTTGTTATATTATTTTCACTCCCCTCCCCCCCCCGCACAACATGCCTTTGGGACTGCAACTGAGAAATAGCATCTTCCATGTCTCATTGAGCGTCTTTCAGCCTGAACTAATCTCGCAAAGCCAAACATAGAGAGGATTGCACCAGGCGCCCAACTGTTTGCTTGACAGAGAGAAGATGAGCGTCCATTTAAGCCAATTGTGTGTTTCACCCAAGTTCATCCCGCTCCATTAGATGCGGAATGTCGAGAGGAGCATCCATACACGTCGCCGCCGGTCAAAGATGGCCGCTCACCCTTTTTTTTTTTTTAATACGCCATCACACAAAGTGAACCTCCCACGCGAGGCCTCGCGCTCTCTCTCTCTTCAGGCGATCGCAGGGCGCTACGCGGTCCGCTCCCTGTCACCACCCCATGTTCATCAGTCCTAATTACTGTTCCACTAATTGGGAAATGACATGGTATTAATCAGCAACAAGGAGAGGGGTTGAGCAAGTCAGGGAAACAGTTAATTGGGCCACTGATTGGCTGAGACTAATTGGGCGAGTTCTGCATTGACAGGGAAGGAGGGGCTCTGGCGGAGCAGACCAGCACTCACAGCACCACCAATTAAAACACACGCCCCCCCCCCCCCTTCCATAATCGCGGGTGTGCGTTTTCAAAACAGTTTTCTTCATATGCTAATCGCCCTCCTTTTAAAAATGATGAGAAGAGAAGATATTTGGAGTTTTAAAGAGATAAGCTGATCCTTATTATAGACAGTATTTATTGTGTTTTTAATTTTTTTCTTTCATGGTTGATGCAAATGACTGAGTTATATATTCTGTCTGAAGCCATTGCAGCACTTTAAAAAGTCATGATTTGTATATAAATAGTTCAACTGAGCACTTTGCAAAAAAGCTGTTTGAAATAAAATGTGAGGAGGTGAATACATATAAGCAAATATGATGACCTACAACTGGATTTACAGCAAGGGAACAAGTGGACGCTTCCTCAATGCATGGCCTTTGCCTGCTCAGGAAAACAGCAATTTCCTTCGTCTAAGCCGCGTTCTGAAAAAGAATGTATCATCAGACAGAGCTTTGGCTATAAAAGGGAGGCATTTTGAGGTGGGAGCCAATTCTGCACTGGGAGTTTGAGGGGGTTTTACTCAATTAAATATGTAATGGCGTTACACATGCCTGTGTGTTACATATTTTATCCATTCATCTTCCTACCGCTTACCCCGGACAGAGTTGCAAGAGGCCTAGAACTGATTGAACACTGGCTGGCGATACCCTGGACATGATGCCAGTCCATCGCAGGGCACACGCACACAATGGGCATCTTAGAGATACGGATTCACCAAACTACACCTTTCAACTGCGGAGGAAAACCAAGAAATTTATACAGTAAAAACCAGGTATGCAGGTATGATTGCAATAATGCTGTTTATACCCCAGGAATCACATGATATATGGTCGGGCGCAGCCTGGACAGAACACATTTGTGCATGTTTATATTTAAACGCTTTTTCTATGCATCACAAGCACATCAATGTGCATGCAAACGCATTTATTTTCAAAGCTGATATATAATTACGCCCAGCATGGCGATTCATCAATGACATTGGGAAATACTCCGCTTAACAGAGAACATGCTTTTAACACAGTATAATAGTTAATTGTATTCACTTTAATGTTTGATGGTGTTTAGTGATGGACTCAAGATTACCGATGTTGCATAAGGGATATTTTGAGACCTGGATATTTCAAAAGCTCCCTTTTGACAAAAGGCTGGTCCATCAAACCAGTATTTCATGTCACCAAAAAAGTTTCTTCCCCATGTCAATCCCCACCTCGTTACCACGGTTCAGATCTTCATGGGACATGCACACTAATTCATCCAGCATCTTATTTGTTTAGTTATTTATATAAGTTCCAGATGATCGGGTTAAGATTTATTTCTCTCTTATTTAATCTCATTTTATTGCTCTTTTGCACAGCTTCTCTTGTATGTAAATTTAGTGTAATTGCTTCTTTTCTTCATGCATTTTCAGTTTACAGGAACGCTCAACTATCGGGTATCAGGGGATATTGGTATTTTTTAATGGTTCACAAGTGGATGGCTGAACAAGCACCTTCTGCACATTTTTGGACCCTGTGTGACACCTCATAGTCGAACACATGGTCTGCCCCTCCCCCCTCCTCCTCCTCCTCCTCCTCCTCCTCCTCCTCCTGCGTACGGCACCATTACAGCTGTAGCTTCCCCATCCCCAGCTTCATCTCTCAGCGATACAATCCCCGTTCCCGGATCCCGAACACCGAGTGATGAACGGCTCTCATCGTAACACATCTCACCATCTCTCCTTCCCGTTTATCTGGTGGCGTGAGACAACGCCGGTATTAATGTGAGTTGAAACATGGGTCTAAACACAACACAGAGGCTCAGGAGTGAGGGAGGCTTTCGGGAGTAAATACAGACGGAAGAAATGGGCATAGATTTATGACTCAGGTTTCACTAGGCAGCAAAATAAAAGGTCAGAGTCTCACGACGTACTTTCCAAGCGGCTGGGAACGTGAACGGCCGTAAGTATTCCTGGACACAATTAACCTTCTGCGTCTTCTTGCTGGAGGGGGGTGGGCTGGGGGGGGGGTTGGGTAAGGTGTTGAAAAGAAGTAGACGGGGCTTGTCAGGGCGAGTTCTCTCCGCACATTATTAAGTCTTCCAGCTCGTTCTTGCCGCCACTGGGCTGCTTCTGCCTCATTTCCCATTTCTCCCTGCCTAATTTATCGGCCAAGTTCACTCTTCTGTACCGATTTCACGCACTTTCTCGCCAGGTTTCCCGATTCCTTATTTTTCTTTAAAAAAAAAAAAAAAAAAAAAAACACACTGGGCAATTTTTAAAGCATTGAGATTATTAAAATAACCAGTGATGCATGTTAAAGTTAGCTGAGCACATACATACATACGACAAGAGACCAGTATGTGGCCCTAACCAGTAACAAGCTTGTAACAGGCTGCATAACGGTAGCCCATTTTCCAGATTGTACATTGGTCGTTAAACAGTTCGGCTGCGTTGACACTGCTCATCTCGTACAGTCATTATGGTAGCAGAGCAGTTTACCTATGTAATGGCATAATCATTGCATATAAGAATGAGGATTACTAAAAGGGTGCGAGCTGACTCTCAAATTAGCATGGTAGCATGCAAAGTACCTGCAACAACACCTGAATGACAGAGGAGTGTGCCACCTATTCCTTTACACTCTTATCTTCCCTCTGGTTCCCCAGCAAATCTATGCCGGTTCATCTTGATTCGTTGAGGTGTTTACAGACCCCCTTTGCTCGTAAGCTCTTTGTCCCGAACGTCCTCTCATGCGAAGGTCTTTTGCACCCGGATCCCATCTGCGTATGTCTGCTGCCTGCCGAATCGCAGACATCCCGAAAAGCACAGCCAGAGCAATTAAACGCCTTGTGTATTTTTAGGCAGCCTAATTGCCTTCAATTTATTACAACCTGGATAGCGCCTTCTGACACGGACACCCACAGGTAAAGAAAACAAACTATTTATATACTTGCAGAAATACACTGCGTTTCATAAACAGCTTATGGAATTAAACTGAAGGAGAATTGTTTTATTCTGTTCTTTTGTCTTTGGGATTAGCTCAGTCACTCCAGGACAGCACAGTCCACTCACTAATTGGTAGTGATGGGAAAGACACAACTTCAAACACCACAGTTGGGTGTCACCACTACCGTCAATCACTGACTGGTTTTACCCATTTCCCACTGGCTACTTTATTGGCTCCCACTGGGTCAAACCAGCATGTGACGAACAGTAATCTTAACCGTGGTGAGTTTTGTAAGCTCGTTTTCCCGTTACTCTTAATCGAGTTAGTGCCCATACTTACTTTCCACTCATCCAGAGATGGTTCATGACCACCTTGAAACTCTGTTAATGAGATACATTCCTCAGACTTCGTAGAAGCAGAGTTATGCAGTTGGATACTTAGAAGCAGAACTCCCGCTATGTAAGAGTTTCTGTATGACAGGAGCCCTTTGCACAGTGGGACCAGTCAGTGCATTGGATGGCCTAAATGATGTGTTCAAATGGCCAGTGAAAATGTCAGAATTATATAGACTGCGCACATAACAACCTGAATTGGCAACATCTGTAGCCTCATTAAAAGTCAGCGACTGAAACAAGAACCGCATCATTAACTTTGCAGGGGATCAAACATCAATACAAGTGAAAATCCAGGACGCGACCCTTTCTCTGAGCTTTAGCCCCACCATGATTATACCACCCAATCCCATTTCCATACATTTCATATGATGGCTCTTATGCAATAATAATATTTAGTGTTCAGGGCCTTATACTCAGCTTTCAGTTAGGTATCTAGCTAGTAGATAATGATCTTCCAGTTCGTCTCCCTGGATAGTCTAGGTTCTCCTCAGAGTTAATAAAGGTTCCCTGTGATACCATGGATTCTCCTATGATACCATGGATTCTGATGCTGCTTTCTCCCACTATCTTGCTTCAGCCATGGCATAATCAAAGAAGGTATAGGCTGGTAAGCCCAGCTGCTAAGACTAGTTCATAGATATTTGTGTCGCAGCCCATTTAGAGGGAGAACCTTGAACGAAGGCTGCTGTAAATGGAGCACTGCAGCAAAACTGCAAGTACTGCAGTGACTTTGTCCTTACTTTGCTGCTTCTGGGCTAACAGCTGCTTGTGTTAAATTGCCAAAAGGTAAGTCAACCAGCACTTGCCTGGTACAGAACTTCCTTAGGAAGCACAATCATCTGGCTGCTGTACAGCGTGGCAGCTCAGCTGCAGTCCGGGTATACCTACGCACCCAGTGGGCAACTTAAAGATGCCAGTTTGACTAACCATATGTTTTTGGATTCCAGCAGGGAACAGAAATATGCAGCGGATTTCCACAGTGAACAGGAAGAACATACAAACTCCATACAAACACACAGAGAGGCCATGAGATCCAAGCCCACAGCCATGGAGTTGCAAGATGACAGAAGCCACTCAGACAGCCAACAGGAACGGCAGCTAAACTCCAAACCAGCAGACAGGCTCAGTTATATGCAACTTCAGTTTCTTTCTTGGCAGCCCTATAAAGTCTCATCCAGTTCATCCACGCGGACATCAGAATCTCGGTGAGGTCAGCCCTCAGACGCCAAATGATGACGCTGACCTTTCAAAGGTGCGGCCAGTTCAGCACAAAGATGTGGCACTGAATGCATGAGATGAGAGTGGCACCAGTGCCCTGAGAAGGGTTTCTTGAACCTTACATGCAGACAGTAGAACCCAAATAGTAACTCAGAATTTGTCTGCAGCTGAAATTCAGCACGAGTTACCACTAGGACAAGCTTGGCGAAACAACCCTCTTTTCTGAGTATCAGAGCATGCAAATAAGATGCTTATTGTGTCAATGGGTTAATAGAACAAGCCAGCTGCCCTCAGAGAGCTATCACCATCTGCAGGAGAAGAGGAGAAGAGACTCATGCTACAAGATCCAGCTGTGCAACCCTGGGTCTTCCCTGGGACTCCTGAACACTTGGCTGCTAAGAGACATTAGAAACCAAATATTCTGGATCATGCATGTGGACTAAACTGGTAGCCAGTGTTTCAGATCCAACTACAAATCCAGACCAGGATTTTGTTCCTACCAACCAGCTGAGTACTCTGAGACCATGACTCTTTATGCTCAACTGGTCGATACAGACAAAATCCTGGTCTGGATTTCTAGATTCTGGAACTGAAATGCCCAACACAGCTGGTAGCAAATAGGATGAGATATCAAGGTTTATTATATTTACATTCATATCACTTCATGCAATAAATTTGATTTGTGAATTCACATCCATAATTCTTCTCAAGAAGTCAAAATACAAGACCCAGTATAACCAGTGACAGGAAGAGAATGAAACAGGACTATTACGGACTTTACGTATTTCTTAACACTCCAATATGAATATACTAATCTACCTGGAAAACACTTTCCATCAAATCACTGACAATGAGACCATTTCTTCCTTCATGCACACACATCCCTTCCTAACATCTATGCAGTCTCAGCAGAATACGATTGCAAACGGCAGCTGGGATCCAAGTGGTTCTTAACCAGAACGGCCGGGCTCAGGGTGACACGGGGTGACGCATGGTGACGCAGAGGACGCTGACCCCATCCTCAGCTTCCCATCAGCATCTCCGTGATGAATCGCTCCAGCGCCACACGCTCCCACAGCCTCGCCGACGACCAGCAGGAGCGGCCGTACCTACGCAATCAGCCGACGTCCTTAATCTGGCCGCTCTTGATCATCCTTCCTGCGATGGCCCGCACGCTTCTGGGTGTCCTTCCAGAGAACATTCCGAGGGTATCAGCAGAATGGTGTGGGCAGAGCTTGTCACTGTGCTGTTATCACAGCACAAAAGACAAAGCCAAGAATTCCAGGGTTACTGAAAGCAACATACTTCAATTTGAGGACCACGGAACGCAACCAGGGGCAGCAGATAGTAAAAGTGATTAAGGGCGTGCGTTTATACCCTGAAGGTTGTTGGCTCAATTCCCAATGGGGGGGACCAGTCGTTGGGGATGGTGCCTGACCTAAATCGCTACATCAACATAAGCAGTCTCACAGACTGTAAATCTTTTTTCTGGATAAAAGGACCAACTAAGTAACTAGACAATCTGATTAAAAAGCATCCCTGGTTCACCCTCACATACTGAGAAAAGAGTGAAAGATATGGCAGTGGCACCAGGCGCCAGGAGGGTGATGTCAGCACTGGGGGGTGGTTGAGATGTAAACATTGGTGAGATGAAAACACAGATGCCTCAGCTACAGCCTGCGAGGCCAAACAGCTAAAAGCAGAGCAAACTGCAATGTGCCGCATGTGACGCTTGCGTGATCAATGAAAACAAAGGGGAGTTTCACACAATGCCATATGCACAAAGTGGGCCCTCTACGCAGTGTTAATTTATTCACTTACACATCACAAGGCACGTACTGTATTATATCACATGCACAAGGTAATAAAGATCCATGGAGGTTGAGAGGGTTGCACTGCAACTTCACGCCTCCAAGAGTGTCTGCTCAGTCCTCAGACGCGCTCTGTGTCCTACCTGTGAGTGTAAGTCTCCTTCTGCAGCTGAACAGACACGCATATAGGAGGAAGAGCTTCAGTAACTTGTGTGCGATTGTACATCCGTGCACTGGAATGTTCTTCAGGATGCACCCTGCCTTACACTTCCTGGGATATGGGGTCAGGCTGACTGCAGCCCTCTCCTGGATAAATGGATATGGAAGAAAGACAGTTAGAATGGTAGGCAGTGGTGGCTTAATGGTTAGGGAAGCGCACTTGTAATCAGAGGTTGCAGGTTTGAATCCCCGACCAGCAAGACACCACTGGGACACCCTGCGCAAAGTACCACCCACTAGCACTGCTCCCGGGGTGCTGAATTAGCTGCCCCCTGCCATGTCACATATGGGTTAAATGCAGAGGACACATTTTGCTGTGGTGTCAACAATGACAATTACACACTAAAAAAAAATAAACATATATACCAGTATATATATATAAGATAATGACCCAAATGGACGTTAGTGACATGATGCATGATTTCTTTCCTGCTGTGAACAGTATCTTCCGGCATGATGCACAGGTCACCATTCTATCATAATAGTTAGCGTTCGCTTGCCATTGTCATTGCTGTCACCCACCTAGTGGTGCCACTATAGACTTCTTGGCACTATATTGGGCCTCCAGTACAGACCAATATAATTATGTTCCAAATCTTTTAGAGCCCCAGTCACTCAGGGCTCCTTGGAATCATCTTAACCCCCCCCCCCCCCATCACTTCCTGCTCTAACCTTTTTCCTTCACAAAGCCGTGATCGTGATCTATGCTCACCAGGCGATTTTTTTACACAACCGAGTGTCCGGACTGGCCTCCCGCTTCTTACTGCTGTAGCATTTTATTTTTCGTTAACATTTGCACACATTACAGGCGACTCACACAGGCTTCCCTAGAGCTCAACAAGTAGAGCATCATGCCAGCGACTGAAGCTCATGGGTTCTAAACCCAGGGAACACGTATAAACGATAACACTCTCCACCACTGTAATCCACTTTAAGAAGAAGCAACAGATAAATGTGTTACATACGGAGGGCCAATCTTATCCGCAAAGGGCCGGTGTGTATGCAGGTTTTTGGGATAACCTTTAGGTCAGCCGATCAAACCGCGGTGTGAGGACTCGTCAATTAATCCTCTAATTAATAACCTAATTAGGGAGTTGCAGCAAAAACCCACATACCTAAAAGCCCCTTCTGGATAACATCGGCCACCCCTGAGTCAAATATACCTCAAACCAAATGTACTAATTGACGAGCTGCATGATTCGAAGAGAAACTGGCATCTGTCCACTGATGACGTTTCATTAAACCCATTTGCCATCATGCAGGTCTTCTGCAGATCGTTGTACATAGACTACAATAAACCTCAAAGGGCCCCTTGAGGAATGTGTGCAGCATTAATTGAACGCAGGTGTAATAGTATTTACCCCACATGTCATTTATCTGCCTGATGGTCTTCACCCAACATAAGTTATGCCGCTGTCGCGGCAGATTACTGCGTAATGCACTTAAGCGCAGGTTAAAAACGACATCAGCAGAGTTTCCATTAATCATTAAGGCACATTTTCTTTTTTTTTTTAATAACGTCACAATTGCATTCTCTCTACGGTTGTAACAAACCTGGGCTGATTCTGAGAAGCTCATCTGCCTCTGAGCTTCCTGACTTCCAAGGTCTTACAGCCAATAATCACCCTCTCCAGATGGAAAAACAATTTTTCGATCGGTCGCAGGAAACCTGCAGGGAAAGAGAACACATTGTTTTTCTTCCCCTGTGTGCCCCTCCCTACCAGATTTGACTCCATAATACGCACAGATGCACTCATCGCCTAGGTTTTACCATAGGTGAACCCCTAACTCATCTACAGCATGAGACTCGAAGATTCTGTTGACTTGGGAAGGGGGGGGGGGGTGGGGGCGGTCGTCT
>JAODKF010000138.1:1996006-2006886 GCA_026779585.1 Mormyrus proboscirostris
GAGTAAAAAAAATAATAAAATAAATTTGCAATATTTTTACTGAATTAAGCAAGCATCCCAAGACTTTCTGTGCGCACTGTATTTGAGCATGAAATGATCCACTGGGGGCTGTGAAATTAAAACAGAACTGAAACCAGACAACGTGCTGCTGTCTCACGAGTGGAAGGCAGCCAAAAGGCGTCTCCAGCCAGACGTGTCAGTGAAAATGGATTGCAGGTAATTTTCAATAAGGTGCTTAAGGAACGACTCCTAATCAGAGCCTTAATTACAGTCCCCAGCCATTAAAGCTAGATAATTCAACGGAACATTCCGGCTCACAGTACTGCCACCTTCTGCACACGCAGCACCTTGGACCCCTAAGCAAACTCATCCAATTAGCGAGATGTTTCTGCATCTCCAGACCTACAAACCCTGGACAGCTATTCTATGCTTCAGCCAGCTCAACCGCAAAGCTGCCTCTTTCTAGGGGTGGATGTTAAATGTCTTGCCTGAAGGATCCAACCACGGGGCCCCTTTTGGGACTCAACCATGGGTTACAAGATTACAGGCCCACTTCCTAAAAAGCAGGTCTGAGGCAGAAGTAAACTAACAAAACTCCTTTTGTGCTAAAGGAACCACAATCAGAATGAGCCATTCATTCAGGCTGCCTCTTCTCGCGGAGCAAACAAACAGCAGGAATGATTTAACCTAATACTCTCGCCCTTTGTCACCCCTATCTAGGTGCATCCCTCACTTTTTATTTTGTCTATGTACAGATATATAGTGGCGTTTGGCTAATAACCCTCTGACCATTTCATTACAGTAATCACACTGGGATCGCTGTTGATGGCAGAATGACTTAGAGCAGAAGGTCCCGGCTCGTTAACTTCCAGCGGCTGCCGCGGATCGCTCCGAGACAGATCGGAATTGCCTTCGCGCTCCATGGCTCTGGCGGGGCTCCATCGGCAGGGAGAGAGGCGTCTTTGTGTCGCCGTGGAGATCAAGACGCCACCATCGCCCCATAACTCCACTCCCATCTCCAAGTGGGGCAGATGGTGAGGTGGAGGTTGGGGATGTCTGTGACACTTACTGAGGAGGTTTGGAGCAAAGCGGCACAAAAATCTTGTTTTATTTATTTATTTTTTTTTTTACTGGCGCCAAGCCTTGTTCTTATCTCATTGATTTTATCATCATCATCATCATCCTGGTCCATTTATTTCTTTAGTTAGTCATTGCAACTGCCAAGGACTATACTGCGAAGCTCTGTACCATTGTACCAATCTGAATTTCCTGTTTCCTACATAACCCCCTCTAGCTATGTTCAGCCTGAACCCCATAAGAGTCAGACAAGAGGAGAGGAGTTATGGCCGCCGGTCTCTAAAGCGTCGATTCTGATTGCCTCCGAAAGGATTCCGCAGGAGAAAGTGGCCATCGTAAGTGTGTCACCTCATCCAACCTCCTTCACGCCTGTCTGGCTCTCTCCAGGTGTCTGACTGCCTCGAGAAGAGACAATATGGTCCCACAACAAGTTCCACCGATACGGAGCGATTATAGTCATTGGAGATATCCTTTTAGTGACGGTGATGGGTTATCGATATGCCTGTCCTCGTGCTCTCCGGGTCATTGAGATCTATCGGTCGCTATGGCAAATGAAGATGCATCGGAAATAAAGGCAGGACTCTTGACATTTTAGAGAGCCTAATGTAGCAGAGCTGGGTGGGGGACGGATCGTAATTGGGTTTTAACATCATGGGATCTAAATGCAGCTTTGAGTGGAAAGAGTGGCTGATGCCCCCACTGGGGAAGAATGGTATCATACGACACAATCCCAGCATGCTCAGCGCCTGTCCTCTGTCGTTCTTCTCCACCACTTGAAGGCCACTTGCCCTTAGCGATAACAGAGTTTGGGGGGCAAGGTACACGTGATTGAAGGTTTGGCCCCCAAGAGCAAACGTGCCACATACTTCTCTAAAGACCCCCATCCCCCAACCTCAAACGAATCCCCAGGTACTGCCCCCCCCCACTTCCCATACAGACTTTCTATTATGTCAATTAATTATCTACTTTCGAGCCTTATCACTGAACGCAATCATAATAAATAAAATCTGAGAGGCAGGATAAGAAAAAATAAATGATTAAACAGATAAATAGAGAGTGTATGAGATGGTTTCACACTGGAGTCCATTGGACCATTGAGGCTGCAGCCTCCAACCCATGAAAGCTTTTAACCACAAAACCAATGTGATTATTCACCCCCACAGCACGTTCAATAACTAGCAACCTTGGCATGCAAGCCCCAGCCATTGATGCTTGGATGATTGAGTAGACTCAAGATTCGGTCCATATTTAATTGCCCTGCCCTCAAGGTCCCGGTGTGGTGGTGGTGGGGGGGCAAACCTATCTGGCATGATGTAATTATTAGTCGACCGGGATATTAATAAGGCATGGACGATTCCACAGAGGGTGAAGAGATGAAGATGGAGATGCTTCCTTTTCTATGGACAGGAAGGCTTGAGGTATAATGCCTCAAAATCTGGAACAAAAGGAGCAGAAGAAACGTGTTGTTTTAATGCGTCGCCAGATCAGCTCAAACATACCGGAGAGATGCAGGATATTTTACGTTGAATTCCCTTTTGCCTGTCCTAAAATTCTCCATCACCCCTACACGGCATAGCTGAGTGACGGCGGGACTTTCTCTGGTTCATTTGCACGCTGAAGGGTGGAACAAGCGCTAAATCTTTTTAGCGTTTGACTGTGAACTATTCAGAAAAGGTGCCACAATACTGTGACTGGATTAAAAACAGCGAGAGGGGCTAAAACTAATGACCCTGCGGTGTCTCACCGCGCCGTCAAGCTGACTCTTCTGATGTCACATTTAGGAGACGTTGATGTTAACAGTGCGATGATTAATGAGGTAATTAATTACTTTATCGATCCATTTATCAATTAAGGGTTTTCTCTGTTAGAGCACCATGACACTGAAGTGGAAGGTTTAATATTACCTAGATATCCCACTTATAAACTCCACTTTAAAGTGTAGTTAGGTATCAATTTATTCCATACATTGTATGTGAGCATTTTTCCTGCTCCTATGTTTCCTATGTTACCTGTATACTTAACTCCATCAGCAGAACTAATACTATAGTATTCTGTGACTGTTTGATAACAGGAAAAATGGGGCTTCATCCTGCTGGCATCCCAGGGCAGCCAAAATTCACTGTGTCTCCAGAGAAAGAATCAGCAAAGTAGAGGAAAAAGACAATACTGTTTCATTGTCCGCTCAACACTCCCACACACCACCAACCAGCTGTCAAGCTGACTGGCTGGGTGGTGCAGAAGGGTACAATGCCGGCTCCAAAATACAGCGATTCAAGGTTCAGATCTGCTGATAGCCTCTTAATTTCAGGGACAGCGTGCCTATGAGTGGAAGGTCGCTGGTTCAGATCTAAGGATCACCAGAGTAATTTCATCATTAGTCCCTTCAGTAAAACCTTGAATCTCCAAATGCCTCCAGCGACTTTCTGACCCTATTTTCCCAAAAATGTACATCGTGTTGGATAAAAGCATCTGCAAGATACATTTGTTGAAAACCAGCCAATGACAAGAGTGACATCAACAAAGGACAAACACTGAGGATAGATCCACCACGAAGAACGTTCATCCCCAGCCCGTTAAAACCGAACATTAGGGCCATTATTTTAGATCTTTAACTTCTTCTATGGCTTCAGAGTAATTTTGGTCATAAAAACAGCATTGAGCATTAACTACTGGCGAGAAGGAGACATTTGCTCTTGTGACACTACTGAGAATGTCAGGGCCTGTTTGGGGTAACACAACCAGATGGTTAAGAAGTGACCAAGTGGAAAAGGTGAGCCCAAATGCTTAGACCTGATTTATTTAAACCGTGAAAGAAAGATTAATGAAAAAAAACCTTCAGAAAGAGATGGGTCTGTTAGACATAACTTATGTCACGTATTCCCTGTGACTTTTGCTTAAGATCAACGGCAGCAGAGCATGCTGGTAATGTCCCAGGACGGAGCAAGACGGAGAGCAGCGGGAAGCGTGAGCAGCGGTGACAGCAGGTAAGCTGGTTCCCAGGAACGGTAATGGCGGTGTTGGGGCCCCTTTCATTCTGTAGCCCCCGCTCCCGGTCCCAAGGGCACCCCGGTGCTCAGGGTCTTCCGGCCTTTTCCATCGACAGCAGTCACCTGATGCATTTATATTCCCTGATTATCCCAGAGCCCCTTCCCATGTGAATTCCTGACATCCCTGGGACAGGCAGGGCTGGAAATGGGGGAGACAGGAGACTCCTGCTTACTTTCGTGGGGGGGGGGGTCACCATCTGTCCGTGTAAAGGATGGAGAATTAGAGTGGATGTTTGGAGACAGGGGGGATCACAGTAATAGGAAGGTGACTCTTTGGACTGTTTCCAGCTGGGTCATGGACCCCCCCCCAAATTCAGGGTGGCATAAAGGCCATGTGTGTGGAGGTCACATGTTCTCCACTACATTCCTGGTCATTCCCAGCTTGTGGCTCCAGTCAAGTCCAGTCAAATGGGCTTATTGTCTTACCATCCATATAGAGGTATACAGTCGTGGCCAAAAGTTCTGAGAATGACACAAGTTTTGGTTTTCACAAAGTTTGCTGCTTCAGTGTTCATAGATGTTTTTTGTCAAATGTTTCAATGATCTACTGAAGTACAATTTGAAGCATTTCATAAGAATGAAATGCTTTTATTGAGAATTACATTGTTTATGCAAAGAGTCAATATTTGCAGTGTTGGTCCTTCTTTTTCAAGACCTCTTTTGTTTGTTCACCCGCCTCCTGAGGATTGACCACAAGTTCTTAATGGGATTAAGGTCTGGGGAGTTTCCTGGCCATTGACCCAAAATGTCGACGTTTTGTTCCCCGAGCCACTTAGTTATCACTTCTGCCTTATGGCGCGGTGCTCCATCATGCTGGAAAAGGCATGTTCTTCACCAAACTGTTCTTGGATGGAGGGGGGAAGTTGGTCTCAGAGGATATTTTGATATCATTCTTTATTCATGGCTGTGTTCTTATGCAAAATTGTGAGTCAGCCCCCTCCCTTGGCTGAGAAGCAACCCCACACATGAATGGTCTCAGGATGCTTTACTGATGGCATGACACAGCACTGATTGTAGCGCTCACCGTTTGTTCTCTGGACAATCTTTTTTGTGGATGCCCCAAACAATCGGTAAGGGGCATCCACAAATCAGAAAAGATGACTTTCCCCCAGTCTTCAGTAGTCCAATTCCTGTACCTTGTGCAGAATATCAGTCTGCCTCTGATATTTTTCTTGGAGAGAAGTGGCTTCTTTGCTGCCCTTCTTGTCACCAGGACATCCTCCAAAAGTGTTCGCCTTACTGTGTATGCAGATGCACTCACACCTGCCTGCTGCCCTTCCTGAGCGAGCTCTGCACTGGTGGTTCTCCAATCCCACAGCAGAATCAACTTTAGGAGACGGTCCTGGCACTTGCTGGACTTTCTTGGGCGCCCTGAAGCCTTCTTCACAACAATTGAACCTCTCTCCTTGAAGTTCTTGATGATCCAATAAATGGTAGATTTACAGTCATGTGAGGAAATTAGGACACCCCATGAAATAATCAACTCTTTATTAAGAAATGTTCACATATCAATGTCCAATCATGTTTTTATGTATTTCTGGAAAAGAAAGTGACTTAACTGCAATTGAACAACAAAAATAAACTTTTTTTACACATAAAAAAAAGATATGAACAAAAATGTGTATTTTAATGGAGGACAAAGTTAGGACCCCCTACCCCCTAATAACAAGTGCTGCCCCCTTTGGCTGATATAACCTCAGTGAGACGCCTTTTTTAACCTTTTACCAGTCTCTGACATCGATCAGAAGAAAGTTTGCCCCACTCCTCAATACAGAATTCATTCAGCTGTGAGATGTTTGAGGGGTTTCTTGCATGTACAGCCTGTTTCAAGTCACCCCACAGCATCTCAATGGGATTAAGATCAGGGCTCTGACTTGGCCATTCCAGGACTCTCCACTTCTTAGTTTTTAGCCAGTCCTTGGTGGATTTGCTGGTATGTTTTGAGTCATTGTCATATATGCATTCTGGAGTATATGCAAATTGCCATCTTTTTTTTGTCCAAATAATTCAATTTTAGACTCATCTGTCCAAAGAACATGATTCTAGAAGTCATGGTCTTTGTGTACATTCGCTTAGAGAGCAAAGGATTCCTCCTTGCACACCTCCCATGAAAGTCAAACTTGTGTAGTCTCTTTCTGATAGTAGAGTCATGCACTTCCACATCGACAGTAGCCAGAGCCTGCTGTAGTTCACGGTATGACATTTTAGGATTTTTGATGACTTCTTTGAGCATCTTGCGGTCTGCTCTGGGGGTGAATTTGCTCGGATGGCCAGACCTGGGCATGGCGGCAGTTGTTTTGAATGTCCTACACTTGTAAACAATTGGTGGAATGGCTGATGTCAAATTCGTTTGAGATTTTTTCAAATCCCTTACCGGACTCATAAGTGGCCACAATCTTCTTTCTGAGGCCATCAGACAGCTCTTTATATCTCACCATGGCGCTCACTTCAACAGTCAGGAGCACACCAAACTAAAACTGAGGTTTAAATAGGGCAAGGTCCCTTTAAAATGCTGGGTACCGACGTACTGATCACGTGCACCTGACCTGATACACCTGTGTGTGATGTTAACCATTTTAAGTGGGGTAATATGTGGGGGTGTCCTAATTTATTCCTCACCAGCTAATTGCGTTCTTTTTAAATTACATTTCACAGAAAGTTTTACAAAGGCTTTTCTTATTTTTCAGTCGTTTAGTTTTATTATTTAGATCCCTCAGTATAATTAAAATTGATACTAAATATCCATATGTCCAAATATATTTTTTAAAATATACAGGCATCCTAACTTTGTCACGTGACTGTAGGTGCAATCTTACTAGCAGCAATATGCTTGCTCGTGAAGCCCTTTTGGTGCAAAGCAATGACGACTGCATGCGTTTCCTTGCAGGTAACCGTGGTTAACAGACGAAGAACAATGATTTCAAGCAACACCCTCCTTATAAAAATCCAGTCTGCTATTCTAACTCAATCAGCATGATCTCCAGCCTTGTCCTTGTCAACACTCTCACCTGTGTTAACGAGAGAATCACTGAAATTATGTCAGCAGGTCCTTTTGTGGCAGGGCTGAAATGCAGTGGAGATGGGTTTTTTGAGTTTAAGTTCATTTTCATGGCAAAGAGAGGACTTTGCAATTAATCGCAATTCATCCGATCACTTCAGAACATTCTGGAGTATATGCAAATTGCCATCATAAAAATGCGGCAGACTGAAAATCAATGTGGGTGTCATTCTCAAAACTTTTGTCCATGCCTGTACAGTGGCATGAAATGGGTTTACACAGTAGAAAGTGTGCAAAAGTGCAAAAAACAGGGGGGTGGACACGAGGTGAGAGGTGATGCCCACTGCAGTTGACTTCAGACTGTCCACTGACTGCACCTCATTATGCGCCGTGAATCTGCGAGCCCTGCGATTGGCTGGCATCCCTTCCAGGGCATTTCCAGCCTCCTGCTCTGTGCTTCCAGCTCCAGGCTCATCACAGCCGTTCTTCGTAAGTGTAACTGGGTGGATGCGAATGTGGGATTATGGGGGGGGGGGGACAGGGGAAATTAATAGCAATAAATAGCACACTGATACTTTAATAATTGGGCCAGGGCTGGGAGCTGTGATTAAGGCCCCCGCCTAGTAACGGCTCATAAGTACCATGTAAGTCATTAAAAGAACACACTCTCAGCAAGGACTGAAGAGAAAAACCCTTTAATTCACGTCCTCGTCGAGCACCATGCGCCCCGTGTTTTAATTAGGCTGAAACTCCGGCATGGGGGCTTGGTGGGGTGTGAGGGAGAGCGACGAATCACACGGGGAGGTCGAGGGGGACCAATGAGTCGCAGCGACACAGCGGCGAATGAGACACCTACCTGTTTATTAGATCCCGGCCAGTTTTGCTGCTGACAGCTTTTTAATTGGCTGTTTTTTTGAAATGGCAGCAGCAGAGATTGTCCTTTGGTTCCATTGGTACGTTCCTGTTATAACAGCCCAGCTCCTCATAGCAGACCGCTGCCATTAGACTCATTACTTTTAATAATCTTGGCTGTTTTTTTCAATCCTTACACTTCCTCCCCCATTAGCTATTTATTTTTAACACGAAAACACATTAGCGTTTGCTTCATTATTGTTGACAACTTCATTTAAAAAAAAAAAAAAAAGTTTTTCCCCCCCCTTGTTGGAAATATAAAGTTTATGCCGAGTTAGATAAGTGTCAAACTTAAGGAGGGGGGGGGGGGGAGTGTGTATTTTAAGTTAAATAATTTGCATTTGGAAACAAAGAAAGACTTTCTAAAACTTTTTGGAAGCAAAGTTAAAAACCCTCGATAAAAATTCAAATCATCGCCTGCAACACAGTCCCTACAGCTGAACTGTCCTTCCTCAGCAAATTGCGTTTCTTTGCATTGCGTCACCCTGCTTACATAAAATCAGACCTGTGATCCCCCCAAGGCTGCAGCTTGTTATCCTGGAAGGTAGGGGGAGCCATTACATCCCTGAGTAAAAATGCCTAACCCGAGCCATCGGTTGTGGACAGAACCAATTTACTTTGGAGATAGCACGCCCGCATATAGAAGACAGAGTCTGCAGAAGTATTCGGGTGGGAGATTCAATTACCACACAGGGCTTCACGCATGTGAGGCACAGAGTTTGTTTTCTAGATTCGATCTGCGGAACATCACCGCTGACAGAGTCTTTTTATTCACAATACAGTGTACTGTCAAGGCGTTGGCAAAGCAGCAGGACCCATGAACACATACAGGGCCAGGAGGTGCGTTTGCATAAGCGCACTTGTGCTCTCAGCGTGGATATTAAGCCGGTTTCCCCTTTTTCACGGACGTGACTGTAGTATCTTGTGTCTAATCCAGTAACAGCTGTATATATATGTGTGCATTTCTCGTAGTGTTCCTGATGCACCATCTGGACCTACGTCTAGGTGTGAACGTTACCCCGAGTCTCCACTCGTGATCATGTGAGTCATCCTGTCATGAGTTCCCAAAGAGGCGTCGCTTATCAGACCCAAGGAGACAGAGAGGGGACTCACCACCTTGTCTGACGGAACCCAGGAGAGCTTCTGTCTCGAGCTACATTCTGTTGAAGCCATTCTCCAGATCCTGAATGTTTCCCAGAAGCCTTGTAACCCACACTACAAAGGAAGACATATTCATTGTAGAGGCAGCCAACACAGTTGTACAGTTGACCACGACCACCCAACTCACAAAACAAGGTGCATTTAATGGCAGCTGGCACCCAGGCCAGCTGTAGACAGTTCGTTCCTATGAGACATTTCCCTGGCCCCTGGCGTTTGGTATTCCACCGCCTTCCCTGCTGTCACCATTCAGGAGGAGGGGGAAAGGGAGTCAGCAGGGATCAGGTGTGATTTATCTGTGCTTAGACAGGCTGGAGAGGAGTACGCGACAGCAGGAGAAGGTCAGAGCTGTATAAACACCGACATGGCATCAGGTAGCACCAGCCGACTGGGAAACTCACAGATCTGCAAATATTTAGCCACCCAGCCCTCAACCCCCCTTAGTCAGCCAAACTTCTAATCTTATACAGTTTGCAACTTGCAAAAAAAAAATAAAAATCTTAGTGATCATTCCGGCAGTCTGCTAATGTAGTAAAGGAAACGTGCTTCGCGTAAAGCTGCCAGACAATGCTTATTTTTGCACCCTCCCAGGTCTCAGTAGGAGCAAAAACATGGACTGTTGCAGGTCCCCAAGAACCGGGTTGTGAAATACTAATGTAAAGCTTTGAGATTTATAAGCATGGCGTTCCAAGAACTTGTCTGGCAGACAAGTACTGCAAGTATTCTGAGTTCTAGACAGCTGATTTAAAACCATGTCAACATGCAAAGAGCTGGTCAACTGTCTCAAGTTTGAGTGCTTGTGTGTGATATTGCAAATTGGTCATATGATGAAACAATGCTTCATTTGTCATTGGGAAAAGTACATTGGAATTCTTTAGTCTTCACATACGCCACTGTTCTCTGCTTATGGAGACATAAATGCATGCATGCGTGCATGCGTGTGCACACACACACACACACACACACACACACACACACACACACACACACACGAGAGCAAAGCTTGGGCTTGGAGTGTAGAATCAGCCATTTACTCCAAAGGACATGTGACTATTCAGCCAAGGACAGGATTCAACCCAACAACCTTCCAAACACAGGTACAGAGACCCGAGCCACACACAAACAGATGAAACAAGAGCCCCCTACTGGGCAGCATGCTCACCTCCAGGGAGCAACTTAGTGGCCTATGGAACAATGAACCATATTGAATCCGTGAATTTAGTCACACTTGCCTTTCCTCATTGACGAGATGGGGAGCATTTCCGTCTGACTGTGAGCAGCTGACCGAGCTCCCATTTTCTTCACTTTCTTGGACGTGTTTGTGATTCTGGGTCCTCACGCTGGCAGCTAATTTATCCTACCTGTAGATGCTATCAGTCTGCGGGAAAAATATGACCCATGAATCAGAAGAGAGGATGCAGTCCCAATCATCGTCTCTTGCCTCTGGGTTTTGTTCTCTGACACAAAGCACCCTGTCTGCCTGGAATTTTCCATCTCCGCCTCTCCATGTACCTATCCAAGGCGCCCAGAATCCCATCTAACTCCATCTCTTCCCCTGCATGTACCTGTCGATGGTGCCTGTTGGCCATACTCAGGCTGAAGATCAGGAAATGTCTCTAGTGACAGATGGCATTGCCTATGTGGGGTGAGTGGCCGGGGGGGGATGGGGGGGGGGGGGCTGCCCCCCC
>JAODKF010000138.1:2013325-2023793 GCA_026779585.1 Mormyrus proboscirostris
GAAACACACGTTTTGATGACTGAAAATGCCATACTTTTTCTAACCCTAACCCTAGCCTCAGTTCGGCAACCCTAATACCCCCCCGGGCCGACGTGAAGCTGAGAGCCACCAGGCTTAATTCTCATCGTGATGCTGGAATCCCATTACGGGTGGCACCGCAGACGCCACTGCTAAGCAAATAGATAACAATGACGATCCCTCATGCTGTCACTCGATCCCCTCCCCCGGGGCAGTTTCCCTACCGCTGTGCCGGTCCCCTGGTTTAATTGCTGTTGGCCCTGCGGCCGTCTGCCTCAGTCCGCTGGGTTCTCTGCACCCCTTACTATGTGTGTGTGTGTGTGTACCTGCGTGTGTCTGGGTCACACAAACACATGTAGCGAATGGACCTGTCACAATCAGCCCCCGCCCAGCTCCCAACCCGGCTGCCCCTGTCCAGGTTACATGCCATGCTGGGTCAGAACCCTGGAACCGCTTCTGGGCCGACAGGACAGAGGCAACGATGTGTGGACCCGAGCCAAGCTAGCAAGCTACGCCCACTGGCCCCGCTGCTTCTAGACGACAGACTAGTTTAGGGTAATAATTATCCGAGTGCTCAGCTAAACGCCGGTTTCAATCAACAGAAAAGACATGTTGCTGTTTTGCTATGGAGAAGGAAAACCTGAAAACCATCTTCCGGCTGTGAATTGCGGCTTCGTGTCATTCGCAGTCATTAGTCTGCGGTAGAAAATGAAGATCTTTAGTCGTGCTCCGAAAAAAAAAAAACTACTCGTGTAAATAATGAGAATTAATAATAGTGCAAATCAGAACAATATAATTTAATTTAATTCGGTCGCTGTGAAAAATGTAAAACGATAACGACAGCTTTTCTCTAACGATTCAGTCACCCCCTCCAAAAAAAATCATGGGTTTTAATTTTACACTCCAGAAACTCTAACCTCAAAGCCTGTCCGTACGCACAGTCACACACAAGGCGAAAATAGCCTAAATTAAGTTATTCTCCGTACGTTGCAAATGTCTAAATTTTGTTATGCTACTTTGAGGGGCTGCAAGAAAAAGCACCATTAACAGTAAAGGAAGATTGCACTCAAATCAATATCCTCCCCACCAGACATAAAGGAACTGTTTTTATGCTACCATTTACTAAAATACATTTGCCGCATACATCACGGTCCGAATCCAAAAGTCTGCATCCCTGGTGTGCCACTGAATTCAATTTAACATTATGATTATAAAAAGCAACATGTTGTAGTACAGTGGGCTTTTAAAATATAGTTCGATCATATGTGTGTGTGTGTATATATATATATGCCTCGTTTTTCAGTGCCGTTATGTATATTTTCACTTGCTTTGCTGACGCTTTGATCCAAGGCAACTCCATGCATTCATGCATTAATAAAGTTAGATGATTTACTGACAGTTAGGAACCTAAGCTTAAATAGGGTTTTTACAGCTGGGTGGGTCTGCTCCGCAATGCAATGGAGCAGATTGCTTTCAGGTCGTTCTAATAACATAATAAAACGTAATGTATATGTATTTTTATGAATATAGACCCGGTGAGATCCTAACGATTGAAGGCTGTCCGCGGGCAGTGCAGTTCTCATTTTCGGTCTCTCCCTTTACCCTGTGAACCACATCCCTCCGCTGGTAGGCTACCTGTCCACCTTGGCGCTGGTGGCGAGGCAGTAGCCATCTGCCATAAAAATAAAGATCATAAAGTGCAGAGAGCATGTGGGGGTGTGCGTTGTAGGAACTGTTGTGTAAGAAGAGTTTAAGGTGAGCTCGGGGAATCCCATAAGCAGCTGGAAAGCTGACGCCACAAGAAAAAGATCGGCCGTCAACGGTCGGTCTGCAGAGGCGTGCCGTTATTTTCTGCATGGCCAGATTTGCATTTTATGCCTTCCCGGAGCAGAGACTCAATAGGCCGGAATTATACATCTACCAGTCACCACGCTGCTGAAACTTTGGAAACCAAAACACCAAGTTGAATATAAAAAGTGAATTAGGGAGTTTCTTCTTTTATTTGTTGCCTTGTATCTAACCGACGAAACGTTAAATTTGGAAATGCAATGTTTGAAATAAGTTGCGAGGAAACGGGTAATGGCTATTAAGTCATTTTCATCTAGTGTTGAGCTGCTGTGAGTAGACGCCCCCTACTGGAAAAATAGGGGAAGACTTCTGCGGGAATTTAAGCGCAATGGGGACCTCTGGTGATCGTCATAAAACATTACAAACGGTCGTCCAAACGCGGGAAATAGCACGATGTCCTCGCCACTCTTAGGCGTGTGTTTATCTTGTGTAAATATTGAGTACTTTCTTCACCTCCATAACTTAGCCATAGCCACAGTCCTCGATACATAAATGCAAAAAAAAAAAAAAAAACTGAAGTTAATTTCCATTAAAGAAGTAACAGGTTATCAGCTCAATGTTTTATTTATGTGACTTAATGTTAAAAAATTCAAGTTAGCTGTGTCACAGGTTTAGGTGTGTTCTCACAGAGACTCAAAGTCTGATTTTGATCAAAAAGTCAAGTTTCCAATTCCAATGATGCGCGTGATTGTTAGAAACTCGCTGCAAAGGCTTCATCGTCTTAAAGAATGTTTAAAAGGATGAGAGAATTCTGGCTTCTTTCGTTATACTGAAGCCTTGTGGTCTGACAAACTCCCAGCTCAGGTTCATTTGCAAGTATATATTGTGGGTCCATTGCACATATTTATTTGTGCACTCCTTGTATTGCATGGTCCTGTCTTATATTGCACTGCTGTTTGTCTTACACCACCCCCCTCTACACACACCCTGCAACTGTGGCATAAGAATTTCACTGTGTTCCCCAGAACACACAACTATAAAACTTGAACCCTGGTGACACAGCAAATCAAATCTGAGAGTGAGGCAGCCCCCCCCCCCCTTCTTCCACACACACACACAAGTTGGTTTTCCTATCTAAATGGGGACCGTCCCATTCATTTCTATGGGGAAAAACCCAAATCCCAATCACGACACCCTTAACCTCTACCCATCACTAACCTTAACTATAAGTAACCAACCCAAATAGAAGACTGGCATATAACTTTTTTGAGTGCATTCGGAGATTTTGTTTTTTATAAAACTCTGGTTATCCACATGGGGACCTCAAAAGATGTCCCCAAAAGTAGGGAAACTTCAGGTTTTTCTACACTTTGAGGACAATTTGGTCCTCAAATGTGATCCATGCAAACACACACACACACACACACACACACAGAGCCAATCACAATCCCCAACCACTACTCTCAGCCAACCACAATGCTGGATCTTTCAAAGGGGCAGTGCATTTTATCTGAGGGGGAGGGGTCTGTCACCATCCATGTGCCCTCAGCCGCCCGGCCAACATTTCACTGGCAGTGATGTGAGGAGGCAGGCAGACAGCTCTGTCCCATGCCTTTGCTGTCTGTATTCCCATTTATCCTTACTGGAGCACATCAGTAGGACGTCATTGCTTAATCTGTCCCCTGGGTGACTTTAGGTCTATGGCCCTTCTAGCTTGGAGCTGCCATTGGTGGACGGACACTAAGACCTGGAGTGAAACCTGAGCCTGGTGCTGGCTGGGGATCAGCCTTGGCTTCTCTCTCTCTCTTCTCCCTCCCTCCACCTCTCACTCTCTCTGCTTTTGGGCCAGCAACAGCAAATGTCCACCTCCACACCATCCCAACCATTCACACCGTCACAGCCGCATTTTTGACTGGAAAACAGGTGTTCAGATCCATAATCAAAAGAGTGGATGATTAGTGCATAAGATAAACACGCCAGGAAGCCGCCACACAGGAGGATGGTAAAATCACTTTATTTTAAAGCATATTACTTTAAATGAATGCATTATTATCATCATGATTTATCCAGGGAAAACTAACACCACTTTCAATCGTGAATTTTTTTGTTTGTTGGGCCAGTGGGGCAGAGCAGTGGAGAAGTGTGCAGTGGGCGTGGCCTGACTGGATTGCAATGGGTGTGGCTCGGCTGGAGAGGGTGTGGCTCAGTGCGTTAAGGTGGGGCACAGTATTCAAAGGTGCGGCCGAAAATACTAGGGTGTGGCAGGGGAGACTCAACGGACGAGGCCGGGGGGGCTGAGGAATTCAATCCCTGCAAGTAGCATGCCGACACAGACTGGAACATGATTTGTGTGGAGTTTCAATTACATGTTGGGTGGACTGCAAGAAAGAGGCTGCAGAGCCTCACTGACTGTACAGGAACATGTGTGCACCCCCACACCCATAACCGTAATGGTACCTCCCAGTACACCAGTCACTCACAGTGAGGATGGAACCATTTCTGCCCTCTCTGGATCTTAAACACAATAAACAAACAATAAACCGTAAATAACGAACAAATGCAGAACGCCACGTCTCAGCTTTCAAGGCAGGAATCATGACATTAAAATCCAAGGAGAGAAAAAAACATGGATAAAATAGTCTGAAAGCAGCACAAATGGCAGGCAGTGGGACCTGATAAAAACAGTCGGGTGTATGGAGGGTTAGGGAGGTAAATGCTAAACCTTACAACTACAAAACACAAAATGGTCTGTCAACACACTCTGTTTATAGATGTACAAAGTCTAAAACACTTAATGATTGTAGGAGGATAACATGGCATATGAATGAGTGTGGCTGCAGCATCTCTCCTCGCAGAGTCAAAGTGTTATTTTTAACAAAGGTGTTGTCTGTGGGGGAGGTGCGCACACCCTTCCATGAAGATCACAACACAAACTCCTTTGTTCACCAGTTCTTCTCTTAGGGTTCTTGGTCACCGCTCTAGCTGGGTCAAAAATCGGAAGATACCGAGTGTCGGGCTCAGATAGTGGACGGATTCACTGCAATTTCACATCCATTCTTTGTGGCACCGGATCTGGACTAAGGCGGGGTCAGATCTCCTGCAGCAGGTCAGCGGGGAAGAATCCCAGCTTGCGTCCGGTGCTGACCTTCAGGTACCCGTTCACCTCCTCCCCCTTCTTGACCACAATCTGACAGCATGGAAAACCAATAAGTAAGACGGTATTGACAGCCTGTGTCCTCAGTCCTGGCTTCTGGTCTCCGGGATCTTGGCGCGCCTCACCTGGTCTTTCTTCAGCGTGATCTGCCCCATCTCCCTGTTCCCGACGAAGGAGCGGGTCACCTTGTAGACTTGTTCCCCGGCTCGTACCCGAATGATGTAGGATGCTGGGAAGAAGCCAGCTTTTTCCCCGAGTTTCCCCTGCGTCGGCAGGACAGACCACAGCCCCCACAGCCATATGTATCAGATAAAACAACAAGATACAAGATACCTGACAGCTACCCCAGGTCGTGGTTATGTCAGCTACTTCAAACAAAGTGCTAGGAAAAGCCCTCAGTGAGGTAACAATACACCACAGCATCTTACCCGCCACCACTCCTCATTGGAGTCGTCGAGCACGGTGATGCGGTCGCCGGGGCTGTGGGGTCACAGACGCACACCAGAGTTTGTTAGCGCTCGTCGATGCCAAAAACCCAAAACCACAGTTCAGAGGAAGTTCTTATAGGGAGAGGAATGGATTAATGCATAGGGTATTCTAGGGCTGCAGCCCAGGGGCCAAACCCAGCAGAGTCAGGGATCCTCACTTTGATTAGCAGATCATTTACGTTGCATCAACTTCAATTCTACTGGCTCCAAAAAATAGTTTAAGTGTCCCACTTTGGGGGGCGGGGGGGGGGGGCACCCTAGGATAACATGACTAGGGTGCTCAGAGGAGTTAATGTGCCTCTGATGAGTGTGGTCAGCTCATGGAGGAAGTTGAGAAGAGGGTAGGCTGTAGGGGCAGGCAGCTGACGTGGGACAGCGGGATGGGGGGGGGGGCGGCAGGACAGAGATGTAGAAGTGATATAGAGACGAGGACTTACTGGAGGTCCAGGTCGTCCTTCTCAATGGCCTTAAAGCGATATAGGGCCATGTAATAGTGCGACTGGGAGAAGACGCCAACCTTTCCTGGCTGGGGCTTCTTGCTCTGAAACCACATGGATGTGGGCCAGGCTGTCAATCACAGCCGTGTCGCATTTGCCTCACGCGTAACATTTGACACCAATGCGGAGGAGTCAATGCGGCTGAATCATAATGACCCTCAATCTGGCCAATAGGGGCCGGGGCAGACGTGACTCCGTACCTTGTCGTCAGCTGCCGATTTGTCTCCCTTCTTATCGCCTTCTGCGTTCCCTGAAACGTCAAAGATGAAACTCACACACGTCTCCTACACCCCGCATCATGCTGCAATCTCCACAAGACGACCAGCCCCCTCCTGCCTGACTCTCAGCTGGCTGGGTGCGTCGTGGGGAGATGCACGTCGAAGCCCCAGCCGCGGACGGGAAGACTCACCGCCCTCTGCTCCACCTTCCTCAACTTTGGGCGGGATCTCTTCCTCTTCCATCATCATCATCATCATCTGCAGCATGGAGAAGCGCCGCATTCAGGCCACATGTCACAGTATTCAGTTGAAGCCACCTCAGGCAGACAATTACCGCTTTACCACTGACAGCTAAACATTGTCGTTTCTGGTTTGCTTTCTGGTTCCTACCAGCAGTTTTATTTTATTTTTTTTTGTGTGAACACCGTGTCAGGAATAGCACTGTGGAGATGTCCCTCGCATCACACCCCCTGAGAACAGGAGGGGGGCGGGGTGTACAAAAACCTCAGTGGGGTCACGATTTAACAGCTGCTCACATGGTTCCCGTCCCTCTGCACCTGTCAGCGCCACACCTGCTTGTGAAATCGCACAGTCAGCCGGGCGACGGAGAGGCTCTAAAGTCCACCGGGTTCGGTTGCCGTGTGCTTTACACAGGCAGACAGCATGATGGCTTTAAGGAAACCAAAAAGGTGCTATTTGAAAACCCAACAATAGGAGGCTGGAGGACTTCATAACTATTATATTGTTATATACGACAGCGACATTAAAACAAGCATTCTTTTTTTTCTGCACCCAAAGTGCGGGTTGCCAGGGAAACGGACCAGGCACGGCTTTCATGGCAGGCCGCGGCCCCGCCCCCGCTCCTAACGGGAGTCTCCTTGACGTCAGAGCAGACGCCTTCACTTCACGCTTCCTCCCATCCGCCGCTCGCTGGCGTAAAAATAGCCGCACGCCCTTAACGCTGCGGCAGCTCAACACCGGAGGGCCGCTTCTCATTACCGTGCTGACAAGCATAGAATGGAGCGGGCTGCGGCCGCAGCAGGAGGGCAGGCGCCGCTGGGACGCCGGCAGGGGCCCATGAGCGGCCAACAGCCGGAAGCCGCCCACATCCTGGAGCTCATACAGGACCGACGGGTCCAAACATCTGGTCAAGCCCACTGCTGGCCAAATGCACACACATCTGTCACACAGATACTCCTCAAAATTCATCTATTACTGTCCTCCGCGTCTCTGACCACGTCGCCTGATACGCCAAGTATATAACAGGTGACACATACTAGCTGGAACGTTGTGCATTGAAGGTGATTTCCTGTCAGTGACAGTATGCTAATATCTGAATTTTTAATATTAATTCATTGCCCTGTGCTTCTTACTTAAGGCATTACTCAGTCAGCTGGGGCTCCTATCATTTCTGCTTGCCAAACGGTTGCTTTTTTTAAAGATCATTTTTGATTTTAGCCCTACATTGATTCTGCAGCCATATTACTGATTTTTCAGTTTGTTAAACAAATATCATCGCCATTTCCGGCCGACATCCGCAGTGATCCGCCTTCTCTTCTTAAATCCAGTGACCCTCCTGAATGTTGTTTTTTTCCTTCTTTTACGGAGCCCAGCCTGCCTGGCAGACCACAGAGCAGCAGGAGAGGCACCACCTACGTTCTTCTTGTCCTCAGAGCCCTTCTTGCGCTCCTTGTTGGCCATGACGACTCCAGTGCGCAGCGTTTCGAACACAGGGTCAGTGCGGTTGGACTGCGCTGGCCAGGGAGGAGAGAGTCCGTCAGAGAGACAAGCGCAAGGCACCAGCGCACGGCGCATGACACATTTTATTATTAGCATTATTATTATTTTAATACTTAACAGTAATTATATAGTTAACATTTCAGCTCCACACTCGTCTGAGGGCCGAGCATTTTCACTTGAGCTGAACAAAAACACATTATATAAGCAGCAGTGAAATGAGGTTTGGGAGATGGAGCAGGTTACGTAACAACGGGATGCCAGCGAGCGCGGGCCCTGGTACGGGATGTCGGGGTTTGGCTCACAGAACGGCAGAAGCTCCTTCACGGTAGCGTTCTGCTGGCTGCTGTAGAGAGGTGAGCTGTAGGCCCGTCTGAAGCCAGGGGGCTGGGGCAGGGGGGTGGAAGAGAAGGAGAGGAAGAGGAGGACAAGGCAGCTTAGGGAGGAAATGAAAGGAAGTCTTTAGTGATGCTACTCACGTCTTATTTAATCATGTCTCAGATTGAAGCCTTTGGCAAAAGCACAGAAAACACATCACTGCTTCAAAATAGCGTCATTCACAAAGACCTGCAACCATGCCGATGAGGAATCGGAGACTTTATTCCCTCTGATGTGTCCTTTGCATGCATCTATGTTGAGTGTTTTTCTACTGTGATGTTCATTGATATCTTTAGCCCAAGGATCTATTTTGGTACTACAGTCTCTATAGCACTCAGGTAAGAATTTCCTTGTACTATGTATCCACAAGCACTGCAACCACTGGATAAGCAGTTATGAAAGGGCTTGCTTGTGTTGAGAATGGGAGACCAAGCTAAAGGCACAGAGGTGCTCCCCACGAACGCAGTGTAGACGGACAGGCAGGCCGTCCGCCGGGAAGAGGCGGGGCGGCTCACGATTTTGCCGAAGCATCTCTGGAACTCCACGTAGGACTGGCACTGGTGGTGGATGTTGGTCTTGCAGTTTTTACACCTCAGAGCAAATTTGTTGTTGACTGAAGGGTAAGACAGGAGAGAGAAGCGACGAACTGAGACACCAACACCACTGATTAGCCACTCAGTATCTATGCAAGTAATGCTCATTGCTCTGCGCTAAAGTGTAACAGACAGAGACAGAAATGCATTAAATACATCTCATAAAAGAGCAGGAGTAGCACATTACTGTGAGGTGCAACATGAGATCAAGGCTCAAATCCCAAGATGGAAAAGCAGCATTTGGTAGCATTTCCCTTAATTCTTTTTGCGCTTACGCTTAAGGTGTGAACACTCAGCTGGACAAGCCTGCAATATGTGACATCACACGTGATGCTATGGGTAAAGGTGCAGAGGTCATGGTGAAAGAGACGCACGGCACTCTGGGAAACTCACGGACTATCATGCGGGCGCACACGTCGCAGAATTTGGGCTTCTTGCAGTAGTGGTCCTTGAACTTGTGGGGCTTGTCATTGACAGGCTTAATCGGCTCTGGGGGCGGCGGCTCCTCCTTCTCCTCCTCCTCCACCTCCTCGTCATAGACGAAATACACCTGCGGGCCAGCACCCGAGTCGCGTCTCCCTCAGTGGTGGTACACTAGCCGGGTGGCTCCGTACGATACAGAAATGCAACGTGACGGCGGCAAGCGAAACGAAACGGCAGCTAGCAGCAGAGAGGCTAAGGACTCAAAAATTACAATTCCGTGAGGGGCTCTGATGTCGTACCCATGAACATAGCATGACACAAATATAAAATTATGCATTCTTTCATTCTGTACAGAACATTAGCATGGACATAATTGTGTGCATCTCCTGTACTTTGTTAACATAAAAATGCCCCAAGCCTTACAAATACAAATACCCATCCCCCCCCCCAGTGCTGTGACTCACAGCTACAGCCCACAGGTATGTTAGTCACATGACATTCTCCGACGTAACTTCCTACATAACAACAGACGACCAGAATGTTTTCCATGACACGTGCTGTTCCAATATGTGTAGGATTAAGCACCTGTACCTTTAGAGCTAATTATAATTAGTAGCATTGGAAACAACTGAAATGTTCATATCTCATCCCATGCAGGGCGCCCGGTCATGTGCCCTGGGCTTGTACCCGTGGGAGATGCTGCAGGCTCACTGCCTCGGTGTTACGAATAAGCAGCTACAGAATCTCGTACCTCAAAAGATTTCCTCAAACGGTCAGCTGGACTGACCACAAAACAGAACGAACGCAGTAAAAATTCCCTTGAAGCTCCTCTGTTTAACCTCGCTTGCGACCCTTTCGCGGCTGTCAGTCCATGCTGCTTCTGCCTCGAGCAGAGGCCCGTCCGTACCGGGAAGAATCCTGGAATATGCACATCTTTCTATAGCCTCCCAGCTCGCCAAATAGAGAATCAGGACCATTCCTGTCTTACCTGGGGAACATTCCTCATTCCTTTTCCCTCGTCCTGGACTCAGAAGGGGTCTTTACCCTCAGTTATAAAAGCACAGAGTGCCACCGCATCCGTTCGCGGTCCAAGGTGCTCCCATCCCCTCAACCTGTCCATCGTCACCTCAGCCCCTCTCGTTCCATCCTTCCTCAAAGCACAGGGGGGGGGGGG
>JAODKF010000138.1:2055222-2067167 GCA_026779585.1 Mormyrus proboscirostris
ACACACACACACACACACACACACACACACACACACACACACACACACACACACACACACACACACACACACACGCCCCTATACCCATCTCCCAATTATATATCCTCATTTCACCAGCCACACCCCCCACCAGTCTTGATACTACTTTACATGCATGTCAATGACTGCAATGCTTTCCTCACTGTTCCTTGAACTCTCTCAACCTCCTCCCTCACCCACCCCCACCCAGAAGATGCACTTGCAGGGAATTCCTCATTACCTCAGCATCGTCCCCGTTCGCGTGTACGTGGCATTCAGATCACAGAAGCGTCTCACAGCAGCGCGTAAGCGCACACACACACACACAGGGACTCTGACTCACAGCCAGCGAAATCTGTTTAAAAACATACAGCAAAGATACCAATCATCACCTTTCTATGAACGCAAAGATGTGTGTGTGTGTGTGTGTGTATGTGTGTGTGTGTGTACACACACGGGCACAGGACTACGTCACATGACTGAGTCGGGGTTTCTACTTTAAAATAAATAAATAAAAGCAGTACCTGGAGTCTATAAATATCCAAACAGGCAACAGTTAAAATGCGACTCCACTGCACATTCAATGCAAGGCGGAACTGCAGGCTCCCAACAGGGCATGTCAATAGCACATCTTTGTACAGAAGAACAATTACAGATATTTAATTAGCTCTTTGCACGATCATTGCAGGCTTTGGAGGAGCAGCTAAATGCATTGTGCCATCAGAGCAAAAAGAATGGGGGGGGGAGACTTAGAGACACTAGATGAGCCCTGAGTGCAACAGAAAGGCAGGAGCCCAAAAGGAACAAAACAGACTGCAAGCATGACGGTAAGTCGAATTCTGGAAGTGTCGCATGCACACACCCACAGCTTACTGTGTATGTCGCTCCTGCAGGTCTTCTTGCAGACTTTTGAATGCTTTTCCAGAGCGTCACAGGAAGTTGCTCAGGAATCACACGACGCTCACGACTTCTCAGGGATTCGCCCAGTCGATCCCTTCTCATCCAGCCTCCCTCTGACGGCCCCCCCCACCCCCCTCACAAAAGCCCGACAGGCTACGGCGGTGCTAAGTGGCAAAGCTGGGCAGAAAGTGCGGCCTCCTGCTGGTCTCTGCCTGCCCTCTTCACCAGGCCTACCCCGTCTGTCCGTCCGTCTGTCTGTCTAGTACAACCTGCTTCTTTTCTTTTTGTGAATGAAGCATGAGTGGCACAGAAGTGCAACGATCTCCCTCGCTCTCCTCACTGTACCACAAGCACATTCCCTCTCTCTGCACCCCCGCCGCCCCCCTCCCGTCGCCGCTCTCGCTCTCCCTCTCCCTCTCTCCCTCTCTCCCCCCTCCCTCTTGCTCTGAAAACAGTGATAATGTAGTTACAGTGACGGTTAAAAAAGGCCAGCTGTTTCAAGCACTGTGCCACAGACCATAAGATGCCATTCAATACCGGAAAGACCGGGTGAAGGTGGCATTTGTACGAGAGAATTAAAATGCATACATTGTATTTTAAAGTATTGGTTCTCCTCCTTCCATTTGACATATGATCGGTTCTAAGTTCTGCAAGCTTGTCTCCATAACAGTCCCCTGAAGAGGCCAGTCTCCAGTATAACATTCGCACATGCAATCCTCTTCTTTTAACAGTAGCAAAATATGGTTGATTCCAACAGGTGTCTACAACTGATTTGTTGCATCTATCCATTTAAAACCCATTCAAATACTCATTACAGCAATAAACCAAATGACAGCATCTCCTAGAGCTTCTGTAAAACAACTCTGCTTAAAAAAAAGCAGCTGATCAGAATACAGCTGGCACAGACCTGGAATTGGAGTGGTATGCCGTTCATTCAATTAAATTAATTCTTAAAACAGAAATAAGACACCATTATATTACCCTACATGACATGCAACCACATGTGAGCACCCTTTGAAAAAGGAAGATCATGTTGTGTACAAATCCATATTATACAAGCCTGGCTGCCACCTAAGCATTCCTGAATTAGTTCAGAAGATGCTTATTCTTCCTCTGGGATGCACACGTTAAATGTGTGGCCATGTGTTCACAAGTGTCCTTCAAGGGTGCACCCTGGCCTTTCAGGGACCTACCATGGATTATGGAAATTAATTCCCCGAGGGATCAGCGCCGCAAACTGAGCCTTTCCAAGGCTAGACTTTTAGTCTTGCTGGCTGAACCCACCATCCACCACATCACTACACCGTTTTGATCACATTGGCTACGTTAAGGTCCGTGAGCAACCTAGGGGTTTTTGACCAGCTACCTGTTGCATGCCATATTGCTACACCTCCTGGTCTTGCAGATTTACTCTGTATATTAGAATGATCAGATCTTATTTGTAATAATGTGCGAGAGTGCCTAGTTGAGACATCGTTACTTTACCACTATAATTTTATTGAAGGGCTGCCAGCTTGTGCTGTTAAACCACTGCTGATTCAAAATGCAGCATGTTTGATATTCAATCAGCCAAAAAGCTCTCAAGTAACAGCCCTCCTTGTATCTCCCAAAAGGTGCTCGCATCATGTTTAAGTCTCTGGTGCTGGCTTTCAGGGTTGTTAATGGAATGGCGCAGACATCCATTGAGTCACTCAAGACCAATGTTCCATCACACCTTCTTCGGTTAGCAAGCCAAAGTCACCTGCTGATCCCTCCACCAGGAGAAATTTCACTCTAGGCATTTTTTGTGCAATGTTTCACTATGGTAGAACAACCTACCCACCCAAACCAGTCAGCAGAGCCCCTTTCAACCTTTAAGTAATGCCTCTAGACACATCTCTTCTAGGATGGTGTAAACTAGCTTATCCCACCTCTGACCTTTGGTTGTGTTCTCTTGCTCAGGTTTAGCAAGAACAGACTCCGCTGAAGTTGAATAGCTCTTCCCATAAGTTCTTTTGTAATATATTGTATAGCTCTTGCTCAAATGTTAACTTGAACTTTTGCTGGTCGCTCACTGGAGGTTCAGCTCAGCCGTACTTATACCCAAGTTGGCTCATAACAGCTGTGCTTGCTGCCTCACTGCACACTGCTTTCGATAAAAGTGCCTACTAAATGTAAATATAAATGCAAAACATGAACAAATCCAAGCAGAACCATTTAGTGTCAAGGCCCATATTATTTCAGCCAGGAGACCCCTCAAAGGGCAAAATGTCATTGTTAATTCCATTTAAGTCTGGGCAGCCATGTGCCATCTGAAACTTCTAGAAAAACAACAGAGAGCCCGCAGGCAACAGAAGGCTGCACCACATTTCCTCTTGAAACACAAGAAGAGTCCAGACATGCGTCAAGAGATTTGTGTGCAGCATTGATATAATGTTTACACCTCATTGAAGAATTTTGGTCAATTTTGCTTTCTCAGGTGAATGCATAGCTATTTTACTTTAATAAATAATTCCAGATCAAAAGTACAAAACACTCTCTCTCTCCTGTTCCAGTGACAGTGCAGGGTCAAGAAATACACATTTGAAAACATTTAAAAAATGTCACTGATATACTTCAAAAGACATTCAAATGAAAAACAAAATCTGTACAGGGAGGCTTTTGTTGGGTTGTGTGGGACAATGACATCACTAGAGCAGGGAAAGCCCATCATTAGCATAACATCCCACATGCATAACACTACAATGACTTCACCCTTGGTCGTGTCATAGCGCGTGAAACAAGGACAGGATGACGAACTGAGATTTCCTGAGGTGTCGCTTACTGACCAGGCTGAGTAATGCTACTTTTGGTGGATGAAGTTGTTGCCAATGTCTTTTTGAGGACATCCAATTTTTTTTTCTTAAAAAAGGGGGGGGGGGGTTATACACACACACCACACACAAAAATCTCAAGGGGAGAGGGACTAAAAGCATTTAGGACACAACCATGCTACTTTGCCCTTTAAAACACTACTGACATAAGCTACTGCAGGAAAATATCAACCTGTTCCTATTTTAATGTGTTAAAATGTAGATGCTTTAAGCCAGAAAGCTTCCTTGAAAAAGAATTAAATGCCAAACTAGACTCCATAAGGAAGTTAAAGTGCATAGATAAAGTACATAGGTCAAATTAATTTTTTTTAATAAGTCTTGCATGAAATTACAGATTTATTTTAACCTATGTAACCTTGACAAGCAAAATAAGTGCACATCCTGCACCAGTGATAGGTTTAATATGGTTTGAAGTGTTTTGTGTAAATCAGAAAGACTTGGAAAAAATGAGACAGAAAAGCTTTTCATTTCCTTCAACTGAAGCGCAATGTTCTGTCGGCAGTGGGCGATGCATCTTCTGCCGTGAGACTCTAGCTGTCGGCACATGGTGAACTGCGGACGCCGCCGAATCAGGCAGATGCGGATCGTGGCATGACCATGTGCGAAAGCTAGCTGGGTATTGCACCAAGTCGTAAAAATGACACTAACAGAGCACATGGAGTGATATTCAGGCCTATGCCACTCTAAAAGAGCATGTATGCTCCAGAAACACCTGTATGCACAAACATTCAGATATCAGTAGCAACAGAAAACATTTAACACTAGGAAGGAAAAATTCTGTGCATGTAGACTCACTCATGATGGCTGAATAATTTGTTAACAGCTTCTAACAGTCACATGGTCGTGGGCTGGCCACTTGTGTAATCACGGCACTGTAATTCCCAGGCTTTTGAAACATTAATGTTCCTCTTAAATAGTATAATTATTAAAATTTTGATTTTATCTATTAACTATTTGAATTTAGTTTAAACCAAACGTCAAATCTAAATCACAAATTGAAATAAAAGGGTAAAAAAAGCATCACGCCCTATCAAGTTTTACCTATTACCAGCTGGAGATGGTATCACTATTGATCATGTAATAATAATGAAGATCCCAGAATATTCCATACAAAAGTATTCCAACATCAGGTCTGTAATTTTAAACAAAATCCTCGTGGTTATTTCAGTTTCAGCACTCTGACAGCACACAGGGCTCCTGCTGAGGAGAGAGACGCCTGCATCTCCTCACTCCTGCTTTGCAGGGTCTCTGCTCCATCCCCCCCACACCCCTCCCATGTCAGTCTGCACAGGTCCACCTCCACTCTCCAGTTATGATCAATCATTTGCCGCCAGCAAGACAGCAATGGAGAGAGAGAGAGAGAGAGAGAGAGAGAGAGAGAGAGAGATACGATAGAAGGACAGAGGAAGAGAGAGGGTGTGAGAGAGAGAGAGAGAGAGCACGAGAAAAAGAAAGCGGCGACAGACAGGCAGTCACAGCAGCAGCTCTCCCCATCTCCAGCAGCACCTATAAATAGAACCTCAACTCTCTCACACTCGCTCTGCTGCTGCTGCAAACCAAGGATTCGTGATAATGGGAGACGCAGGCGAAGTCACAGAAGAAAAAGGGATAGAAAAAAAGCAGGTGCAGATTGGTTATGGCATTGACCACACTCCAGCAGCACCCCAACGGAGTCCCACCACACAGCCTTGCTTAACATCACTAGCAGGTATAAGTAACACAAAGATAAGGTCCGAAGCACACCAACTTAACGTCACAATGCCACAGAGAAAAACCACCTATATCTCAGTCATCTCTCACATTCTTCTGCAACAAAGTAATAATGGGTCTCCCTGTTCATCAGCACAGATACTGGTGACTGATATGTCCATTCTTAACAAGACGTTTGATGCCATCTGGAGAGCTTTTCATTCATCATGCACAGTTAGCATAGATACAGCCCTCATGACCACCCATGGATCAAACATGGTCAAAGGAATGTTCAATGTGTTCACCAATGGTTGGTACTGTTAGCCAAGGACTGAAAATTCCCTATATGGTCACAGCCATTAAAGGTCAGGCAAGTAAATGTCAATTTAGACAAAATCGGGCACTTCTTCATTTCTGGAGTCAACTACTATACAGCAGATGACTGCAGGTTTAATTAAAGTCATTGGTGCTGGGTAAACACCTCCAACCTCAACCATATAACATCAGTTTATTGGGTGCATTTGGTACAGTTACAAGACTGCAAAACAATCTTTGCCTCAGTTACGGCTGAAGTTAAATTAAGTGCGAACAACTGACCAAAAAGGTGATTGCGCTACAATTTCAGAGAAGCCAAGTTTTAATCACCAAGGACTCCGCAGTTTGGGATAGGTACAGTGACGGACCAATGGCACCCATACCAGAAGGCTGGCGGCACAAAACACTTAGTGCAAGTTATTCAAGGGTGTGTTGTAGTAACTTGTTGCTCCACAAACACCACATGCTAAGAGCCCGGCGATACATGCAAGAAGTACTGTTCCATAAATGAACAAAATGAGTAGAGTGATTGAATAATGTATCAACCTAATAATACAGTTAATAGCATCAGCAGACAGATTTTATAATCCACAAAAGCATCAAAGTTTAAAAAGTTGAATTAGCATAACCTTCAGAGTATTGACAGAACTTTAAATCATAATATTGATTTACATAACATTTAATAACAAAGGCTACCCAAATACAAAAAAGAACGCCGATTGTTTATTTTGTGCACTTTAGGCAGGTCTTGTTTTCTGCTCTTACACAGTGTGTACATATATACGGATTCCTCCCATTTAAAATGCTATGGTCAAAAACATCAGAAACACTGGCTGACTGCAGGTATGACAGGAGCCTAAATATTATACATAAAACTTTCTAAACATGCTTATTTGACTAAATTAACAAAAATACTGCATAAATGCAGCTTTACAAAACACACACAGATATGTTACGCAGCCTGGTGTCTTAGGGGTCAATTTCCATTGGTGACTACAAACCACCTGCTGAGGAAACCCAAGGGGTTGTCTAGGAAACAAAATTACTTCCTGAAGTAGACTTCATTACTATACTGGTCAGCACTGTGAGTGATTGCTGTAAAACTGGGACAGAGAATTAGCATGTACAACAGCCCCCCTGTTTTTCTTTTACAAAATCACCGCAATGTTTTTTTTCTGCAGTTTAATCTTTTCCTTCACAGGATTCTTTCATGGAAAGGAAAAGCAAAAAAAAAAAAGTTACTACGCAGGCAGTTTGGCTAGTGATTTTCTAACTAAAGCATCCATCCATATTCCAACCACTTCTCTTCCAATAAAACACACACACTTGAAACACCATTTCATCCAAATAAATAAAATGACAATCACAAGGCATCCTATACAACAGGGTGCCATAGTGGGTAGTACTGTTACCACACACCGCTAGACTTTCAATTTTAAATCCCACCTCAGCTACGTATGGGGTTTGCATGATCTTTCATATTGCAGGGACTTCCTTTGGGTATACTGATTTCTTACCACATTCTAATGACACACAGACAGGCTTTAGCATCTCTAAACTGCCTGTAGTATGTGAGTGTGAATGTGGGTACCCCGCAACGAACTGGCATCCTGTCCAAGGTGTATCCCAGCTTTGTGCCCTGTGCTGCCTGGGATAACATTTTCCCATGGAAAGATCTTGTACAGGGAACTGCACAGGTTAAATGATGCATGGCCATAAGTAAATCTGATCTGCCAAAACTATGATTCTGTTGTTAACGTTGGTTTTATTCTTTGAAATGACTGAATGAAAAACCACTGTCTGAATAAAAATCAGATTGTATCCTTTACAAACCAAATGGCATACATTTAAAATGGACAGCAGGAAACCAGGTCTGGCTGTTAAATATGAGGCACAGAATATCATTGGCTCAGCAGATTCTAATTATATTTTATGACCTCAATTCAATTGACCCCAGCATTAGTGCCAGGCATGCGACTGCCTAAATGGTATATAATAAGCTGCCATTAACTCATTATAAACTGAGCATGTTCATTCAATAAATGATCAATAGAAACAAACAGAAAAAGCAAGGTAAAATATACCATGGTAAATTTTCCCTTTAACAAGAAACCTGACACATCCAACAGCAGTGCAGGACAAGTTTGATAAGAGGACCAACATAATTGATACATTGATAAGATATAACCCCCTTCCATTATCAAAAACCTTCAACATAAAAAAAACCTTTTAAAGTAGAGGTTCCCCACCTTTTCATGTTTACAAGCCAGTTTACAATTAGAAAAATGCCACAGACCAGTAAAACAGTCGAGGAGTGCCAGTGGATAATTTAGTACATTTCATAAGTCTAACCATTTCCACTTTTTTCAGATGAGAACACATGAATCTGAAAAGTCATAAAAAATGAAAATATGTAGTTTATTTTTGGAAATTCACCAGTCCCTCTGCAAATCTCCAGCACTGCACTGCCCAGGGGATATTAGCCAAGGAATAGTACTGGGGGTACCCCTAATTTAAAACTGAAATATGTATTCAGTATAGCAACTCTATGCTTGTACCAACATACTATACACAGCGATCCAGAAAATGCTTCACCTAAGTCAAATGGCAATTTTGCATTTTTATTTATTTTTTTTAAATAGTTTATATCACTGCATGGAAGTTCCGTCGCTAAAAAGAAAAACATAACTGGCTTCTCCATCTTTTGCTGAATCATCTATTGCTCAACATGCACCCTTAATATGGTGATACTATACACAAAAGATTTATATACCTTTGTTACTTCAAGACAGCACTTCACATGTTGCATACAAATTACAGTTGCAACTACATAATGCATAATGTACATAATGGGATGCAGACTACAAATTTACCAATTTGTCAATCAAAATCATAAACCTCATGACATTCAACAAATATACAGGTTGGTGATGATCATATAACCCATCCAATAATTAACATTAATTTAAAAAAAATTCCCATGTCTAGATAATAGTCTACTGAATGGATGATTCTACCAAAGCTGATTCGGGAAATAAACAGCTTCACCGCATAAAACAGATTTCTTTGTTTAAGGCACATAAAAGTCAGTTGCATCACTAAGAAAAAACAGACTTCAGGAGCGATCATTAGTAGCAAGATTCTAAAGCTGATTTTCCACTGTGTAACAAAAACCAAAAAATCTATTACGCATTACAACATCACAATTCCCTGCACAGAACTGGCAGGGCAATTAGTTATAACAATTTATATAAAGATTCAGGTTGACTACCCATATCTTTGAAACTGTGCTTAAGGGAATGGGAATGTGGTTTTGTGGTTATACTGATAGATGAAACAAACATTACATCTAAACTCAATTACATCTCATAATAGAGCTGCAACCATTAGTTGACATAATTGACGACGCCGACTACAAAAAATCGTCGACGCAGATTTTGTATTGTCGACCAATCAGAAACTGCATCTGACATGCCCCCATTCACCATTTTGAGTGTATCATGGATGTAAACCATGATTTGGTTAGCAAACTTAATATTTAATATTCAGAGTTTTTTTCTCCACATAAATGTACTGTACAGTAATAAGTAATTTTCATTACCAAAACACAATAGTAATTTAAGTGTTTCAGAAAGGAAAAGAGTCAAGAACACCACAAAAATGTCATTGGATATATATTCTATTTTAAATATGACCAATAAAGTTAAGTGGCCAGCAGAATACAGGCTCGGTATACAACAAGTTTATACAAATCCTTCCAGACATCATGTGAAACGTTAGAAACCGTACTTGCGGATGTGCAACCACAGGTTGCATTTCCAAAGAGACAGAGAACAACTGGGGAAAACATCCTACATCCCACTCTATGTACAATATTAAAAAGTAGTTTTGTCAAAGGTACATCATGTCTCATTTTCCAGAAAGACAAGCAGCCTGATCACTCAAAGAAAAGGACTCCCTGTTAAGACCAATAAACTCAATCTACAGACCCAGTGTGAATGAATGAATGAACGAATTTATATAGGACTTTTTCCCAAGACACCCAAAATGCTTTACAGAACCGACAGGGAGCCACTTCAACTACCACCACTATGTAGCACCTACCTGGATGATGCAGCAATTCTGAGCCTGTACGGTCACCACACAGTCGTTAAGGCAATTTTAGTCAGGACATCGAAGTACCATCCCAAGTATTTCAAAGGATACCCAGGGATCTTTTATGACCTCAGAGAAACAGGACCTTGGTTGTATGTCACATATGAAGGACAGCACCATTTTTACAGCACAGTGTCCTCATCGCTGCACTGGGGCATTGGGATCCACACAGATCAAAGGATGGACTAACCTGTTGGCCACAATAACACCTCTTCCTAAAGCAACCCAACTTTCCTAGCTGGTCTCCCATCCAAGAACTAGCCAGGCCCTAACCTGCCTAGCTTCAGATATTACCTAGATTACCTAGTCTGAACTGCAGGTGATATGGCTGCTGTAAATGGTCTGTGTAACATGTCTAACGCATTTAAGATATAAGACATATCAACGCTTACATAATATATAAATTAACAATGTTTAAAAACTGGTTTACTTCCAAAAGGCAACTCATCAGCACAACATCCCTAGTATGCCTTCTATTTTATAAAGCTCAAAAATAATAACAGTCAAGTGATCCATTTCCATTCAATGTTTAGCTTTGCCAACATTCATCCATATACTCTTCTCTAGTACAGGGGTAGAGCAAGCCAGCATGCTATTCCCAAATGCAGAGGACACATGGCAAGGGGACACCATGAACAGGATGCCAGTCCATCTCACACAAGCACACTATGATCAATTCAGAGGCACGCAACCACATGTCTGTGGAGAACAGGAGGACACCAGAGAACCCAGTGAAACCTATGCAATCTATACCAATAGACGCAGTAGTATTTTAGTGTGTTTATGTTAAGAAAGTTTAACATACTAAATTTAACCAATTTAAAAATACCTCTCTGTACTTGCTTTTATATATAATTTTGGTGAATTCTGACAGGTCTAAATATAGACATGGAATGTGTTACTAAAAGAATATATACCACAAAAGAAACAGAATGGGATTGACAATAAGTGATATGTTTAACACTGACTAATTTAGCAAATGTAAACAAAGACTGCTTGGACAGCATAAGATATTGCTGTTTTGTGCCAAATAGTATTCTGTTTGAAAATACATTAATTGATACGGGAGAACAACGTGAGGAATACCAGTAGGCTTCTATGCAAGAAGAGGTAGAGAAACTCAATAAAATTCAATGCTAATGTAATTTTACAAGGCAAAAGATTGTGAATCTGGCTGGTGTCCCAATCTAAAAAGAAAAGTGCAAATGCTGTCTTGGTTACACAAAAACACTGCATGCCTAGTTAATTTAAATTTTTAAAAAAATGTACAATCTTTCCTCTTGATTCCACCAAAACCAGAATGACTAATTTCCCCGTTTCACATTGGTCTCACCCCACAGCAAATGACACCCACAGCAACTGGGTGAAGGGTGAACACACACCTCCTCTGATGAGTGTGTGTCATCCACCCACTTCTTTTCACTCTCCGGGCTTCACTGAGCAACAACACACACATGGAGATCACTGTTCACTGAATTCCACCAACAGGTATGCAAGCCCTAGTAGACAGCGGACGGAGCTATACAGCAGCCTAGGAGAAAGAACCTCCCTCCATCCCCCAATAGCAGGATTTTACACAAGTTTACAAAAGGTACATTTCCTGAGCCTCCTTGCACAGAGGGGTGGAACCAGATGTTCATAGTGGACACCACTCTGACCAGTTCACTACCAGTACTAGAAAGGACACTATGTTTTAATAACAAAAAACGCACAAGAATAGCTGGACTTGAAGCAGATTCCTGAAATATAAAGGAAAAACCTGAGGTACAGGCAAATGTCTGGATGCTGCTACAGCTACAGGACAGTATATGACAACAAACGAGGGCTGCACGATTTGGGTAAAATATCGAATCGCGATTTTTTTGACAGAAATTGCGATTACAATTTGATTTGCGATTTAATTTTTTTATGTCAAGCTTCAGTTCAATATTTAGTGTGCAGTAATTTTAAAACATATGACGCAGCATGAGATACGATCAGTATTAACTGGTCTATATTCTAATGCAAGGATGAGAA
>JAODKF010000138.1:2067267-2079518 GCA_026779585.1 Mormyrus proboscirostris
GATCTTGCAGGTAACGCTTATTACCCTAATAACACTAGAACCGCCTTTTCCCACGCCAATGAACAAGCAAGAACTACCTCGGTGTATGCAGCCCTTTTGTTTGCGCTATTGTGTTATTAGTGTTAATAACAGCAGCTAACAACACTCAAAAATCGTATTGTTCATAACAGAGTGGCTGTTCTGTCCTGAAACCGTAAAGCTGGAAATTTAACGTAGTATGCATTTCATAAAATGTTGAATAAATATAAGTCGTTTATTAGTGATTTCATGTTGGTCGAAGTTTCCGCTTAACAACTGCGTTGTTTTCTATACAAATCAATTCGATCAGGTGAAACAAAAAATGTACGTATTCATGGTTGCAAACTTTCAGACTCTCACGCAAAAAATCTTACGGCAAATCTATATTCCATTCTGAACTTAAAATTAGCTGCATCAAAAATGTTTGCAAACTCTACAGACTATTTACAAGGTAATAAAACTTACATGCATGTAAATGTGTGTGCAGAACACAGAACAGAAAATCTCACTCCATGCAGCTGACTAAAGTTGCCAACCCTGCATTTTATTTTAAATGAGAAATAAAATGCAGTTTTTTGACTGAAGCAGCTTAATTATAACTCCTTTGCTTTGTTATTCGGACAAATACAAAACGAATAATTAAACATTATGCGTCTCTTTTTGTATGTTTTCTAAATAAGACTGCGTGCCCATACCCAACTGTAATAGCAATTAAAGCGATCTATTCTTTTAGTATTTATGTTTAAGCAAGACTTTTATTTTATTACTGTCATCTTTGGAAACACTTAAATTTAATAAGCACAAAAACATTTGACAAACACGACTGTATTGTGGGTTTTACGGCTTTTTTGGAGGTCACTGACTCTGCTGCTGTGAGAATTACTGACTGTCTCATTGTTGTTTTGATGGGTTAGCGGTATACTAATGCTATTGCCTATTAACAAAGACTAAAGGCACAATACGCTGAAGTTTATTGCAGGTGGTGTCTAAAAGAAGCTCGCCGGTTCTATTGATGATAGGACCTTTCTGAAACAATCTCGGACCATGAAATATGAAGGCAATTCACTTATAGCTCAGTAGCGGAATCAATATTTTTTTGCACTGCAAATGCAACATTTTCTTTGGGTTTCACATGTTTGCTGTTTGTGGGTGTATACTCCGTCACCTCCGGCCACTTCGGATTGGTGAGCATGACTGTCACATAAGGAGCACGGCGCTTGTGATTGGTGAGAACGACTGTCACATAGGGAACACGGTATGAGTTTGGAAAACTATTCTTACAACAGATTTAAACCCTGGATCCGTCGTGCTAAATAATGTATGTCCTAAATCGCAGCCTTTGCGATTTGCTAATCGCGTTCTTTCAAAACGCGATTTCGATTTGAAATCGATACATCGTTCAGCCCTACAACAAACCAAACAAAATGGTACTAAATACAATTGCACAAGAGTCTTTAAATGTGTTTCTTATCGGTAGTAAGCACAATCAAAAAACATCACTGGCCTGGAAGCGCATGTTCAAGGGCTGTTGTACATGTGCTTGTCTTATTATTCCAGCAGGACTGCAGATGCAAATTAAATACAATTTCCTAGATAAAGGTAATTGTGTTTCTACTGCCCAAGCTTCCTCTATTATTGAAAAGGGAAAAGGATTTAGGAACCACCCAGGCAATTTATTGAAAAATTGCAATTTCACACACATTAATTCCATCCCCACTAGGCTGATAAATAAAACTGAAGTAAAATGTTTCATAAACATATGTACAGTACAGCTACAAGCTGTTTTAGCCATCTTTGAAAATGTCCAAAAATCCAAATACAGATATTTCTGTACTGCCTTCACGAAATAATTAACTAAATGCTGAAACTAAAGTATTTACCCATTGCTCAAAAACAAAGATCATGAGATCAATTACATACATATGAATAATACATCACTGCATATCAAATCAATTTGTCTGCCAATAATCCAGTGAAGAATATAATACTAAAAGAAAGAATAAGAAAAAACTAAAGCCGCAAATAAAATTCAGAGTATCTGCCAAGAGTATATATTTCAGCCTTCCTGCTCAGTGCTAACATCATATTACTTCAATGGTGTTTTCCAGCACCATGATATTTATATTACATAAACAGCCAATACAGAAAGTGAACAGCAGCTGAAAATAATTTAGCCCTAAAGGCTTTATTATAAAAGGTAATTTGCCTGAAGTCATACATGACAAATGATAATGTCATAAAAATGTTACCATTCAAACATAAATCCACTTATTTGTAGCAGTTATTTGTTGCATGTGATTATAAATTCCAGTCCATCTGTTACCTGTTATTATAAATAAGCTAAAACATCTCTGAAAATGCAACTCACTCCAACACAACAAAAAATTATAACTCTATAGTGTTTGCGTCAAAAGGTTTATTCATTGCCAAAACTGGTGAAGGAAACGAAAAAGACAACAAATACAACAGAACAAGTCTTCACACTAAATTTGCATGCTAAATAAAGGGTGTAATAACTAAGAATCATTCCAGTAATGTTAATTGTGTGCACATGCACACAATCATTTAATGTTTGACCACTGCAGTCAAAAAAAGTAAATTCCAAAAATACATTAGCCAAAATTTACTTGGTTTTCCTACACACCAGCTATAACACAATGGCCAATAGACAGCAAGATAATTGGGTAAATAAATGGCAAACTGATTCCATCTTTTATACAGCAACTATACACATGCTTTTGCGTTTGGTTGTCTGCACTTCGTCTTGCATTAAATAATTTTAAACAAGATGACAAGGCAGCACATTGCATAGGGGCCAAGAACATAAATTTGAAACCCAAATATGGTGGATTCTAAGCTATTTAAGCCCCTGTTATTGCACCCTGGAGTATAAGACTTCACCTAAATTACTTCGGTAAAATATTGAGCCGTTATAATGGCGAATGAAGTCACCACAACTACTTCTCAGAAGCTAAAAAAAGTACAATTACATTAACTATAGCAAAACATAGTTGCAATTATTGCAATATTTTAGTATTGATTTCAACACCTGAATGCAAGAGAGATTATTTCAACTACTGTCCGCGATCTTTACTTGTCATCTAAAGTTTCGTTTCCCAACACATAGTTTCAGCATATCAAGGCTTTCCGTTTTACTTTCTATAACCATCCGTTTCCATCGGCTAAAAATGGAACTCCTTGCAACGCTCAATAACATTTCTTTAAAAAAAATAACAATGTTAAGGTCTGAAAAATATTTCTAAGCAATCACGACCTATAAAACGGTACTGCTCTGCTACATCTTCCTGAAACTGCCTACAATAAGTAGCTACATCTCTCCCACGCAGGAGGCATGCACTTTACTAAGGCTTATCGTATTTGATGGAAACATGTATACAGTCAATGGAGCTAACCTTTTTCTTTTTTTAACGCACTATCATGGCTGCCAATGCCTTCCAGTCTGCACACAAGGAGGAGGGAAAGGGGGAGTTTCCAACGCAGCTCAAAATCAGATCAGTGCTTACAACTCAAGCGGCCCTGTCTTTCATGCACACTAAGTAACGAGTAGCCGGCGTACAGCTCATGGGCGCGAAACAATCGTTCATTTAATAATGTCCTACACCGTGTTAATTAAATGAACATGAAACTCAGATACACCTACTTTTTAAACAGCACTCCCTCGTTTTGCGACTGCGAACCCCGTACTCTGGCATGGTAACGGCGGGTAAAATTCGCCGGGCCAATTTCTCCGGGGCAACGAGAACAGTGATATACAACAGGGAATCGAGGTTTTTGGCATGTTTAAAATACAATAATGCGGATTTGACCAAAATCTTATGGTCTCCCAAATCACAACAATGAAGCTGAAGAGTGTTAGCTGGGCAAATGCAGCCACACTCCGCGACAATACACTGTCTACCGTCTTGGCCGTGGGAAAACTACGCGTCAGTCATCGGAAACGTAACCGCTGTGTGATCTGTTGATCCGCGGCACCATTTCATATTATCATGTTTATTACTCTTTAACCCGCATCCATCGAGACAAAATCGAGTCTTAACGACCCGTTAGCTAGCGCTGACCAGCCTGAAATGTGGATTATTTAAAAGACGATTAGGAACGTTTACCAACCCCACAATCTCCCTCACATTACCAAAATATTACATTTCTTTACTAGAAATGTAGCTACGCAAAACCGAAAGACTGCTATATGTGATACAAGTATTAGCCGACTAATATTGGGTTAAACAAGATGCGCTTTCAAGTCACATAACCGGACGAACAGTTGCCAGATTGAAACGTAAATTTGACCAAAGAACGTATACAAACAACTCAAGAAAATAGTGACACTCACCGGTTAAGCGTCTCTTCATTCAAAGACGGCAAACTCCCGATCTTATGGTCCTGGAGTTAGCGACAGGCTAACCGGAGTCCCAGCGCTTATTTTTCTACTATGTCACTGGACTGGCTAGCTAGTCTACTTGGCGTTTTATAGCGAAATATAAACAGTCGACGTTACAAAAGTTAGTCGCAAATTCAAAGGAGTAGTGGAACTGAACGGCAACCGTAACAAACCAGCAACTGACGGAAGCTAATAATACTGGTAGTTAGCTGGCTGACTGACTAGCCGACTGGCTAACCCCCTTGCATTAAAAAAAAAAAAAACACAACGCGACAACGCGTGGGAGGGAACGTAACGTCAGCTAGCTTAGCTAATTCCAAAATAATTCACCGAACAGCAAGATATCGGGTAAAAAGTGAACAGTGAGGAAAGGATAAAGACTCTGAGTTTAAACTAAAAGAAAAAAAATTGCTAGCTAACAACATTCCCCTTGGTCTCGGGCTCCTGTGTCGCGCGTCACCCCTATATGTGCTCGTGCTCTACGTCAGCATATTTCGTTGTGTCGTCTTCCCTCCTCTACGTAAAATCTTACGATAAAAATCTGCCGGTTGAATCTCTGTCGCTGGTTTGCAATTGTCATTGTCACTCGATATTCACACTGTGTTTCTTATGTTTCTGTAAGACTTCATTACCCCAAGCTGTCTGGTATTCTGTAATTGGAGTTCGTGCAAGGCAGTTATTATCCTTATTGTTGTTTTGTTGTTGCTGTTTTGTTGCGGTATGCAATAATAATTATAATAGCTAAACTATTTCAGTTTATTATTGTAATGTAAATTCGATTTCAAAAGTGTACAGTAAGCCACTTCGTGTTGACATCATTTTAGGCGTGGAAATATTTTAATTGTACTATTTTCAATTGTGGAGTGAAACCTGTTCATTTAAGGCAGCATGGCCGTATGTGTATGTATACTTTGAAACCTTTGTATGTAGCACAGGCATATTAGTTTGTATACACAAGGTGGTGGTAGAGTGACATTGAATGATTACGAGCGACACAAAAAGGCATAAATTTCTCGCCGCTCTAAGGCGAAGGTAACGGAGAATCATTGCTGCTGTCTTCATTTGTATTACATTTCAGTTGAAACGCAATGATTGTTTACTGAATCTAGTAATACTAAATCCTTACATTCGTGATGTAAAAAGTGTAATACTCTGCCTTATTTTTTTCGCGTAAACCCTACACCTCATAAAGGTTTAATGAATAATTTGAAACAAATGTATTACTTGTTTCCATGCACTTTTCTGTCAGTTGTTTTGAGGGCTTTCATTTAAATTTCGTCTTATCAGCGAGTCCAGCCCAAATATAACTTTCTCAGAGTACTACGGTGTACTATGGTATGGTCTAATTGCTTTATAGTACAATGCTACACAGTTTGAATACTCTACGTGTAGCATACAACACTGCAGCTTATTGGACTCCGCTCCTCTAAAACCTGCTGTCGGAGTCTTAAGCAATAAGCGTTAGCTGTTCCAGTTAAAATCCAGCTGTATAAATGGGTTCCAGTGTGTGTTTTGTGTCCATCTTTGAGCATCATACGTCATCCGGAGGGTGGTGCCACCAAACCTATTCGGAGGGAATTGATTTGTGCAAAGAATTAAATTACCACATTTCTGTATTCCCATTCTGTGATGCACTTTAATGGACTCCCTGTGACACGTGTATTAGAGTACATAAATGGAGCTGATATAAAAAACATCTCCTAATATTGTTTTATTATAAAAAGAACGAGTTGTAGGGTTGTAGGCTACATGCACTCTTACTGTGTCAGGTATGAGCCCCCCCCCCCCAACACACAGACACACACGCGCGCCCGCGCTTGCCCACTGCTGTCTTTACATTACCGCTCCTTATACTGTAGGAACGAACGCGCTGTTGCAATTAAGTTTTCAGGCTACAACAGCATGTCCATGATGTGACACGATTTCGATGTGATGTCAGCATCATGTTTGTCTGCGTTACAGAAAGCACGTGAATATAATGCATAAGAAGTGTTGACAGGTGTTTATTTCGGTCTCACAAGTCTAGTTTTGGTCCAAAAACAACAGTGTACGGCCAAGGGCATCCAAGAGAGCACAATGTGTTTAGGGGGGCGGGGGGGGTTGATTTGGTCCATATCAATGCTGAAACCTAATGCACGCCCTTGTGTGTGGAGCACTGGGAATGTAAAATAATGCAAAATTAGAGCAATTAATGATCAACGATCTACATTTGTCCTTTTTGCCCTGACTCTGTGGCAGACTGTCAATCGTCCCAAACAGCTTTATTGCATCATATTTACAATACACGTGTTGGGCTCCACTTTCCAAAACCGGTTCTTTGGATAGAGAATAGGAAGGAGAAAGGTAAGTGGCACAAAGATCAACGCATTCGTACTTTGGATTCCAGCGCTGACTAAACTTTCGGCGCGTTGCCATATTGGAGTCATAGCATGGTACGAATTGCATTTTACGTGCGTTTTTTTGTTTAAGAACGGTGATTATTAACTGTACCTGGACAGCATACTCCTCAGTGATTAGCACAGGCAGGGTTACGTGCCACGTTGTAGAGCCAGGTTTATCACCTTATTGCTCAATCCTATAGTTATCGCTTGCCTCAGTTGATTCCCTCTCGTGCTCCCTCTCTCTCTCCGCTTGTATTCGTGTATGTATTTATGTGTCTTAGACGGTCATTGTTGCGTGCCGCTAACGTGTAACAACTTTTGGTGGATTACTCTTAGATCTCTACAAATCCGCATTTGCTAGTCCTCTACTGTAGCGATCCAACCATCTCAGCGGCTTCAGCATCAGCTTACGAAACTTCATAATTGCTTGTAACAGTATTTTTCCAGTGGGGGACCATTTGAATGAAACATAAAGAACAATAAAACAAAAAACCAACAGAATTATATTTTTAAATACTTCTAATTTTACTCTAGAGCACAGCCAAAATGTTGATTAATTGGACCAGGCTAAACGACGGCCTAAACTTTTGGGTGTTTAGAATTTATCTGATGATGGCTGTTCTTTTTCTGGAGGGACTGAACGCAGCGACCACTGCCGGGTCCACTTCTGGTTGCCCATCTTGCGGCATGTCAGCGATGGTGAAGGGTTCTGAGGAGCAGCTACTGATCGAGATCGCCAAACAGCAGATTTTAAACAAGCTGCACTTGAAAGAGCGCCCCAACATCACGCAGACAGTGCCCCGGCCGGCGCTGCTCACCGCACTCCGCAAGCTGCATGCTGGCCGCGTGAGACAGGACGGCACTCTGGAGCTTGAAAACTCCCCGCTGGGCGCTCACGCCAAAGACCAGGGCTACGAGATAGTCAGCTTTGCAGACATGAGTAAGTTTAATTTTGTATGGAGAACCACCTTTTCATTCATGTTACAACCGCTTATTAAGTTCAGGGTTGCGAGGACATGTGAACTAAATCATTTAGTATTATACTACTGTTTGTTGTATACTACATAATATATGTATAATATACAAGATCTGTGGACATATTCCATTTCTTTTAGGCCTGTTAAATCAGTTTTCTGTTTATCTTTATAGGCTACTTAATGCTATGTTACACTCTCAGAAAAAAGGGTAAAATTTGCACCTTTGCTTGTCACTGAGGCTGCACCCTCAATGGTCTGCCAATTGTACCCTTACCTGTAGGTAATTATACCTTTTAAGGTACAGAAATGGACACCAAGAAACATTTCTTTACCACTCATGGCACATTAATGCTGTTTGTACCTTTGGGATGATCCCGAGTGTTCATTTCTGTACCTTGAAAGGTAAAATTACAAGGGTACAGCCCCGGTGTACCCCTTTTTTCTAGTAGTGTACGGACTGGATAGTTATAATAATAATTTTTATGTACTAATCTAAAGGGAAATAAAGAATCTTGACTGATTTATCTTGGCCTATAAGACAACGTAACTGACACGGAGCAATGTCAGTTACTAGGAACGTATAATGAATGATTACACAGTAATCTAGCCTGCAGTTTCAGCTTAATACGACAGCGGACCGTTATTCTAGCGCAGAAAGGGAATGGAAAATCTCTAAAGTCAAGATTTATAAAGATAAATGTGCATATTTGATTATATGGCCCCGATAAACTTCAATTTCGGGTATTTCGTACAAATTTTAAACTATGTGGTAATCAAATTTAATGTACAAGCTGCACCAGCGAAATCGACTAGCTTGGAATGTTCTTGTTAAATTATAAATTTGCGAATGGGCATGAAAAACAAATAAATACAAAAAAATTAAAAACTACTACTAGTCCATAAACAGCCGATGAGCCTCGTAAACCCAGTAACCCATTGTAAATATCGGCAGACAGAGAGCAATCACGTTGATGGTCTAGGACAATTATTGACGTTAAGTTTTCGTATGATGTTACCTGGCCACGAAACAGACGTAATGACTACTCCGGCATAGCGCAGTCTGTTGGCTATTAATTTTCAAAAGTATGTAATACTTTTTGGCGGACTTTGTTTAAGCTACGTTGATACCATAAGTTTAACTGGTCGTTGACCTTTGTCCTAATTTGTGGATTTGGGGTCTTTCCCTGTGCTCAGATGACACAGACTCCAGTGGCTCTCGGCCAAGCCTTGCATTCCAGTTTCTGCAGGAGCGTGGTCGAAGTATTCAGGTGCTGCAGTCCTCGCTGTGGCTGTACATATATTCAGCTGATACCCCCATCAGGGGCTCCCGTGTGATGGTGCAGATCTACCTGTCTGCACAAGATGTCGGGAACCGCACCCTGCTGCTGGAGAAGGAGGTGGAGGTCCAGCGAGGAAGCTGGCACACCTTTGCCATCACGCACACCCTGCAGGAGTTCCTAGACGGGGGGCAGCAGCAGCTGCGGATGGAAGTCGCATGCCGCATGGGCGAGCAGGACCTGTGCATGGCACAAAGCTCTGCCAATTCCTCCCACCGGCCATTCCTGGTCACGCAGGTGCGGCTGCGCAAGGACGAATCCATGCATGCCCTGCGGAAGCGCTCCTTGAAGTGTGGCGACGACGTAACTGTCTGCTGCAAGAAAGACTTCTACATTAAGTTCAGGGACATCCAGTGGCAGGACTGGATCATTGCGCCCGAGGGCTACCACATGAACTACTGTATGGGGCAGTGCCCACACCACCTGGCCGGCTCGCCTGGCATCGCCTCATCCTTCCACGCTGCGGTCTTCAGCCAGCTGAAGGCCAACGGCATAAAGACGGCCATCACCTCCTGCTGCGCGCCCATCCAGCGGCGCCCACTCTCCATGGTGTACTTCGACTCGCAGCACAGCATTGTCAAGGCCGATGTGTCGGATATGATTGTGGAGTCCTGTGGCTGCACATAGACGTGATGGAGACCTGGGATGAGGGGAAGGGGAGGACTGAAGGACAGTGGGGTAATATTAGCAATGGTTGGGGCATCAAGAGTCATACAATTACTGCCTGCAATATCTCTATGCACACGTGACATACAGATGTTACACACAAGCGCATGCATGCAGATACGTGCATGGCATGTGCTAACTAACCACAAGGCCCCTTTTCCATTGACTGAACAAAAGCAGACTAATGCTCTGTGAATTAAAAAAGCACCTCTGGCAAATACAGAATGCAAGCTGAAAGAGCAGCCTTCGAAAGCTTCAAGATCAGGACCTAACTTTCCGTGTCTTTAATTTAATCAAGTAGGTTCTCTTCATTTTGCATATTTTTCTGACAGTGTCTTATGTAGGAGCTGTAGTTTCAAAATGCAGCCTTTCTGAGAACAGGAAGTGCAGTTCTTTAGCTAAGAAAAGTTTCTATGCGGAAACATCTATGTTTGTATGTTGAGAGTCTTCAGGTTGCAGGTCTGTCACCGTTGCAGCTGTTGAGTGTATTGAAATCTTTGAGTAGGCTTGGGCGGTATTACGGTAATACAGTATACGGAAAAGTATGGTATTTTGGGAAATCGTGGAGACAAAATTAACCGTGCCGAGATAGGTGGTACTCCATGATAAAATTATCAAGGGGAAACTTCCCCCCACCAAATTTTGCCAGCAAACTTTCACATTTCATGAATGCATATGAACTCAAACCAAAGAGAAACATTGAATTTAAAGTGCCTTTCTACTGGTTGAAAATGGGAACCCTAAATACTTTACTGTCTGTGATGTCCATCTATGGCCTCATACACATTGGGGTTCTGAACCAACACTTCACTAATGGGTGGTGTACAAAAAATGTATGCGTCCCGGAAACGTATTCCGTGTGGTTACGTTGCTGATGTCAGGAGAACCTGGCATGGTTCTGTCTCAACGTTTGTCTGTTTTGGGAATTCTAACGCTTTTACCCTTCAGCAATGCATATAGTGCGGCACCTCCTAGCTTGATGAGCCGTGTCTGCTATATTGGCAGCATATTTAAAGCTTAAACGTTTTGAAACATCTCTAAGGCCGACATGGCCTTTGATCTCATCTTTCTAAAAGTGGCACCATCCCTCCCCTCACCTCACATCCATCGTTTTTGCTGTATTCCGTAACCTACAATTACTCTACTAGCCCTCTTGCTGTGTTCCGGTCAAACCTGACCGTTTTAACAGTTTTATCTCTGAGAAATGTTGTTAACTTGATCAGACTGACCTATTATTCCATGGCTTTGTCCACAAAGAGGATTTCTACACACAAAATAAATTGTATTATTTTACTTAATTTGTTTTGTGTTTTATTCAACTTTTGTATACTCTTAGTGTACCGGTCAGAAATGGGCAAAATGGGGGAGACAACAATTAGTGCAGAAAAACCCAACACCTGTGTTGGCAGTTCTCACAGAAAGGTGCAGCAGTGTTTCAGTAACATTGAACTTTTCCCATAGATTTGGTATATAATGCTTTTTTGAGGCCTTGCTCATAGTTCATTGTGTGGCAGCACCATGGCAGGTCGATATACCGTAAGTGAGGCTCTTGATTATATATTTGGTTACCACACTGGTGAGGAGGAGAAAGGCCAGGAAACTGATAGTGAGGGTGGATTAGAGGAGGTAGTGTCAGAAGATGAAGATGACACGGAATATAACCCAGACCAAGAAATAACAGATGAGGAGGAATCCAGTGATGAAGAGCATGGCCATGCCAAGGCTGCTGTCACAATGAAGTCCAAGAATGGGAACTTATCCTGGTCTTCATCTCAACTGAGAATCAAGGTAGGCTTTCAGCTGAAAATGTCATCAGGATGACCCCAGGACCTACGAAATATGCTATATCCCGAAATGATGACATCCAATCCTGCTTTGAACTGTTCCTGACTGAGTCCATTGAAACCATAGTGATAAACATGGCCATCTTGGAGGGAAAACGGATTTTCAAAGACAATTGGAAGGAGGTAAACCAGACAGACATCAAAGCATACATGGGTCCTTTGATTTTAGTTGGCGTGTACAGATCCAGAAATGAATCTACCAGCAGTTTAGGGGATGCAGAGTCTGGTCGGCCAATTTTTCGGGCCACCATGTCACTCCAGAAATTTCACGTTGTCACGGGTGACTCACTTTGACAACCGTGATACAAGACCAGGCCGTCGTCAACAAGACAAACTGGCAGCGATCAGAGAGGTTTGGGACAAGTGGGTGGAGCGCCTACCACTCATCTATAACCCAAGTCAAGTGTAGTTTTGGGATAATTTCCTTTGTACACAAATAAAATATTCCCAGTCACATTTGACCAGGAACACAACAGGTAGTATTTTATGTAACTGTATAAAAATTTAAAAATGGTTTCATAACTAAATGTCCTTGGTAACTTTGACCAAAGTAGTCTGTGATAAACAGTATGCTATGTTTTATCTGATTATGTCTTGTAGTCAAAATAATCCAGGAATTATGTTTTTTA
>JAODKF010000138.1:2086471-2096667 GCA_026779585.1 Mormyrus proboscirostris
CCGGAGCCTATCCCAGGCAACAAAGGGCACAAGGCTGGGGGTACACCTGGAGCGAGATGCTAGTCCATCACACAATCATACACCAAGATGGCTGCCAACCAGCCTAAGTGCGTGACATGGGACAAAGACGACAACTCCATAAACACAGGAGGGATCTGAAGCCACCAACACTGACGGGTGTAACCCAGTGATGCTGCCCGCTCCACACCACCTATCAGGGCACATGTCAGGAATAATACGTGCGAGTTTTGCTGTCAGGTAAAGTATAGCAGAAGCACATCTCCCATCTCTGCACTAACCTATAAATAAAGTAAAATATCGATAACACCTTTGCTTTGTTATGACAGAAGCTGGAACTTTAAAGGAGAAAGGAAAAACAAAGTGAAAATTTAAATAATTATCACATTGGCGGATGATAAGGTACCCTGTGAGCAAGGTAACTGAAAAAAGGTGATTAAAGTCAGTTACACTTTTATCCTACTACAGATAGGAAAGACATAAGAAAAATTTGCAGTACACTATTCACATCGATGATATATCATTCCTATCTGTATGCCGCAAATAAAAACATACCTGACAGTTACAATGACTCTTCAGACTGGATTCAGTATGCTGTATAACAGATTACTGATTAGAAATGACAGTTATTGTGAAGAAATGCAGTCCTTTTATTCAATTTAAAGAATTCACCGAGTTTAAATATGTTTCTGCTGTTGAAATGATTTGATTTAATGAGAAAATCCAAAACATTCTAAAATTACTTCAGTTAATCACAAAAAAGCCTTCCCAACTAAATAAAATCCTCAGTCTGGACAACTGACATATAAAAGATACATTTGCTCAGAGCAGTTAAAAATAACTGCCCTCTCATTGCTGTTGTGTGACTCAGTGGGTTATGATGCTGTGGTTATGATCTGAAGGTCATTAGCTCAAATCTCAGAGTCAGTAGACTAATTTCCCATTGGACCCTTGAGCAAGACCCTTTACCCCCAATTGCTCCAGGCATGGGGGGGGGGGTCTGGGGTAATGCCTGAAAACCAATGATCACGCAAGATCTTCCACCCGATCATGAAAATGTACTGAGGGGAAATCCCCCCCCTCACTACAACCACACAAGGGGCCAGCATGTAATCACAAGGTTGCAGGTTCAAACCCAGCCTCAGCATGTCTGTGGGTCCTTGAGCAAGGCCCTTAACCCCTAGCTCCCTGGGCGCCTCAACAGGTGGCTGCCCTTCACAGACAGCTTGCTCTACAAAGAGCAAGTTGAGGGAGGCGTAAAAAAGAATTTCCCCACGGGGATCAATAAAGTAGTAATTACTGTTACTACTTTTTATCCTACCTGGCTTCTGATGAGCCACACAGTAGAAAACCTACTGGATAGTAGCTCTCCAGGACCAGAGTTGGAGACCCCTGATTTCCATCCACCCCTCAACCATAAGGGATCAGGGAATATTCCATGTACATCTGAATTCCACCGTCCTTTTTCAGTGCTACCTGGCCACAGGATTGCGACATACAGTGTGAATTCCGGTATGACCTCGGCATATTAATTCATGTGCTTTTCAGATTTACTGCAGTGCTGCGGCTGCGGGGGGGCATGTGGCGCTGCGTCAGCACTGCTGCCTCTTATCCCCAGGGTTGGCGGTTTGAATAATACATGGAGCAATTTTCATGTTCTCACCCTGTTGTGCCCAGGTATTCCGGTTTTTAGGTGCCCTGCATTGAACTGGCATCCCATCCCTTGTACTTCCTGAAGCCTGTCTCAGGAAATTGTCGGTTAGCTAGATACCTTGTGGAATTTAAGGTACCCCAGTTTAATTAGATTTCATCTCTGTTCACTTACATTTAGCCCAGACTACCTTAAATCCAACAAGCTTGCAAACCCAAAGATCCAGTTTTGCGATACAGGACCCAGGTCAGAAGATAGATGGAGCAGTGAGACTGAAGCAGTCTGATGAGCAAAAACACTTCAGGACATCCCAAGCAATATTAAAGAGTGTCAGTATTTCATTGCATTAGATTAAAAATGTTTTGGCACGTGGAAAGATTTAAGGTAAAATTTGGGAAAATGGACTCAGCCTGGCAAAAACATCCTTAACCCCCCTGTGTGGCCCGGAAACATGTGTCCCCTAAAGTAGCTTCCCGGCACTACTGCTCCTGCTGCCATTACATTGGAAACCAAACACTTGACATTCCTGACCTATTTGTTTAGAGAGCAGCAGTTTGCTCTGTCTACACTGTGTACTGTAGCTCCAGAGCTGAGAAACAACGAAAAAAAAAACTAAATCTTTAAATGTCCAGAAAAAAACAAACATGTGACCCACAAATTCAAAACAGCTGGCTGCTGCTGACTCTGCACTCACTCCTCGCTATTTCAGCAAGGCACCCAAACTTCATATCCAGGCTTTTTATTTGTGATGCCCAGAACGGAATTTTTGCAAATATTGTAGTACATTGAATCCATCCATCCATCCCTTACTGCTTATGCAGTGCAGGGTTGCAGTGCGTGTTATGTACACTATATGTAAAATATATTCTTTATGAGAACATTTTGGCAAATACTTCAGTCATGCACTGTATAAAAAATGAAATGTACTTAAAAATACATAAATCTCTATGAAAAACAGCAGTGAGGTTCTGCCCCTGTCTACACACTAGGAGGTCCTATATGACATATCAGTTCCAATCTGTAGGACTAAGCAACACCCCCACCTAAAATATATGACACCCCCCACCTAAAATATATGAATACAACTGAATAGTATGCAAAGCTATAAGTACATTTACTCTTAGATATTTAGCAGAGGCTTTTGTCCGAAGTGACATATAAGTGAGGCAAACAGCACATTACAAACATACATGCAGTCAAGGAGTCAACAAGGCATAAGTGCAGCTATAGGCTGAACTTCCAGTGATCCAGTGAACGTGCGGGTGCAAGTGTAAGCAGCATAGGAGGAAGAGCAACACAACAACGTCTAACAAAGCAAGAAGCTAAGAAGACTATTGAAGGACCATCCACTAAGCCATAAAACTACTGAAAATGTATCATCCATCCATTCCAACCACTTATCCTGGTCAGGGTTGAGAAGGGGCCTGGAGCATATCCCAGACAGTAGAGGGTACAAGGCTGTGGGACGCCCTGGATGAGGTGCCAGTCTATCATAGTGTTAAGACACATACTCACACGCTGTGGGCAACTTAGAGATGTCTTTTGGCGTGACTGTGTTTCTTTCAGCTGCAGAATGTAACTGGGGTAACCACAGGAACTGCATGCAAGAAACATACTTGAGAGGGACCTTAAATAATCGGTGCCCAAATAGAAGTATTTTATTGCAATTTTGTTTGTTGTTGCTAAAAGCTCTTATTCAGCTGTCGGTTGCCAGGCAAATTAAAATGTTGCAACCCGACCTGTTTATACAGTTGGATGTGTACTGGAGAAGCACAAGTAAAAGCATTACTCGCTCAATGGTCCAAGAGCGTGCACCGTCTGGGACTTCTGTGTTTAAGGCCAGCACTTTGAACACTACCATATTTTTTGGTTTTGATTTTTCTGATTTTTTTTATGAAGAGGTATAAATAACTATAATTGCCATAATTTTTTTTTCAATTGGCAAACAAGGCTTTCTCTATCAGGCAGATTTTAAGGGATTTCAGCGAGTGTTAAGTCTTCTACAGCAGTTCAAACATGTGCTATTTGCTGTGAGATAAGGATTTGTTTGTCTGATATTTTCGGAATGTAACAATGATCTACAGGAGGAATCGATGTAGTTTCAGTTGTACATTGAGGTTTTATATGTAGATTTCTAACGTGTAGGATGTCATTGTCACCACACACTGCATGGGAGACACAAGAGGACACAGCCACTTATGGCTTTAATGAGCGGGAGCCCAGAAAAGCTTGAGGTTTTCATGGAAAGGAGGTTGCATTGTGGCGAAAACCAGTGACTCACTGACATACTGGCACACTAACCTACAGACCCAGTGATCGCTAACAAATCTCTAATGCCATAATCCTGCCCTCGCTCAATCCCACAAATCCCTCCGGAGGGCTCGGGCGTCAGCAAGCAGGCTCACTCCTGTCAGAGAAGGACACCATTAGGAACTAAACAGAAGAAGCCGGTCAACAGGTTCCAGACCCTTCAACATGAAGCTGTAGAGAAAGCCACGCAACATTATACTAAAGGGTGGAAAGGACAATGGATGAAGTGAAATGTATGAAAATGTGAAATGCATAACATATATGATGTTCATAATATTTGAAAACCATTGTATGTAAGACTGTTGAAAGTTCCTCTTTGCTATGGAATAGATTCATAATTTATTGGTCAACGATAACATGTGTTTTCAAAAGGGTGTTCATCATTCAAAACAATGTGGCTGATGTAACCAATAATCCATGAGCCAAACCCAATAACCCAATTACAGAGCTCAGCACATCAAGTGACCCAGGAACTGGGTGACATCAGGTGACCCAGGAACAGCCTGACATCCATTAGGCCCCTGAGAAACGTGGCAGCTAAGTTACTGCTACCCAACCCACAAGGTTGTGGTGGTTTGGTGAAAACTGGGCCCTGTAGACCAGGGGTGAGCAATCTTATCCAGAAAGGGCCGCTGTGTATACGGGCTTTCGCTGCAACTCCCTAATTATATTACTAATAAATGGGCTGATTGGCTGAAGAGTCCTCACATCTGCGCTTCAACAGGTGAACTAAAGGATATCCCAAAAACCTGCATGCACACTGGCCCTTTGCGGATAAGATTGCCCACCCCTGCTCTAGACACTTAGTGGTACGACCAAACCCAGAGAATGGAAATTGAGCTAAGCTTAATCTCACAAACAGTGGAAATAAACCTCACCCCCGTTTCCATGTCCTGGTCACTATTAATAGCACGAAACACTCTGATCAAGCTGCAAAAAAAGGACGTGCAAATTCAAGCCTTCTCCAGATTTGTTGCTTTGCAGATGTGTCATGTTCCAAATAGGTCACAATGTGTAAGTTCTGGGAACAGAATCTAGATGGAGTCAAACCCCACAAAAATACACAACATCCAGAGAATGATTTATTACTTAAGATAAGGTATGTTAATATACATCTTCAAAAATAAGACTCTTCGTAATGTCTACAGGCCAGTCCCTTTCAGAACCAGTTTCCTGATATCTCCCCTCTGTGACATCAGCGGCAAATTTTTTTGGCCCGTAAAAATAAAAGATTTCAGACTTACACACAACTCTGCCTTCCACTAATGCTCAAAGCATCTTTCACAGCTACATAAAAATCATGAATCCATTTCTATAACCAGAAACAACATTTCTCTATTAATGTGAAATATGACTGCGGTGCCAAAGAAAATGTTACACCAAAAGCAAAAAGAAAAAAAAATGGCTAAAACTAAATTTTAACTGTGCTGACCTATTTTTCTGAATAAAACATGATGATAAGTTAAGGTAATTAACTAACTAAAGCATAATGCAAGCATCAATAAATCAGAAACAGCAGCATCCTATTTATACATTTATTTCCTGTTCCTCCACCTATTTCCCGGTCAAGTGCTTTTCTTTGCATTATAACGTTTCATAAGAAATAAAAAGTGGCCGGAATCAAAGCATAGAATCTGGTATACACAAGTGAATCCCTCCAATTATTAACAAATACAGAAAAAATGAGAATTTGGGATATTGCATAAATATCAAATGAAATCAACACAATGGCCTGCTGTACTTCCTGACATGTTTTTTCTGCTTCTCGTCATTTCCATAAAGTTTGGGCTCCGCTGGTTTTTAGGTGCAGCCTACCAATCCTCTCCATCTGAACCTGGTGGTTATCATTTCGTAGAGAGAATTCTCACTGATAATTAAAGGTTTGTTGAGATACCATTTTTAGGAGAACACGGTTAGAGTTTCTGTTTCCATTCAAACGGTACTGAAAACCTTAGAAACCACACTGCGACATTAGCCGCTCATGGCATCCCATCTCCACCCAGTTACCAGTTTACTTTGCCCTCAAAGAGATCGAAAACCTCATGCTAATAGCCTGATGTGACTCCCTTCAGTGGATTTCAAGACAAAGACGATGAGTTACCATGTTCCAGTACGGCAAAAGCCAAAACCGCTCAGCCTAAACACTTCAGCTTACACAAAGACAGACAAAATGAGTCGAAACTCTAGAAACTAAAGACATCCAGATCTGTATAATAACATAGACCTTGGTGGATCTACTTGAACCGCTGTAGAACAGGTTAAAACTTAAATAAAGTTTTCCCAATTTTGATCACGGTACTCCCAGAATAAACACAGACCTTGTTTCATTAACATGATTCTTGTCTGAGAGAATCATTTAACGGAAAGTGTTTATTTGGATGACAGATTAAATCCATAGAAAAGCACCAACAAGACGGGTCATTTAATCAATGAGCCGGTGAAGCAATTAGACCATGAGTCACTGGCAGCAAACTAATATGCCAACAAGCCTGTTTCTTTCATGCCAAAGGGGAAGGGGTAAGTGCATTACAACATGCACAAAAAAAAAATCTGAATTTCCGGTATGAATCAGACCCAGACAGTCACCTTGGAAAGAGGTCAGATGAACTCCTTAATTGCTGTGTCTTTAAGAAGATGAGAGATTATTCAGATATTGCATCATCGAAAGCAGCCTATCGTAGCTTTACTACTAATACACAACATTTTTGAATGTCCAGCTGGGAGCTGTTGATGATTGTGTATAGATCGATGATAGCAATAATACAGCATCCAAAAGAAGCCACAGAAACATGAAAACAATGGAAACAAACAAGGTAAGGTAAGCACTAGGAGAAAAGAAAATTGAATTCATAATTATTACTTTTAAAGATGTAAATAATTATAATGAATAATTCTAATTCAAATTTCCTTTTAGAGGATTTACACCTTACTGTTAGGTCTCATTGTTCCAATAAGCAGACTTGAACGAGACATAATCTAAACCAGCCAGGATGGCAAAAATTAATATTATGTGAGAACAGTAATGAAACAATAAGCTTTACTTCAAAGATGAAAAAGAGCCCGTTGTACTTTGGAGCCATTATAAGCCAAATTTTCTAGCATGAATTCGTCAATGAGCGACCTTTCGACAGACCATTGACTGTTTTGTGTATTGAAAAGTATGAAACCTCATTCTGATTGTCTTACACTCCACCCTCTACACTATATCCACCAGGCCAGATGAGGAAGTGTCTGAGCATAGCAGGTGTCAAGTGTAAGACCTTGAAGAAATTTCTCTGGACCAACTGATCTTCGCAGCACTCTGGCAGAGGCGGAAGGTTGCCTTTAGTGTTTAATGACAGGGCCAAAGATGGAGAATGGAGGAATGTACACCTTAAGTGGATGCAGGAGGACGCCCAAACACAGGAGAGGAATGCATACATTCAAGTAGATGGCCTTACCGATTATGGCTAAGCTGGTAAGGCTGATATTTGGAGGAACTTAACAGTCAGTTCATATAGCAGTTTATATGGATCACACAAAGTGCCCAACATATGTTTTTGGACTGTACTGAACTGAAACATGTAATTTTGAGAAGTTGGATAAACACCCAGACAGAAATAAATGTGACAGCAAACATGCATCTATCCATCCATCTCAGTGTTTCCCAACCAAGTCCTCAGGGACCCACAGATGGTCTGCATTTTTGTTCCCTCCCAGCTCCCTGCAAGAAAATCCATCTTTTTGCAAAAACATGGACAGCCTGCAAGTCCCCAAGGACTGGACTGGGAAACACTGATCTATCTTCTAAGTACTTATACTGCTGGGGTTCCAGATGAGAGCAAAACTCCATGTGAAATTTCAAAGTCAAAGTTTTACTAAAAACAATGACAAAATATCTACCTTAACACAATAAAATGTATGTAATATATCATATTTAACAGTGTAGTGAGTCAGCAAATCACACTGCAACAAGTGTCAGACAGTAATAAATGTGCACTTATCAGCGTAATACTGTTTTATTACACTTCACACGATCACAGGGTATTTTTATTTCAATACTATAAAACATATAAGGAAGCCAACTGAGTCAATAATTTTGGGAGAATGTTGTTTTCTGCTGTCTTTTTCCAGACATTAAGACCAAATAGACCAAGCATAGAATCAGTCAAAATTAAAATTGTCATAAGTGCAAAATCACCTACTTGGACGTTTCACACATTACTAGAAAACATATTGTTCTGAAGTAATTTGGGAAAATTTCATACAGCCTGAAAAATTTGACTTTTTTATCATAACTCTAGAATATATCGTTGGCACAGCCCATCACCCAAACTACTCTGACCTAACTCTCAAGTTGGAAGGGATGTCAATGAGACCAGCAAAAACTCTAAAACCCTTCATATAAAGATATTACGAAGGACAACTTGAATTTGTTCCCCCCTCACGAAAAAAAAAATTACTAACACCAATCCGACCTGACACCAATCCAACGTACACAGCCAACTCAACAACGAATTACCGAAAGAAACAAAAATAGTATCCAGGAACTGTTACAACATGGGGTCAAAGCGTCCAGTTAAAATAGATTTTATTGACTTCCACAACCGACAAAGTCCCACAAAGGACACGGTGAACCAAGCCTTGCACCTACGTTGTCCCTAATAGACTCAAGTACAGACCACTGGAGAAACCAAGACCAAGATCCATGACACATGGACCAAGAAATGTGGTTGATCCAAATACAAAACAAAAGACAAGAAAACGGACCTAAACAAGACTCCAGCAACTGAAGACAACAGCAGTGGAACCAAGAAACGAAACGCTAGCCAACCAAGAATATGAAACTAGAGATAAGATCCTGCCGACTAAAACCAGGTACCTGGAAGTAAGATGCTGGTACAGAGAACAGCCAAGCCATAGAGGGGACACCAACAAACTCAGAGAAGAAAAACCAACAAATTAAAACTGGTCCCACAAATATGAACAAATTGATACTTCTCTGATGCTGTGATACTGGAGCGGATGCGCTTGTAAATTTTGTTGCTGTGGAAACAACAATGACCTTATACCATCTGACATCTGAATCTGAGTGTGACCAAGCCCATCTGCAATGAAGAAAAGAAGAGAATAACTAAATTCACAGGTATTAAACTGACTGAGGCATCTAATCAAACCTAAACATTTTTCAAAGCATAGGGTATTTCCAAAAATTCACTGAGATGTGTGTACACTTATGACAAAGTGATAAAGAATTATTGTTTTAAATTATTTTCTAAATCAGTTTTTTGTCTGGCCCTTGAATATTGGTTGTCATACAGTAAAGATAAACAAATCTAACTTGATTTGCTGTAGTTGATTTAACTTCTACAAGGTGGTTGAGATTTTTCACCTTCCATGGTCAATCAATTCCCTTTGCTTGCTGTTAGTTTAAAATCTTCAGTCATCGTTAAGAGAGCCATGCACTGGTTAATGCACAGATTGCAATAGAATAGAGAGCTGGTGTCATTTTCATTATACATAAATATTTTCCTGAAGGGGCCAGTATTCTCTGTTGTTATTCTCATTGCTGTTATAAACGGAACCTAAAAGTGCATTAGAAATAAATTTCGCATATAGCCTAAATTTAGTAAAACGACAATTATGGCATTTTAAGTTAATTACATTTATGTCCTCTTCATGAATACTGTGAGAGGGGAATTTAGCTAGCTGCTTCGTACTGTCAAAGTAACTGTAAATAGTGATGCCGGAAACACCCACTGGATGGCGACATGTGCCCTACAAAGGGATTATAATGTTATTTCAGCAAGTACTTATGAATGTTCCTAACCTGAGTATATATGAAAATTTGCTGAAAAGAATCAGGCAAAGCACCTTTTGCAAGTATTCAGCATTCGCTCTGCAAAAGTTCAATATTTTATCAGTTACGTTAACCGTCTCTTTGATAGTGTCATTTAAGAAACGCGTCGACTTCAAAGTTTTCGTGTACATACCCATGATCAAGCTTACTTTTACAGTCTCTGGTAACAATATGTCATTAGTACAACTTGTACGTCTATCACATGCATTATTTTGTGTGTGTTTTATTGCCATTCACTACAATTTATTAATCGAGCATATTTTAGCTACTGCAGACAAGAATTCCCTTCTTTGACAAAGAATTTCAAAAATACCTCATGATTCTAATTCATACTCTTTATCACACACTTTATCCGTAGTTAATAATTCGGGGGGGGGG
>JAODKF010000138.1:2136999-2157607 GCA_026779585.1 Mormyrus proboscirostris
CCCTCCCACCCCGCATCTACCTCCCTCCCCTCTCTCTGACAGCTGCTAATTACAGACTGACCAGGCCACTGCGCCGTGGCCCCCGCTCCGCATGACTGACCCCCCCTCTCAGGTTACCCATACAGAGGAACAGAGGGAGGGAGACATTTGTGGTGTTGTTGGGGGGGGGGGGACTAGGATAATGGACGAAGTAGACGATATAAAGATTAGGGGGAGGCTGTGAGCGCTGGGGCTGAGCGAATGAGAAGGAGAGCGAGGGAGCTGAGAAGTGGCACTAAGGAAGAGAAGGAGCAGGATAAAGGAGTAAGAGTGAAAAATGTATACACCCCCCCCCCCCGGCGATCGCGGCACAGCAGGGCAGCTCAGATGGACCCCAGAAATCCCGGGAATGTCGCGTCACAGCCAGACTCCCCCCTGTCACACCAGCCGTAACATGCAGCGGCACTGGCAGGGACTCTCCTTTACAAACTACAAAGGGAGGGGGAGCAAAAAAAAAAAACAATGTTGGCGCCCTCTTCTGGCCACATGTGAGCATCACAACAGAGGGTCATGGACAAATGTGTAGTGAATAATGGAGCTCAGTCACCAACCTCACCCCTGGGCTTTTTTGTCTCCTGTGTGTTTGACACGACAGCTTGGCGCCGTCGGGAAGACCAACATATAGCGACCTTTCCACGCTGCGGGCAACGCCACACAACGGGCAGCCCCAAGATGGCCGCGCCTTGTACCCCCTGACCCCTAGCATGACCCCAGGGTCGTGCATGGACCCCTACATGCGGCCTATGCACGGCCACCCCTCAAATGGCATGCTGGGCTACCGCGGCATGCAGGCCGCTGATGGTGAGTGTCCAGGGGGGTATTTCCTTATGACAGAGGTACATTTCAACCCCCCCCCCCACATTAGTCCATTTTATGCGATATTCTGCCACCCCAGGTATGCAGATAGTGGATTATTATATAACAAAACCATGCCGATTAGAGTAAAGAACCGATGATCTACAGCCCATAGGGGGCAGTGTGTTAGGATGCTGTGGGCTCCAATTGCTTTTAGATAAACGCTAATGCTAAATAAATGTCATGTAATGTAAAGTCCACCCCTTTGCTCGTCCTTTTGCCTTCCAGGAGGTAACGCTGGGTCTTGCTGCAGCCAGAACAACCTGATGTCCTCCCACAACACCTTCTCTCTGGGTCAGCCAGGCTCTGAGAGCATGGGGGTCGGCGACGGTAAGAGAGCGACATGTGCAGCCGCGCCGGAGCCCTGCGGCGCGCAGCCCACACTGACTCTGTGTCCCCCGAACCCCCCAGGGTCCCGCTTTTCCACGCCGCGTTCCATGCTGAGGCTGAGCAAGAAGCGAGCGCTGTCCATCTCGCCGCTGTCCGACACCAGCGTGGACCTGCAGACCGTCATCCGCACCTCGCCCAACTCGCTGGTGGCCTTCGTCAACTCACGCTGCGGCCCGAACGGCGCCGGTTCTTACGGGCATCTGTCGGTGGGCACCATGAGGTCAGTAGCCGCGCTCTTAGGGCTGTGTGCCCCCCCCACTCATGGCTCTCCTGCTCTCCAAGACCTGCACTGGCTCCCCATGAAATTTTGCATCCGATTCCAAATTCCCCTCCTAGCCTACAAAGCCCTCAATCATCATGCTCTCCTCTTCAGTCTTGATCTTAATCTTTCCTACCAGCTCCCTTTCACTCTTAAATTCACCTCTTCTGGGCTCCTCACTGCTCCTCCTGCCAAACTGCTCACTTTTGGTGACTAGGCCTTCTCTAAGGCGGCTACTCGTCTTTGGAATTCCCTTCCCTCTGATATCTGTAACTCCCCCTCCCTTCCTCCCAGTCTTCAGATTTCTTCTTAAATCCTTTCTGTTCTCCCAACCTTTCCAGTTCCCTTCACCCTGTGTTTTTTTTCTTTGAATATTGTTGGTGTCCTTGGATCTTGGCGAATCAGATGTATTACTATTATTCTGAAACATTGGGTCATTTGCACGGCAAACCTGAATACCGTCTAAACAGATCTCAGGAACGTTCTCATGCAGATCTCCAAAACACACTGATGCTGTATCTCCACTTGAGGCATTCATGACCACTGAAGACAGTGGACTATCTCGCTCTCCAAATCATGAATTTATTAACATTCTCTTAGAATCCACCTTTCTCATCTGAAGATCGACATCCCTCTGTCCCCCAGTCCGTCGTTAGGCTACTCCAGCTCAGGAACCTACCAACCCAGGCCGCAGGGGAACACGTTCAACTCGGGCACCCCCCTGGGGCACCCGCATGGACCATGCCACCCAGCTCCCCCTCGGATGGTGCCTCACAACCCAAGGGTCCATGCCTCTCCAAAGCACTGCCACGTGAGACCACTTCTGCTGCTCGCCTGCTGTTATGACAAAGTGCATAATCTTTCTTAGAAGGTCAACTTCTGTATAAAAATAAATAAATAAAATACAACAGCGTACTACCCTGTGCTAATTATTTTGTGCCAGCTACTAATTATGTTCTACAGTGGTGTCGCTTAGAAAACCAGCCATTATTTATGGTTTTGGGGGGCCTGAGAAGATGGGAGTCACATGTCACTGTCCCATCCTGTGTAGATGAAGACCGAGCCTGTGATGGGCAGTGTGATGGACAACTTGAGTGGGAAGGGCCTGGACGACAGGTCAGAGGGTGACGTGGCCAGTCCATCCTCCACTGGTACCCAGGTACTGTAGGCCGGGTTTCCTGCATGAACCTCCACCACACAACTTGGATTCAGCCAAAGTCTGGTTTAACTTACATCCCATTGGTTACTTGATTGGTCCCCACTGGGTTAGAATGGAAGTTCAAAATGCTTGATCGTCACGTGGTACAAGTAGACTTCAGATAGTTCCAGGAAGTACTTGCAGGCGAATTGAATGCATTCAATATACGGAGACAGAACAGTGATTTTGCTAATGCTAATGATTGTCAGAAACTGCACTGATTTACGATACAGTGGTGCCTGCGGTTCAGGAACACAATCTGTTCCAGGAAAGTGGCTGTGAACCAATTTGCACGTGAACCAAGGCAGTTTTTCCCATAAGAAAGCACTGAAATTCGATTAATTGTTTCACAAATTATAATTTTTGTTAAATATTGTTTTATAGTAAAAACTTAAAAAAAAACAATATAGTGTGGCAATGAGCGGACTGAGGCATCGCAGAAGCAGAGAGAGACATGGAGACTTGCCAAAGTCACTCTCGTTATTATCAGTCCTTAACCACTGTATTGTTGTTGGTAATGTTAATGGTTGCATTTCCCTATGGTTGCGTGTGCATTTGCCGTGTCTTGTGTGTAGCCGGTCCGATCCTTGCGTGTATTGAGCATGTGTAAATCTTCTACCGTGTCTGACAACCTTGTGTTTCCCGTCTGTGTATTTGGGTTCGGGGCTCGTTGGATGCCTGTTGTGGTCCTTCTATTTACACATGCACACAGGGCATGCCGGGACATGCGGGACATGCGGGGACATGCGGGACATGCGGGGACACGCAGGCCATGCCGGGACATGCGGGACATGCGGGGACACGCGGGACATGCGGGGACATGCGGGACATGTGGGCCATGCCAGGACATGCGGGACATGCGGGGACATGCGGGCCATGCCGGGACATGCGGGGACATGCGGGCCATGCCGGGACATGCGGGACATGCGGGCCATGCCGGGACATGCGGGGACATGCGCCCCGCCAATGCTACACTAGTATAAAAAAGGAATTTGGTCAAGGAATTTGTTTGTTGACCAAAATTTGTATGCAAACCAATGCTTTTTTTTTCACAAAATTTTTGGTCGTAGACCACAGCGCTCATGAACCGCAGGCACCACTGTATTTATATAACATAGTGACATGTATGTAGTTACATCAATTTGGTTATTAAAAAGTTATATTTGATGCTATTAACAACTAGGGTTGCCTGCCTTGTTGGCATACTTTAGGCATACCTTGGTTAAATAGTATATTACTGGTGTTTATTGCTTTGAATTCATTTATTATTATTATTATTATTATTATTATTATTATTATTATTATTATTATTATGTTCTTAAACTTGTAGTGTTTATTGACATGCTTAGAGGGAGGGGAAGGGAAAGAATGTTTCAAAATTCAGATTTGATTAATGTTCTAACTTTAATTTGGTTTTGGGATCCCATGGTAACTGAGGGCCTAAGTAATCTTAATGACTTAATCGCTAATAAACTAATAAACTCAGCAACAAGAATAGCATGCCAAGCAGTTTGTCTGTGCCCTTTCCTCCATGCTGTCCTTGCATTCAGCCTCCAGCATGGTTCACTGTGCTGCATGGGGATGCTCCAATCGCTCAGATAAAGGGGTACAGATGTGCAGTTTCCCCAGTGTCACAGAGAGGAGGAAAAACTGGTTGGCTCAAGTCAGCAGGAGAAACCTCACTATGAAATATAATTGTATACAAAAATATATGACGTAATCATATTCAAGCACTGCATTTACACATTTCCCACAAAAACCACACCACAGAGAAGCTTAATGTCTGATTTATTAAAAAATAAGGAACACACAATATTATGTTTATCTAAAATAACCTTCTGCCTCACATTTAAAAGCCCTTTTTTCTCTAATTCCACAATGTTGAGTGGAATAGCATTAAGAGAATGAAATGTCCAGTTAGCAGGCTGTTCGCGGTTAATGTTACGGGCTGCTGACTTCATCCACAATCCTGATCTATTAGCTGATAATGTTCCCTAAACCTACTACGTGTGAAACAATCCACTAACATGCTTTAATGCACATCTTAATTTAATATTTGGGTGCTGATAATATACAGTCAGATTTTTTCAAGTTTTTTTTCATTTAAACCTGCAATGCAAGTGATGTACTCTGCTGCAACTCCACTGTGCTGCTAATATATGTTACTAACTCTTAGAAAGTATTGAGAGTCTCCATGATCCGTTAAAATTGGCCCATTGGAGTGAAGTTGATGCGACTCTCTCTCTATATGGTTCTGGGCTAAAGTAGGCAATGATTGGTTCCTACTGTGTTACAATAGGCAGTGATTGGTTGCACACAGCAGTCCCGCCTATCATGGGTTCTTAAACTAATGGTCACCCAGTATTATGTATAGGATGTTAAAATAAGATTTAATTTGTGATGACCTGGAAGATCCTTTCTCATACGCAATGTCGGGAAAGTTACCCACAAAAGTCCTCCATCACAGACAGACGTGGAAAGTTCATTAGTACAAATCCAGACCAAGGACTTGTTTCAACCAGCCACTCTGTGTCTCTTTATACTCAACTGGTTGGTTTAAACAAAACCCTGGTCTGGATCTGTACTTTCTGGACCGGAGCTTTCCACCTGTCTCCGTGATGGACTATTTTTGTGAGTAACGCTGGTCATGAGACATCTGTGTGTGTGTGTGTGTGTGTGTGTGTGTGTGTGTGTGTGTGTGGATTGGCATAGATCACATTTGAGGACGAACCTGTTCCCAAAGTGTAGTAAAACCTGAATTTTCTCTACTTTTGGGGACATGTTCTGAGGTCCCCTTTTGGATAACCTCATTTTCTAAAAATCTGTGAATGCAATCAAAAAAGTTAAAATGATTGGGGTTTTTCTATAGAAATGAATGGACAGTCCCCATTTAGATAGGTGTGTGTGTGTGTGTGTGTGTGTGTGTGTGGTGTAGCTGAAACTGTTATGATCTCACCAGCCTCAAGCTCTGCAAAAAAATCACTGACAATCTTTAGACATCGTCCAGATAAGAGGTGAAAGGAACATACTGATTACCAGTCCCAGCATTATCCCAGCAAAGTGTGACTGGACGCTGGTGCTAAATAAGCAGCTTCCGCCCACTGCGCCTCCCCCCCCCCCATGTCAGTGCTTCAGGGGCTGGCTGGGCCTCCTACTGAGCTGCTTCCCCCCTCCCTCCTCCACAGGACCCGCTCCTAGGGCTCCTGGAGGGTCGCGAGGAGCTGGACAAGGAGGACGGCAAACCTGAGCCAGAGGCCGTCTATGAAACCAACTGCCACTGGGAGAGCTGCAGCAAGGAGTTCGACACCCAGGAGCAGCTGGTGCACGTGAGTGATGGAGGGAGGGAGGGAGAAAGAATGAGTGAAACGGTGAGAGAGAAGAGTAGAGAGAGAGAGATGAGAGAACGAGTGAGAAGGAGGGAAGGAAACGGTGAGAGAGAGAGGGAATCAGAGAATGAGAGTGAAATGGAGGGAGTATGAAGGAGGGCGATGGAGGAAGGGAATGAGGGATATAGAGAAAAATTGATATTGATAGATACAGAGAATTATAGAGATGGGTATGCAGATTTAGGGTGACTTTACACCCCCCCAGATAAGTGTTTACTAATTAGTTTAAATAGTGTGCTGTTATTTATCTTCATTAAAATCAGATCCTCCCCCTTTAATAAATGAGATGCTCCTGTGTTATATGTGTCCTCAGTTTGTTTTATTCATGGCAAAGCACATAAAATGTAGCATTACTTTGTTTTGACAGCATATCTGGGTGGCGCAGTGAGTGGCACTGTCACTTCACACCTCTAGCCGTGTGTGTGCTGACATGTCCTACCGCGCGACACGGATTTCCTTGCAGTTCCCGCCAACGTCCAAAAAATGCAGCCTCTAAACTGGTCGTTGTGTGTGTATGGCATCCTGTCCAGGGTGTACCCAGCTCCGTGCCCTGTGCTGCCTGGCAAAGGATCTCACTGGCAGCCCTGATCAGGAAAAACAGTTTGAAGACCGATGGATGGATGGATATATGTGAATAATATGTCTGCTATTAAATCTACCCTCCATTTACAGGCCTTCACTATAATGAAGGTCCCATTTAGTATATGCATTCTGATTAATCAGCACGTCCACTCATGGACACGAATTTCGTACGTCTGTCTAATGCTTAAACAGAATCAGAGATCAAGCACATGACCGTGTCTGTGCTGACATTTTTAGCATCCAGCAGACTGGTTTCACTTTCCTTCTGGTTTATCTGTGTTTTAGTGTGATCACAGCCCGAGAAGTTGAGAAAATTCTAAAAAAAAAAAAATTAGAAGTGAAAAAATCAATACCTGTGTTATCTGTGGTGTGTGTAATCATGATGCGTACCAGTAATTCCATTGTTATGGTAAATGAAACATTTCCATATTCCACCACTAGTTGGTGTCATTTCAATGAAACGGGCATATTACTTTGTGCGATGGTGTCTGTAGTGACTCTGTACTGGCTGGCCCACAGCACATCAACAACGAACACATCCACGGGGAGAAGAAGGAGTTTGTGTGCCACTGGCAGGACTGTTCGCGGGAACAGCGCCCCTTCAAGGCACAGTACATGCTGGTGGTGCACATGCGGAGGCACACGGGCGAAAAGCCACACAAGTGCACGGTGAGCAGCCCGCCTGCTGCCCACCCATACAGCCCACTGGCCCTGGCTTATGGGACTGGTGTTGCTATAGTGATAAGCAGCCCAGGTCACATGATCACACTGCCGACTGGAGAAAACATGGCTTCCATTACTCTGAATTGACCAGTCTATAATCAGAAAGGCCGATATACACTATCCTGTATACCATACACCTTTTTGCACATAGACACTCCCAATTTACTTACTTACCATCTTACTTTACCACATATATAGTCATTATTTTATATTGGTTATTTTAAGTTCAGCTTGTAGCTTTACTGTTGGAATATGACAGGTATATCTTGACACATTTTTTTTTTTTTTATCAAACCTAAAACCTGACCTTTTAGATATTCTTGATGTTTTGCTTCAAGTTCAGTTTGAACTCAGGTTCTTTAATTAAACATCTGTAATAGTTATTTCCGGGGGCCGGCTGAGGGCTGAGTAAGTCCTGTGATTGTGATTCTTGTCCCTGGACATCTTCCTGCTCCTGGCTTCCAGTTCGAGGGCTGCCACAAGGCTTACTCGCGCCTGGAGAACCTGAAGACCCACCTGCGCTCACACACCGGCGAGAAACCGTACGTCTGCGAGCACGAGGGCTGCAACAAGGCCTTCTCCAACGCCTCGGACCGCGCCAAGCACCAGAACCGCACGCACTCCAATGAGGTGCTCGCCCACTCGCCCGCCCGCCCACTCACTCGCCCGCCCACCCAATCGCTCGCCCGTTCGCCTGCAGAGTAGGACGGCCACAGTGTCTGTGAAAATACTGCGATCCAGCTGCAGTTGGGCAGCATCCCGGGAAAATTCACACTGATCACTAGGGGTGGCACTGAACCAGCAAAATCTCCAGTCAGAAAGACGGGTGACTTCATCAACATAAGGGGATCTCAGTTTATGCAAGTGCGTTCCGGAAACTCCGGCATATTTTAAGGAACTTTCTCCTCATACAAAAATACAATAAAAGAATTATTATTTTGACTCGTGCTACATAATTCAAAGAATATACCTGAGGTATTAATATTGTAAACTCATGTCGTTCAAAGTCATGCAAAATGACAATCCAATAAAGAAACATGTAGAAGGTTCAGGATGACTGTGAACAAGTTAACAGGTTGTATGTATTTAATATTGCTGTGAGAGCGATATGAAAGGAGGAGCTGTGAGCAGATGTCAGTAAGCTGTGGAACAGCCTCCAGAAAAAGCTACGCTAACACAGGCATCGGGCCTCGTGTCTTCTGCAGAAGCCGTATGTGTGCAAGATCCCGGGCTGCACCAAGCGTTACACGGACCCAAGCTCCCTGCGGAAGCACGTGAAAACGGTGCACGGACCAGAGGCTCACATCACCAAGAAGCATCGGGGTGACATGGGTCCCAGGGCACCTGGCTCCATGCTGCCCTCCGGTGGCCCATGTTCAGAACTGCACCTGGAGAAAGAGGAAGGCCGTAGAGAGGACTGCAAACTGCTGGCTCCAGAAGTTTCCCTGGTGAGCAGAAGGGGACATCTTTACATCAGTCAGTCTTGTTTAACAGCTTTATGATTCTTTGTAAGTCAGCAGACTCTACTGTAAAAATACAGTGAATTTCTGATACACCGTTTCACAAGTACTGTTATGAGGAAGGGTTAGGGGCCATTTCTGATTGAGTTTCATGCATAGAAAGCTGTAAAAGTGAAGCACACTGCAAACCACATTTTCTTGATTGGCTTCTCCCAGTGTGTTTAGTGTTCTTAATTTTCCTATATGATGATACTACTTTGAAAAATACCCACCCAAGTCTAGTTTGTAATCCTCCTAAATCCTTTTAATGGTAGAGAATTATCTCCAGAATGCAAAGACGTTTCCTGAGAAAATCACAGACATATTCTGTCTGGGCTGAGACACACATCAGGAAACAGAGTTTTACTCACAAAAGCAAAAGTATTACTTAGCGCAAAGTCTAGTAAACATGAGGAAAACAGGTTATCAAAGATTACATAATTATGACAAAGTTTCCAAGTGTTAAACAACAAAATGCACAAAAGTATTTTTCCTCTGTTACAAGTGGTTTTATTGTATTATTGTGGTATTATATATATCACCTCTGTCCAACAAAAACTGTATATGTCCACTTTTTGATAATTGTCACTTTTTACTATAAATGGAATACAACCATTCTCCTCTGTCTACTGATAACATTTAATATCTAATTGACTAAACAAAATATGTTTTATGAAGTCATCAATTTTACTATTATTTGTTAGTTCTAGTTAATGTTTGTATTCATGGTAGCCGTTTGTATGGATCACTTTACTTTGTTAGTTATAACAACTTAACATCAATAGCTAGACACAATATATGGACAAAAGCATTGGGGCACTGGGCCATTACACCCACAGGAAGTTTAATGGCATCTCATTCTAAATCCATAGCTGTCAATATGAAGTTGCCCCCCCCCCACTTTGAGCTATAACAGCTGCCATTCTTCTGGGAAGGCCTTCTACAAAATCTTGGAGTGTGTCTGTGGAAATTTTAGCCCATTCCTCAAAAAGAGCATTTGTGAGGTCAGGCACTGATGTTGGATGTGAAGGCCTGGCTCATAATCTCTGGTCCAGTTCATCCTAAAGGTGTTTGAAAGGGTTGAAGTCAAGTCTATGTGGGCCAGTCAAGTTCTTTCACACCAAACTCACTCAACCATGTCTTTATGAACGTTGCTTTGTGCACTGGGGCACAGTCATGCAGGAACAGAAGAGGGCCTTCACCAAACTGTTCCCACAAAGTCTGAAGCATAGAATTGTCCAAAATGTCTTGATATACTGAAGCATTAAGGGTTCCCTTCACTGGAACTAAGGGGTCTAGCCCAACCCCCAAAAAACAACCCCATACCATTATCCCTCTTCCACCAAACTTTACAGTTGGCACCATGCAATCAGGCAGGTAACGTTGTCCTGGCATCTGCCAAACCCAGACTCATCCATCAGACTGCCAGGCAGGCAGAGAAACGTGTGTCACTCCACAGAACATGTTTCCAGTGCTCCAGTGGCGGCATGCTTCACACCGCTGCATCCGACCCTTGGCATTGATGCGTGTGGTGATGTGAGGTTTGCATGCAGCTGATTAGCCATGGAAGCCCATTCCATGAAGCTCCTGGTGCACAGTTTTGTGCTGAGATTAATCCCAGAGTAAGTTTGGAACTCTGCACTTATTGAGTCAACAGAGTGACAGTGGCTTTTACACACTATGCGCCTCAGCACTCAGCGACTCACTCTCTTACTTTTCATGTTGGCTGAGCTTCTCTGGTTCCTACCATGGAATATCTACCAGGGAAGTAATTTCAGGAACTGACTTATTGCAAAGGTGGCATCCCACGACAGCACCGTGCTTGAATTCATGGAGCTCCTCAGAATGATCCATTCTTTCACAAATCTGTGTAAACTTGACTGCATGGCTGGGTGCTTGATTTTATACACCTGTGGCCAAGGATGATTACAAGGATTACTGCACGAGCCTACCGGCCCTCCATGGTACCATTTCACTATTGTCTTTACATATTATGCATCTCGATATTATATTGGGGCTCCGAAGCCATATAACACTGGTTATATTATGTAATATGTCTTAATAGGGCCCCTCCATCATATGCCACAAGTTTTGTAATTCATCCCTGATATGCGAAAGGGGCCCCTCAATCGAACAGCATGGTGTGTGATATGTCATATACTGTCGGGCCCCTGAACCACAGGTTGTGTTTGCTATTCATCCTTGGTATCGGAAAAGGGCCCCTCAATTAGGTTATATGTCATATGGGGCCCTGAAACACGGGTTATGTTAGTCATCCCTGGTATCTGGAAGGGCCCTTCAGTTAAATAGCATGGGGTATGATGTCATATGTCTTAATAAGGCCCCTGAACCACAGGTTGTTATTCACCCTTTATATCTACAAGGGGCCTCGCAATCAAATAATGTGGGATATTACATGTAAATGTCACATGTAGGCTACCCCTCTATCTGCTTCATTACTGCGCAGGTCCAGGGCCGGTTCTGGAGGGGTAACGACGGGGGCGATTGCACCCGGGCCCAGTCTGGAGGGCCCAGGGAGCCCAGAAAAAAATAAAATAAAATAAAGATTTCTCTCTGATCCTGCATTAAATGCATTGCGGAGTGCATGGCTCCCACACCATTGTCTAATTTGCCCTGCCATTGTCTAAATATGGAACGTAAAAAATATTTCTGCCAATGCAACACATACTGAAGTTCAAGTCAGTCTCTTCTGTTTGAATTACTTTTAATTGCTTCAGTATGTTAATACCAGAGGCGGCTACAAGACTACAAGGGAAGCTCTGCTGGCTTTCTCTGATGGCCTTCGAGAGTGAGCTGACAAAGTCGTTGGACTTTAACGACATTATACATGAATTTGCACAGCTCAAAGTCCAGAAGAGATGCATTTAATATGTGGATAGAAATGAGCGATTTCTTGGTTGACATAAAGTTATTTGTATGATATACGTTATATATACGTTTCATCAGATTCTGTGTGAGTTATTTGTTCAAAATTTTTTTTATGAATAAAAATGTAGTATAGTTTTTAGCACAACCTTTGTACAGCTGCTGATCTGTGTGCATGCGCGTGTGCGTTGTTTTTTTTTTTCTTCGAAGTGGGGGGGGGGCTTTTCTGTCGTCTGGCCCTGGGGCCCACAGACTCATAATCCTTCCACGTGGCACAGGCAGTGGATCTGAATGAAACACCTGAATTCAATAATTAAGATGTGTGCCCCAATACTTTTGTCCATACACTGTAGCACATAACTGGTACGCAAGTACGCATTCACCTTTAAAAACGATATGTGTGACAATCAGTTGTTTGTAGCAGCGCAAATGCACATGATCGATTACAAACAATCGATCGTTGCACATATCGTTTTTAAAGGTCAATGCGTACTTGCGTACCAGTTACGTCAATCCCTGCATATGTGCCTTGCTGAAAACCATCCTCTTAAGTTCATCGAAAACATTAAACTAGGCCTATTCAAATCACGGCCCTCAAGGTCCGTGCCCTGCTGGTTTTCCAGCCTTCCTTTACCAGTGAGCCCGGTGTGAAGCCTCTGGCCAATTCGAATCAGTAATTATTAAAGTAACTGCCTGGGAGAATTGAAAAGAAGGCCTGGATTTGGAATCGAGGACCACATTTGAAAAGCCCTGAATTAGACCATTTATTGATCATTATTCCTCTCTTGTGCCCCTTCGCTCTTGCCCCACCCCGCGGGATGAATTTGTCCAACCTATAACTATCATCTGTTCTGTTGTATTTATTACACTTCCCTCTCAGAAGTCCCAGCAAAGCCCAGGAGGACAGTCGTCTTGCAGTAGCGAGCGTTCACCACTGGGGAGCACCAACAACAACGACAGCGGAGTGGAAATGAACGCCAATCCCGGAGGCAGCCTGGAGGACCTCACAGCCCTGGAGGAGGGGGGAGTGGGCGGAGCTGAGGCCGGCGGCCTCATCGGGATGTCGGGGGTGGGGATGTCAGCCCAGGCACTGAAGCGGCTGGAAAACCTGAAGATAGACAAGCTGAAGCAGATCCGGCGTCCCACGCCACCCGGAGGACGTGGCGGGACCTGCAACAACAAGCTGCCTGTGCTCACAGGTGACTGACCAGGCTGTCGGCAGCTGCATCAAAGACGGTTTGCCTACACTTGGGACTAATGGTGTCGTTTTTGAGCGTTCTGTCCTGGACTATTCATTAGTTAACCATTGTGAAAAACTTGTATAATTGAGCCGCTAAATGTCTCAGAGAATCTGATCATTTAAGCATCAGTTCCGACTAAAAAGTTTGAATGGGCTATATGCACACCTCAGGAACATGGATAGACCAGGAACATCTGGACATTTGTGTAAAATGTCACCACTGAGAAGACTGCCATCTTATCATTAACATGGGCAGTAAAAGGTGATCCTAACCTAGCAGATGTTATTTAGTAGTTAGCTATACAGCCTTTGCTGATTATATCCTGGTAGTACACAAGTGTCATGTAAAACTCCCCATTAGCTACATGGCTATACCTGAATTTTAGATTCACACAACCATGGTGATAACTAGCCAATTGTCTTGGCGATAGCTGGTTCTGACTTGGGTCACCTTCATAGGTCTAGTTAGAGCAGACAGACTAACTGAGCTTCTTTAATATCAGTATCTGTATGAATGTATCAGCATTTAATTCACAAGCACTTAATCGAGGCAAAGGGCGCTATTTAGTTTATTAGCTATGAACTAGACTGTGGCTGTTCTGTGTGAATTGATAAGTTTCTCTCTTCCTGCAGCTCCTGGAGATCTACTTGGGATGTGTCCCCCCCCATCCATGCTGTCAAACCGGCGTGTGATGGAACTGTCCAATCCCGAGGCGGGGGGCATCCCGGGGGGCGTGACCTGCCCACCCAACGACAGGCGTGGCAGCGGCACCAGCAGCCTGAGCTCCGCCTACACTGTGAGCCGCCGCTCCTCCATGGCCTCCCCATACCTTTCCAGCCGCCGCTCCAGCGAGGTGTCCCAGGTGGGCGGTTTGGCGGGCCAGAGCCAGTCAGATCCTCTGTCCCCAGGGACGGGCCGCCGGACGGGGTCATGTCGCGAGGGTGGGGGCCTGCCAGGCCTCCCCAACCTCACCCCGGCGCAGCATTACAGCCTGAAGGCCAAGTACGCCGCAGCCACTGGTGGGCCACCTCCCACTCCCCTGCCCTGCATGGAGCAGCCGGGCCCCCCCAGGGCCGTGGGGGGCTTCATGCCCGAGTTCCAGGGCCAGCCAATGCCACCATTCCTCCACCAGGGCGCCCCCCGCAGGCACAGTACCAACACCGAGTATGGCACTGGGGTCATGTACCCCCACCAGGCACCGGGCAATGGCGTGCGGCGTGCCAGCGACCCTGCCCGTTCTGGAGGCGAGCCGCCGCCCCTGCCTCGGGTCCAGCGATTCAGCAGCCTCGGCGACGTGGCGGCAGCTGCTGTCCGGCGAGGGGGGTTGGCGCTACAGCACGGCGGCTCAGACAGCGCCGTCGCCCGCCGCATGTATTCGCCACGGCCACCCAGCATCTCTGAGAACGTCCTGATGGAGGCCATGGCTGTGGAGATGGCATCCGGTGAAGGCCCGTATGGCGGGTACCAGCAGGGCCCGTCTACAGCGTTATCGCCCGGCCATGAGGGCACTGGCTGCTCTGAGCAGGTCTACCACATGCCAGGGCACTATCAGCGCCGGCACGGGGGTCTGGGCGCCATCAGGGGTGGCCCTTTGGGGCAGGCTGAAGCGGGGCAGGCTGAGGCAGCCTCGAACAGCCTCCTGCAGCAGGCCGAGTACGGTATGAGCACGTGCCAGCTGAGCCCGTCTGGGCCACAGTACACCGGCCGGGTCCAAATAGGAGAGGGAATGGCCACCCCCTGGGGAGACCCCGGACGGCCTGCCGTGGACCAGCCGCCCCTGCAGTACCAGGGCCATGGGATGCAAGTGCCACCGGGGCCCCACTACGGCCAGCCCGGCACGTTCAGGAACCCCTCCTCAGGCCAGAAACTGGCCATCAAGCCTGAGCAGCAGTACCACCCATCCTTAGCTGGCCCAAACTCCTGCCAGAACCAGGGCCCGGCCCAGGCCTACGGGCAGCAGCAGCCTAGCCATGCCAGCTGCGAGATCCAGCCTTCGTTAGACTCCCAACAGCACCCAGGCTCCTACCCTGGTTCAGGGGGGCTGAGCCTGGGCTGCACCGGGGCGCCACTGGGTGATGGTCACCGCTCCCAGACGCCCATGATGCAGGTGAAGGAGATGATGGTGAGGAATTACGTGCAGTCACAGCAGGCCCTGATGTGGGAGCAGCAGCAGGAACAAGGCAACCCAGACCTCGCCGCCATTGCCGGGAAGGCCCTCCAGCAGCCAGGCCTGGCGGACAGCATGGAGATGGGCGGGCATATTCCCATGATGCAGCACAGCCCCCAGCACCAGCAGCACCAGTCACAGGGCCTCTACCCTGGCAGTGGCTACCCAGCTTACCCCAACCAGAACCTAATGAGCCCGGGCCCGGTGCAGCCCAAAGACGCCCTCCTGAGCCCCTGCTATGGCCCCAACACGCCGATTCCGCGCCCCCCCCAGGGCCGGAAGCCACTGAGCCGTCAGAACAGCCTTCCTCAGCAGTCCGGGGCGGGATACATGGCTAGCCCGCCTCACCTCAGCCCGGCCAGCTCCTCAGCCAGCCCCCGCAGAGGAGTGCGCCTCCCCCCCATGCAGCAACAGCTCCAGGCCGACAGCAGCGCCATGTACTACTCGGGCCAGATCCACCTGCAGCCGGACCTGAACAAGCAGCTGCCCCAGCAGGCTGCCCAACCCGGAACCTGCCTCAACCAGCCGACTCTGGGGGCCCTGGAGACCGAGGCCAGGTCGGCCTCCCTCTCTTACCCGGAGCCAGCACCCATGTCCAACGCCCTGGATAACCTGGACTTGGAGAACGCGCAGATCGACTTTGCCGCCATCATGGACGACCCCGACACAGCGTCCTTCAGCCCCCTGCCCCCGCTGCAGGGCCCTAACCCGTCCTCATCACAGACCTCCTCACGTCTCACCACGCCACAGACCTCCCTCAGCCTCTCCACCGGGCTCTCCAACATGGCTGTGGGTGATATGACCTCCATGCTGACCTCCCTGGCTGGGGAGAACAAGTACCTGAACACCTTAACTTAGAGAGGGACCATCAGAGCCACTGGCAGGTGGACACTGTGCTTGCCTAGGACTGGCGAAACATTAAAAACAAGGTAAACCAAAGGTAGAGAAACACTCCCACTGGTACTGAGGCCTTGAGCAGAGGAGATGACTCAGAGGTACAGAGGGCAGCAGTCTGCCTCTTCCTAGCCTTTTCACCTCATTGTCATACTGCCTCGGAGCAGTGAGTCGGTTGCCAGTTAGTAACTGGACATCCCTCGCAGGGGAGGATTGCAGGCGACGGTGGCACTGAAAGCTTATATGCTTAGAAGACGTATGTGTTTGAATGTAAATAAGGTTTGTTTGCTGTGTATGTGTCGACAGCGAGAAGCAGAGCCGTGTTTCATGCGCATCCCTGAGGGAACGGCAATGCTTCCTCGTGCCTTTTTGGTTATTTAGAGAATTGGAAAAAAGATAAACTTTTATCATGAAGAATAAGCACGGGCTGACCGCAAAGCGCTGGTAATTGCACCCGATGAGGTAAAGGCTTGTCAGCATGTGGCACATTCAAAATTCTGGGCCATCATAAAGGCCGCCGGGTTCTAGAGCAGAGAGGGCATTCGTCTCCTTCTCTTCATCGGCATTCGGGTTACATCGCCTGTATCGAGCAGCCAGGGGGGACGATCACCAGCGAAGTGCCTTTGCTTCCTTGTGGGTAAGTGCCTTTACTCAATGGCGGTCAACCAGAAACCGCCGGGCAACACTTAAGGCAATTGGATGCCTATCAGCGCCTTCAGGGAACAGTGCAAACTAACTCAGCATAAAATGCGGGCGAATTTTATTAATTGCACAGGATCGGGGCTTTGCAAAGAGTCGGCCAGCACCTGTGTCCATTTTAAAAAGCGGCTCATGGTGTCATAGCTCAACTGTTGAGTCACCCCTCCCCCACATCACTACACGCACACACACACACGCACGCACGCACGCACACGATAACACCTGCTGTTAGTCAGCATACCGACTCGCGGGTTATTTCCTGGGCGAGATGGCCAGAAGTAGAACTGTGAATTTACTCAGGATTTAAAGCATGTTCTGCCTCACCATTGAAAACAGCCACAGCCCTTGAAATGATTCCATAGGCTGGTCCAAAGCTCATCAGCCACACGACCCCGTGTCACTGACTTCACCAGGGCAAATATAACCTATGTAACAAAAATCTTCCTACTCCTGGCCAGCCAAAGATTACCTTAATTGAACCTTAGCAGGAAATAAAGCACATGAATCATTCAAGTACATGTTAATTACAATGTGCGTTAAAAAAAAAAAAGCAATGTTTTGAAATGCCGTTGGATAGCATTTGATAAATGTCATGTATTAAAGGGTGTTTCTCTGTATTACTATAATCATTGCTTTAGAGTATTTGTCTATGTGTGTTTTCATATCTTTTACTGTCCACTCAAACTTTTGTTTTGCTGGCAAAAAAAAAAAACATTATGTACCATAACATAAACAAGTAGCATATATTACATCTATACAGGAAAGCCAAGTGATATATATTTTGTTGCCTACCATTTTCTATGTTTTTATACTAAATGTATTATATTTTACTGGTTTATAAATGACCGCGACGCTGAATAGGACAGGGAGCTACAGAACATGGATGGATGAATGATTCATAAATAAACGTTTTTTTTTCCAGTCTGCGATGGATGCTAAGCATTGGTGTACGTTGCCGTTTCCTTGCCATGAGCCCTGCTGGTGCCAACCTCTGTGTGCCCATACTTATATAGATTTGCATAGATCGTAGCTTTCGGCTTAGACCAGTTCTGAGAGAATCTAAAACCGAAAAAGTAGAATTTGCAGGGACGTCCCCGTGCTTTCTTTTTCGATGAAGCTGAAATTTCCAAAACTTTGTGTTCCTTATCTGTTTTCGTTTTTGCTCTGCCTCCGCTCCTCTGCGTGTATGTGCGCATGTCTCGATGCGTGTGGATGCCTGCGTTAGTATTTTTAAATGCTGGACCTGCTTGATCACAGACTCAGAATACGACAATGAGGTTTCGCTTCGTCAAACACAGAAGCCAAGTGTGATAATTTAATTTCCTGCCATCTCACTAACCTGGTACTAAAATACTGAGATGATCAAAAAGAAACTGCCTGAGATCTACTCGAGCACTCTTAATCCGACTTACAAAAAGCAGGGCTTTCTGACATGGTGAGGGAAACCCTGCCAAGTGCATTGTAGCTAAAATTGTCTATTCATAATAACTACAAAGAAAGGTTTTAAAATACCGTAACAAAAGTTTCAATAATAATGGGTTAAATGATGCCCAATGGAGATGGTTTGGGAGGAGTTTGGCCTGAAAGTGACGGAAAAGCAGCCAATGAGAGCTCAGCTGGAAACGCATCCGTGAAACTGGCATAGAGGAGACAGTAGGGTCAGCCAGTCCCTGGAGGAACTGGGTTTAAGCGCCTTAAGGGCCCCGTGGTGGCATCACTCTGCAGACCCAGGGATTTGACCCGGCAACCTTCTGAGTCCCAAACCACAGAGCTGCCCCCCCCTCCCCCCCAGCAAATTAATTTCTTTTTTTGTTTAACACTTTTTGGGATAATATACAATTCCATATATGTTATTTTATAGTTTTGATACCCTTATAATTATTCTAAAACGTAGAGAATAGCACAAACATTTCTATGAGTGTGTGTGTTCAAACTTTTGACTGTATGTTATCGCAGGTCTATCGTAGTCAACTTTCATTGCGCAAAATATAAATGACCGCTAGAGGTCACTGCTGAAAATGAATGAACTCACACCCCTACATTTTGACCTCGTTTTCACTGCTGTGGGTAGCTATAATAGCGGGGACTGGCACCCGGTCTGCTTGAATTTTATGTTGATGGTGTTAATGGCCGTTAGACATATATTTACTATAATAGACCTGGATAAGCAGTTGGAAGATGGAAGTATTTATGTACTTCCATAATTTATGGCATTTGAAGGCAAGGCATATATAACAAAAAACACTATCTAGTCACATTAAATCAGTTTGACTGCTGTTATTTTTTGTGACTTCCTATAGAAACCTAGTGGCCAATAATTTTATACTGTTATAATGAAGCATATATGATCTACGACTGCGTAATAAAATTAGTGTGTTACGGCCTTCTAATGAGTCTTAAAGAAAAGAAGCACTACATTTCCCAGAATGCCCCGGTGTGCCATGGTGCCTGTTCTGGCCTAAATACGCAATGTCACACTAGTATAAAGTGATGTGAAAGTAGTCAGTGCTGTTTAGTGTCTATCCAGACTACTGGTAAATGAGGACTGAACCCTGACCTCAGGAGGTGCAGGTGCTGAGAAAAAAACTCCTGCTGGACCTCAGGGTGACATCATTCTGTTTATTCTCTTTGGGGTCGAGAGGTCTACAGTGCACTTACCACAGAACAATGGAGAAGAAACAGATCTTTGCACAGTCTCCCCACCAGTACTCTTCATGATGAGGTGATGCTGTTTTCCCCAGATGCTGAGATGACAGGGCGTCCAGGCTTTCCTCCTCACATCCCAGAACAGAGATGATGAGCAAATGTCGAGTGGTAAAAGGGAAGGAATCCAGGTTCTTGTTTCTCTCGCCATTCCGGTTCCCTTTCCATCGGTTACTCTTCAGTAACTTTGCTGACCATAGGTGAAGGTTGTTGGGACCGATCCCATTCTGTGCAGTAGGGAGGTCACAGACACCAGAGGGTGTGCAGTTTCACAGCAGCAGTTTGCTGATAAGGCCTGATCTAAACCGTAAGCCGTCTTCCAGCTTTCCAAGTTTGGGACACCCGTAAAACTCCGTCTCCATTCTCTCCATCCAGTGCTGTGTGCTACTCTTTCTCCTGGCTCTTCCCCCTTCCGCAAACAGGTGAGTGCTGATATTATGCCACCAGGGTCCAGATCTCCTCAACCTTTCCCGCTCTGGATAGCTGCAGGCTTGTCCGGGCACAGCACTGGTTGTAGACTGACTCACATCCCACTTTGGATTTAAAACGGACCTATTGCCCAAGCCACCTTGCTTCCCGTTGTAGCACTCAGTGCTCCGGAATGAAGAAGATCAACCCCACACCCCCCCAACTCACATTGCGGTTTGTTTCTTTGTCAATCCAGCAACGGGTCCCTCCCAATATTTCACGATTAGTGAATCGCATGCCTTTCGGTGTGTGCCGCTCAAATAGAATGGAAGGAAATATTTTTGGTTAATCTCTTATCGGTCAGGACAGCGACATTTTCTTTCTTACTCTGCACTCTCATCTCTGGGTCAGAGGGAACGCAGGAACAGGCGAAATCGGAGGGGGCGGACCCCCAATGGAACAGAACGAGCTTATTGTACAATATGTTTTTAATAACAATAAAGATAAATAAATAGCAGCGATTATGAGGCTATGAGGAGAGGGGGGAAGCCTGTGAGGCCTCCCGGCTGCCTTGCGGTTTAAGCCCAACTGCACATTCGAATACAAATGGAAACGCTGAAATCAGAACAGGCTTTTTCACATGCAAAACTTCAGGGACCATAATGACTTTTTCTATTCT
>JAODKF010000138.1:2186985-2197267 GCA_026779585.1 Mormyrus proboscirostris
ACTCTCTTAAACCGGGTTTCCTAAACAAAAAGAAAGTAGAATCTCCCTGTGCTGGGCAGGGTGGGGTGGGGGGGGGGTGGAGTAGCACATGTGACGTGACTTTTTTTTCCCCCCCCACTCATATGGTCAACGATGTGTCCTCAAGGTCAGGGTGAGGAGACCCAGGGTCTGACCAGTCTGGCTGATTACGACATCCTGCTTCAGCTTGCCCGGGGTCCGGGCATAGAGCTCCAGCAGCACAATGGGGACGCGCCTGGGCACCGCTGCTCCTCCGGAGGTCACGGCTCACCCGGCGGCCAAGGTACAGCCAGACACACCAGGACTACAGTAACCCAATAAGCCAAGAGCACTGCACTAAGCATCCCTGAGGGGAGACTGCTATTGTATGCTCGAGTTGCCGTATGATTCGACACGGAGCTGCCTTATCAGGGTGTTCGACATCAGAGAAATTAACTAGCTTACCAGGTGCATGCAGTCGGGCAGACAGAAATGTGTGAAAGCTGGAAACCACACCCCTAACCAGAGGTGCGCCACCATGGCTGATATTTATGCTGTGATAGAGAAGTGTTTCTGAACCCAGTCCCCGGGGGAACCCCGGAACGTCCATGTTTTTGCTCCCTCTCAGCTCCCAGTGCACCTGTACCATGTATTCGGTGTTCCTGATTGGCTGGGAGCTGGAAGGGAGCAAAAACTTGGACTGTCTAGGGTTCCCCGATGACTGGGCTGGGAAACACTGATATAATGGGGCATCTGGAGAATGGGGGAACGAGGTGAATATGGAGAACAGGTCAAGCTAGGGAGGGTCGATGAACGGGGGAATTAAGCAAACAGGGAAATGAGAAAGATGAGGAATAGAGCACTTGGAGCTTTAGCGATATGATGAAAAATGTTTTGAGCTTTGTGAGTGTGGTCTTTGTGAGTTTGGGCCATTAAGATTTCGAGTTTGATGTATAGAATAAGAAAGTAACAGACGGTGCTAGAAACCAGCGCTATAACTGACCTCTCTAAGAATTCAGTGACGATCTGTGTCATATTTTTAGTGACGATCTTGAATAAACGCCTTTGCCGCCACCCTCGAGGATAACGTCCTTCTTGTCATCTTGATGAGTTACTTTTAGCTCCTTTATGAAACCAAACCCACCCTTAGCATTCTTACATCTCAAACACACACACATAAATGTACATGCTGTTTTCCCTGCTGTTTCATTTATTTGACACCGTTTTACAGCATCGGAGTGATGCTTCTTCAGATCCACCTGACACAGGGCCACTGAAACACCAGAGTCACTAATAAACATTTACATTTACGTATTTACAATACATTCTTGTCCAAAGAGACATACAATGAAGCAATTAGCACATTGCAAACATACATGCTGTCAAGGGGTCACTAAGCATATGTGCAGCTAGGCTGAGCTTCCAGTGAATGCCCAGGTATGAGTATAAGCAGCATAGGAGGAAGAGCAACACAGCAACGTCTAACAAAGAAAGAACTTAATAACTGAAGATCTTATTCAAGGGCCAGAGGTGAGACATAAGAGCTTAGATAAGAACTTAAAAACCCAGTCGGAAGACAGCAGATGTTTGGAGCGTTATGTGTCTAATAGCATTATGAATAAATGGATTGGTTCATTCGTAAACTCCCTTGATGATCTGATCATTGATTATAGTCTCCCCCGCCCACACCCCCTGTCTTGCAGAGATGGGTCCGGCCAGCCCAGATACAGTCGGGGTGCCGTTAGCCTGCCCATTCTGTCAGCGCACATACCAGCGCGACTCCTCCCTGCGGGAGCACATCCGGTTCTGCCACGAGCGGGACGGTGGGCGGCTGGTCTGTCCGCTGTGTGGCGTCAGCGCCGCCTACAGGGAGCAGATGGAACAGCACATGTTGATGCACACCAACCCACCAGGAAAGGTTGGTGTAGGGGTTTGTCAGTATGAGCAAAGTAAGCACAGTGACTTTGCCACTGGTAAAAGTATAACGTGTGTGTGTGTGTGTGTGTGTGTGTGTGTGTGTGTGTGTCTCTCCCAGTTCCCAGTGTTCGACAACACCATGGAGAACAGAAGGTTTAAATGCATGCAGTGTGGAAAAGCCTTCAAGTACAAGCACCACCTTAAGGAGCACCTGCGCATACACAGTGGTATGCTGCAACACCTTCTGATTGGCTAAGCTTGATCCCTCAAATCCTTCTGATTGGTTAAGATCACTCCACTTAAAAATCCCATGTGATGGCATGTCTTATTTTGATTGTTTGAATAGACAAGTTTCTTATGAAGTCACTGCAAAAGCACAATCCAGAGTCATTATCGGCAAACTGAGGTTAGGTATCGTTGTTATGTGGATTAACCGTAAACAAAAATATTACAATAAAATCTGAGAGAGTGTTTCTGTCCACTAGGTGAGAAGCCTTATGAATGCTCCAACTGTAAAAAGAGATTCTCCCATTCGGGGTCCTACAGCTCTCACCTCAGCAGCAAGAAGTGTCTGAGTGGGGGGGTGGGGTCAGAGGTGCAAAACGGACAGACATACACCACTTACCTCAACAACTCCTCCCCCACCTCACCGTCAGCCGGCGGGGGGCGGAACGGCAAGAGGCGCTCACCGTTCACATTCCAGGCACAGTCAGATGCACTCCCCAGGGAGGTACTGCTCAGGGGCCAGGACCCAGGGAGATCCTGGGACACAGCTGCGGAGCTGCCTTACCACACTGCCCTGCTGGCCCACCTGCCCCCCGGGGGGAAGTTTGAGCACATGCTGAAGGAGGCGCTGCGGAGGGGGGCACGGGGAGCCGAGGAAGGCCCTACGGGAGAGGACAGAGGGCGGGGCCACGAAGGGGCCAGGCAGGGTGAGACGCCGGGGAGTGGCGTGACATGCAACTGGTGTGCGCAGCTCTTTCCCAGCCCTGCCGTCCTGCTGCAGCACGAACGCTACCTCTGCGCCATGAACAGGGACGTCACGGACCTCGAGGGCCTCCGATGCGGAGCCGCTTCCCCCCCGGCCTTTTCCAGGTCCTCCACGCGGTCACGGGAACCCCGCAGGGCCACCAATGGCTTCTCCGAGGGAGAGAGGTCACCGCTGGCAAGATCCACATGGCACGGGTTCCCTGGACAGCCGCTGGGTACTACCCGCTCCCCCCTGCCGCCCCTCCCCAGCCCGCTGGCCTCTCAGCTACTCTGGCCTTGTTCGGGGTCCGGCAGTCCGGCTCACCGGGCCACCCTTCAACCCCCCTCGCCCTCTATCTCAGAGCAGAGGGCCAGCTCCACCTCAGAATTCTCCCCTCCGCCCGTTTGCCTGGACCTGTCCGCCAGCACCTCCCCCTCGGGCCGGCCGGCTCTCCCAGTCTGGACCCCTGGCTCTGCCTGTTCCCAGAACGAGCCCCTGGATCTCTCGCTGCCCCGGCTGCGCCCAGGTCTCCACGAAGATAGAGGGCGCAGCAGGACTCCGGGAAAGGAGAAGGAATGCCCCGCCAGCCATCACAAAGGATTAGCTCCGCCTATGAACCCGCCGGCGGGGGTCGGATACAGTGTGACACCGCTGTTCGGAGGTTCCATTTATGGTACGGCACACCCCTTCTTCAACCCCACCCTGGCTCCCAGCATCGGCGGCACGGCATACAACGGGCTGCCAGTCCTCACGTCCCCCATGGCTTACATCCGGGAGTCGGACACAGGATCCATGCTCAAGAAGATCCAACAGGAACGGCAGACATTCATGGTGAGGCCTCGCTGAAGCCCCGTCCTCATCGAATATCAGTAAGCCCGTGATGTGGATGCACTAGGATTAATGACCGGCACTTTGGGGTTCCCCGTGGGAAATTTAATTAGTTTTGTCAAGCTAGAAGGCCAGTCCCATAGATATGGGATTTACGCCGGAAGTATATCTACTCTAGTTTCTAATTATCTATCCAGCCATCCAATCGATCCTGGACTGGATCACAGTGATTATTAGCTGGTATACAAGAAATCTTATTATAGCTAATTTTAATCACAGATAACTAGTACATATATTTAACTGTAAATGAGCCATTATTTTACTAGCGAATGTATAAATATAAATGGATTTGTGATGGGAGCAGAGAGAGCAGGCGAGGTCGCAAGTTGCGCTGATGACTCACACGGCTCATTGTGTCGACCTGCGTCGCTGTGGCAAGACCGAGAGCATTAGTCAGCACCGCTGCCGCCAGCTTCCTCGCCGTGACATTTTGCAGACGGAGCTGTTTGCTTTTGCGTGGGCCAGCGACACACATCGAGGGTGCACAGGGCCATCTGCTGGGGGGAATTCCGGGGCCATCGCTGACGGGGGCCTCTGCTCCAACCCTGGGGCATGGGGCACAATTCCAACCCCTAACCTTATACTTTTATGTCTTTGGTTTTTTTTTTTTTTTTTTAAACATAATGTTGGTTTGTGAATGAACCCTACAATTTAGCAAGAAACAGAACCCAGAGCGACATCAAGGTGCGGAGAGACCGCACTGCTATGCAGGGGAACCTGGAAACATTCAAATTCACCCAGCCTCAAACGTCCGAAGGCCGGAACGCCGGCATTCCGTATTTGTCCAGGAAAACTCGAGAAATCCAGACTCCCTTGTGTTTTGTATTTTGACGCATCAGGGTGAAACGCTGAGCCGGAATTGCCTGGACTACTTGTCGGTGATGGAGGACGGCTTGGAGGGAGGCGATGGAGGCCCGGGCAGGAGGAGGTTGAGGAAGACAGACGAGGGGCTCTACGCCTGCGACATTTGTGAGAAAACCTTCCAAAAGAGCAGCTCCCTGCTGCGTCATAAGTACGAGCACACAGGTAGGCTCCGCCCCCCCGGGGATTGTCCCAACCTACCAACTTAGGAGGGGGAGGTTCCCTATTTGCTGTTCTGACAGTGCCGCTGATCTGCTGATCTCCCCTCTCTCCGGTTTTCTGGGCAGGTCGGCGTCCGCACGAGTGCAAGGTGTGTAGGAAGGCCTTCAAGCACAAGCACCACCTGATCGAGCACTCACGCCTGCACTCGGGCGAGAAACCGTACCAGTGCGATAAGTGCGGAAAGCGTTTCTCACACTCAGGCTCCTACTCACAGCACATGAACCACCGCTACTCCTACTGTAGTCGCGACCTCGACGTCAGTGAGCTTCCCGGTGAGGAGCCGCCACCAGGGGGCGCAGAACCCTGCCGGCCTCTGGATTTGGACCTGTCCTTAGGGGGGGCCCCCGCCTCCCTCAGCGATTCCAGCCAGGACGGGGCCACCGGTGTCCCTAGGGAGGAGGAGGATGACGAGGAGGAGGAAGAGGAGGGGGAGCGGCGACATCGGGACAACTACACGGAGGGGAGGGCCACGGTGCTGGATGAGGGGATTCTGCCCACAGATGAGTCGCCCCCTGTGGGAGATGAGGATATGTGTGCTGAGGGCAGCAGTGTGGGAAGTAGTGGCCCAGAGGAGCTGGAGGGAGCTAGTGGGAGTGAGAACACCAGTAACTGAGACCAGTACAAGGCAAACGTAGCAAGGGATGGTAGTGGGAGTGACTGCAAGCTAGGAAAATAAAAATGACAAAATGACAACAGGAGGTGCACAGTCCATAAAAAGGAGGGAATGTTCCATGTTCCAGAACATTGCTGGGGGGGGGGAGGTACAATCAGAGGAGGAAGCGTCATTAAATGGATGCAAGGCTGGTGGCTTGGAGAGGAGGGGAGGTTACACGGCGTTTTCCTGGAATCAAACAAAGCTTCTGGACAGGCTAAAGCGACGGGAGGTGAGAATTCCCACCCAACTGCGAGCGGACACCCCAACTCACGCACAGAGTTGGGCAAGAAATGTTCTGTAAGACTTTAAATTTCAGAACCTACCCTCTGGTCCAGACAGCTTGTTAGGAACCAGAGCACATTTCTGATTACAGTAACACAGCTGGACTCTCTATCAAACGGAACGAACAGGAATACGATTTTTTTTCACTTCTTCATAAAATGCAAATGCATTGTTTCATAGTTTGTCATGTTCATGAGGCATTTTTGTTTTATCATCTGACTCAGCAGAACTAATTTCTTAGGTGGAAGTTAAATTTGATGCAAGGGTTCGTTTATAACATTTAAGCCATATAAAAAAGACAATCACTTTAAAAAACAAAATCACAGCTCGTAACTCTAGACTGATTTTTTTCTGAGAAAGTCCCTAAAATGTGACATTTTTTAGCTAAAAATACACCTCCCGCGGTGCGAACAACAAAACTGATAGGTAAGAACATAAATATTATAGCACTTCGTTTGTCGCAGAAAAGTTGGTGACAAATGCGAGAAAGAAACATCTCTGACAAACATCCTGCCACATCAGATCGGAAAGAGGGGTATTCCCACCGAGAAGGACCCGCGGCCCCTTCAGCCTCAGAGGTGATGCAACAGTCTCTGTCACCCTGTCGCACTTCTCACACATCTGCTGTCCCATACTTTCATTTCGCCCCTACCGCCCAGTTCCCTTATTATATCGACGCTTCCAGCCAAGGAACCGTTCCCTCGCGTTTGTTGCGCATTAAAACGAACCGAACCCGTGTTGAGCAATGGAAAGGAAACAGATCGGTTATCATTTTTTTAACGTTTTTCTGATAAATTAGGCAACCGTGCATTATATTGCATTTCAGGAATAATCACTGATAATCAGTGCCGTATATTATTTTACTGTAATGTTTCTCTCTCGCCCACACTCACAGACCGGTTTACAGGAGCTGACAGAATCCCAGTTGTGAAATACGCTGTCATCTGTTTAAAACATAACACGGTTTTGCTGTTAACCTTAGCAAAGTTCTTGCCGGTTGATTCGTACTCAGCCTCATGTGCAATTGTCTCTGTAACTTGGGCCAGCATCGCAGTTATAGCTGATCGTTTATACAAAATGAGATTGTTTTCCTCCTATCGATCGGACGCTGTTGCCCAGCGTTCAGAGTAACGAGCCGGGGGCGGGGGGCGCAACTTGGCCGGAAAAATAATTACAGCCTTTATGCGCCAGCCATGAGAGATGTCCGGGCACACATGCAGAAAGCAGGGGAATTAAATATGAAACCACAGCGGGTGATCGGACATTGCCTGTGACGGCTCTGTCCGGCGGCAGATGACCCGGAGGTGGAGGGGGACCTTCGACCCGCAGACCTCAAACGCAGTGAAGGCCGTGTCCTTATCAAGAACATTCTCGGATCCGTTGTTTTTGACACTTTTATAGATTCTCGTGGAGAAATTCACGTTTCGCCTACCCCATATTACTCTCCATGACACAAAGACGATGTAGGTCCTAAAGGAACAGGAATTTACGGAATGAAACACTCACCTGCTCCTGCCTTGCCGCGGCTCACATTTAGCCGTGTGAATGTGTCTGAGCGGAACATGCCAGGGGCCAGGTGGCACCCAGAAAAATGTTGGATTAAAATTGCAAAGGTGCTATTTTTCTGGGTTTTTTTATATTCACTTATACTTGGTATGTTTTTTTAGCCTATAAATCATCTATTTTGGTGACTTGAGAAAAGGACTATTTGTATTTTATTTACTCCTTTTAAAATACTTATTCATTGGAAATGTTTTGTATTTTTTATAAATTCACCTGGACATCATTTTCTTCCCTCTTCGCTCATGTGTGTGTGTTGTGTTTTTTGTAAATACTTTACTTTGTAATAAAAACGTGTATATAATATAATGCGAATAAGTGGCGTTTGCGTACTGTTCTGTTCTGGCCAGCCCGACCGTAAACCAAAGAGGTTCTGTAATGACAGACACATTTTGTATTCTTGTGTTTCACATTTTCACCTCCCACAAAAACTTTCCTCTGCAATTTCATACCAATTCCGAAAAGGCTTAAAAACCCGCGACTGCATACACGAACTTTTAAGTCAAACTGTACTTTGTTGTTAACATTTATAGCACTATAGTTTAAGTCACTATACAGGCCTACGCATAGGCCTACTGTGACCCATCTTAACAAATCTGTATAATGTGGAGCGTTTTCTAAATCTCGATGAAATCAGATTGAGATAACTGCTAGATAAACAGTTACAAGAGTTTTAAATAAATAGGTGACCCTTTACGCAGAAACGAGGTTGTTCGTAGCAGTATGGGTCACCACACAGATCAGGGGGAATTTCTTAACACTAATTCCGCTACCGTAGTGTATAGCATGACATAACGAGTTTTGAGTGGCCCGTGTCACTGGTTTCAGATTGATCACCACTATTTCGACACACCACGTCACACTTAATGAGTAATTAAAATGTTATACTTCGACTTTTCACATCACTTTCCGTCTGTCACAAATAAACCCCCATGTCCCTGCGTTTCCTGTGACTTTCCCTCCTGCCGCTGTGGTCCCCATTTGCATGGTGATTCACGGGTAGTTTGAAGCGTGCTTTCCTTGAAGCCCTGCGTTTGGAAGGACAGACATGTCACAGAGAATAACGAGCCAAATCAGAACATTAGTACGATGATTTGCACCACAGAAGCGCGTCTTGGCCAAAATCCCCATATGGCCAACACAGCTGCACATAACAATAAAACAACAAAAACACACGGAGAGTAATTAAAGTCCGTTGCCTTTTGCTGTCCTTGAGAGTGACATAAAGCACTTGGCCTTTCAAACAGAGTTAAACGTATATTTAAGTCACTTTAAATGTGCAAAGCCCGTGAGCCTCTGTTATAAAGGTGAATATATAATTTCTTTAAGCGGAACCACACACACACACACACACACACACACACACACAGACAGAGCTACATACATACGTACACATACATATATACACACACACAGGCCTACATATATAATGTGACCTTTGGTTTTTACTACCCTGCTTATTTTAAACCAATGTAATGTCGGTATGTGGTATGGAAATTTAACACGAAACTAACATGAATCAGTTGGAATGCAGTAGAAATTAAAAATGAAAACACTACGGAGGCCATCTAATGTCGACAATTATTTTGTAGGCCTGTAATTTTTTCCATGGCTTTAAATGCATTAAGAATGTCCGTAATATGTCCAAATAAAACATCAAGAAACGACGGTGCTAAATAAATTAAGCAGAACGTTAATTCAGATCATTAATACAGAACCAGTTTCAGGAACCGGATGATCAGTACAATTACAGTGAAACGATTATGAACTGGGTTAAACTAAAAAAAAACAATAAAAAAAAAAAAATAAAAATCAATTTTAGGAAAAAAGAAGCATTACCGTATTTTTTCCCCAATAAAAAACAATGCGTTTTATTTTTGCTCAGATTGAGTTTTTATAAAATAGTAAATAGTATTTTAACCTTTAACCACACTGATAATCATGACGGACGTGACGTTTTAAGTTACGGTGTTTTTAGTTTCAGCGCATCGATGCACATTCATCTCATCAAAGGGAGAAAAACTGTCAGTGGCAGCTTTTTTTGCACTGAACGTAATCACAATATATACGCAACGCATCTACGGTACAGCTCAAAACACACGGGCCTATCTCTGATTACTTTTTGAAAAATCAGCAATGAAATTCTAGGCGATTGTGCGATGGCACCAAACCAGAACCGCTCTGGCCTTTCCAAACAAAACTGCAATAATACCAAAGTAAAAAAGAAATAAATATATATCTAAAAGCATTCAGATCCTTGTACATTTTTCTTCTTTCTTGCGCTTTCTTGTCTCCTGCCAAAACCACAGTCAATGTAAAATGACCGAAGCCACAGAATAAGTGGGGGGATTCCGCATTTTTAAAAAACATATGTATTCTTATTTTGCCTTTTGTTCTGTTATTAAAAGCAGAAATGACGCCAATCATATGGGAGCGCGCTCTCTCTCTGGAAGACATGCGCATACCTTCGCGATGCACGTGGCCCTCACGCAAAACAGACATCAAAGCAAAACAACAGAACACTGAAATCGGCCGCGTTCAGGAGATTTAGAAAGTAATGTCGCCGTATGATGTGTTGTTGGACACGTTTTATATGCACGATGGAGTGCATTATTGCATGATGATAGTAATTAATATGAGCTTGTGGTTTGGTTGAGTAAAACTTTAACTTCAAAAGCGTTTCTTTTCGACATGTTGTCGTGCATTCTGACATTCGTAGACGGCTCCCAGCTGCGAGGGTTACAACACAACTCCCTTAAAAATTACTGTACCGACAAAAAAATGTCACTCGGAAATTAGTGAATTGACCCATGCATGCGGGAGTGGGGGGTGATTGAGCCCCAGCATTTTGGATGAGACCACGATTGTCTAGAGGGAAGGTGTGATGATGTGTGGGTTAGATATGTACCAAATGTCCCCACAGTGTGATG
>JAODKF010000138.1:2221319-2237290 GCA_026779585.1 Mormyrus proboscirostris
GCTGGTGCGGGTCGGGGGGGGGGGGGGGGGGTCACTTCTGGAGTGCCGTATTGGGGCACAAGGAATGCGTTGCCCCCTCCTCGCCATGTTAGAATTACTGCAAAGCCTTCCAACTCAGCATATGGGCATCACGGCGGGTCGCTCTCTGCTCTGGGAGGCTGCTAATCCAAACCTGGCACAAACAAACTTGTATGGGGGGGGGGGGGGGCAGCCACGGACTGGGCCCCAGAACACGTGCTCGGATCTTCGAACGCCGCTTGCGTGTCCGCGTCAGCTACGTGAAGCCCTGAACCAAAACGACGGAGCCAGCTCCGTCACCCTAACATGCCGTACTGATCCAAGACCTTCCGGAGATCTATTAAAACCCAACAACCGTAAATAAGATGAAACTGCTTGCCTGATATTCAGCCCAGCACCTTAACAGAGACGATAAGGTGCCGGCGGAGCGGTGCAGATTCGTGTGGGCCCTGGGAGGGGTCACATGGGAACAGATTTTTACTGTGCACAGAGTTTGGTATTGTGGCAGTTCAGCTGACTTGTCTAGACGGGGGAGGGGGCAAGAATGAAGATCAGAAACAACTTCAATATTCTTTTTTTCTGGCTGTTCAATTCATTCTCCAGACAGGCTTACGAGGCAGAAAACCCAAAGTGATAATAGATACAGGGAAGGTGGTTTTGGGATTGTACCCTGGGATGGAAAATAACAGCACTGCTGGAAAAGTACCGATGGAAAGTCTGTCGATCGCGTCTGTCATTGGCTGCGATCCAGCGGCCGGGGTCAGCTGATTGGGGGAGGGCTGGCCAGGCTGACCGCAGAAAGTGTTCGAGGGAGCGTCGCGCTCGCTCTCTGCGCCACCCGTCAGAGGGGACTGCGCAGCATCAAAGGACCCAAGCCGACCGCCTCGCATCCCCCGCGCCACCTGCAGGCGGCGGAAAAACCGATGGAAACGTCCGGCCATGTGGGCCGCGCGACATTCCCGTAAACAAAGGGGTCTTTGAGCCGTCGACGCAAAAAGCGGCCTATTTAAGTCGGCATGCATACAGGCTACACCCTACCAACAATGACACTCAGCAGCAGGACCGAACAAGGACCTTTAGCACTCCTCTCCTTTCAGCTGCCTTTTATCCCTTTAACCAAAACAGCATTTACATCTATATCCCTTTATAATACCTAGGTGCTTTACGAGAGCAGTTTGATTAAGGTGCCTTTCAAGGGTACGACCACATGAAAAGAAACCTTCAAGTTGTATAAACAGGTCCAGAACCAACTGAGGCCCAACTCCTACCTCTGTAACATATTTCTATGTGGAAATCAACCTTTGAAGTCCACGGTGAGGGGGATTAAACGGAGCATACTTCCCCTTGGTTACTTCCCAATGGATAACACAGGAACCATTCTGATTGGCTAGCCTGGTGGGACGTGACCAATGGGAAACAGGTTGCATCAGCGATGACAATATGATAATCCTGCCAAGTGTGGGTCTCAAAGCCTCATTTGTCCAATCACTGCTTTCCCTCACACTATATCCATGACATGAAATATTTAATGGTAATGATGCACCCAGGTACACGAGGAACCTTCAGAAAATGCATCATATGACAGATCTTTGGTCAGATCCGCATCTGGGCATCCTTCTGGATGCAGGTTTGAGGCCAAATCCAGGACTGCCCCACTTCCAAGTGCCACTTTCTTTGAGTTGAGGAAACAGAAAAAGCTTTACAAAGATTAACTAAACAAAAGGAGTATTTCTATCACTGCTACTGGATCAAATCCCAGTAGGAGTCCAGTTGTACCAATGAGGAAGCTGCTTAATCTAATTTACATAATGGAAAATAACTTTGGAGTAGTAACCAAACAATATTAATAGTATTAAAATTAATAAATCACTGCAGCAGACACCAGGTGATAAAATCACAAACAACCCCCCCGCCTGCCAGATTGCACCAGCGAGTGACGGCACCTATCCCAGATCAGCTGGTGTTGACAATGGGCAGCAGGGATTGACTGGGGACTGGAGCTTGATGTGACCATTGTCTTCCAGCAGACAGACGGTCTTTCTCCGCCAAACACGTCGCTACAGCACGGCTCCCATCAGGTCGCTGTTTATTCCCAGCGCACAAGAGATCTGTCCGCAGATTCGCATTTGCATAGATTACAGCGCAGTGCTGCCATGCTTTCTGTGTGTGTGTGTGTGTGTGTGTGTGTGTGTGTGTCTGTGTGTGTCTGTGTGTGTGTGAAAATGGATGATAAGATGGATTTGTCTCAGGGACTAAATCACAGTGGCTTCTCCTCCCCCCTTCCCCGACAACCCAGACGAGATACCCTTTGGACCGTGACACCCCAGGCAGACGGCTTTAGCAGACACGAGAGCGCCTGCACACGGACGACAGGCCCAAAGCACTGAAACTTCGAGTTGTGGGCGGAGCCACGCTTCAGCAAACACGCCATGTCAGTTTTGGATGCAACAGCCACAGCTACATCCGTCAGAGAGACAGCGAGATGATGGTAGTGAAACTAGCCAGCTCTTCCTCGCCTTAACACACAGTACCCCTTACGATTCAGGATAAACTGACATAACCCCTCTATGATTCAGCCCCCCCTCCCACCGGAGCAGTCAGCTGTGCCCCTGGCTTCATCAGCCGGCCTCATCAACCAGCCTCTCATGTCTGTTCCAAATGGTACAGCCGCTCAGCCTGATGGCAGCTAGCAGACAAAGCCCCACAGTCCGACGCCGACCTTTACCCCAAACCTATTTATTGGTTTTACATTTCTTACTGTTTATTATTTTGTGTTATTTATGGTCCTTTTAATTATTTTTGTCTCCATAAAGTCTGGTGCTACTCTGGCGTTCTAGAATGTACTGTCCGTCTACGGGATGCTTGGGAGTAGCTCATTGTGAAAAGCACACGAGATAAACTTGAATTCAATAAACAAATCTGTTTTTCATGCTTATATTATCCATCTTGTCTGTTTCGTAAATTACCTTCAGCTGCATGCTTTGACATTTGTGAAACATTTTTATAATTGTCAAATATGAAAAATTTGAATCAACTGGGAAAAAAAATTGGTACAAATGTGTAAGAAGAATGTGTCTCGGTAGGCAGCCTGTCGCCATACTGCTGAATACCTAGAGGAAACCATTTCCTGTAGACCTCCCTTTGATTTCCTGTTATCTCCTACGTCTCACCTGCGACATCCTCTTGTGCTCGTGATAGTCTTTATTCACCTAAATCACAACCAAAAACTGATAAGACCATTCCTTTTTTTTTTATAACAAAACAGCATAAATTAAAAATATAAAGTCCCAGGGACAGCGAATTGGAAAATCAAAATGGCCGCTCTTCAAATGCTGTGGTGGGGTGTAAACTGTGCTCTTATATTCATTTTGCACGTGTGAATATATAAAACACCCACACAGACATTTCCTTAAGGTGTAACCTGAAGCAGGGCCATTCTACAAAGCATATACATATACAGTTCTTGTGAGGAAGTATTTATGTCGTACAATTTCATGGCATTTAAAATTTTGTATGTATATGTTTTAATTGCATATACAATGTAACACACTTAAAAGTATTTTTACTCAGCCTTCTTGGGTTTATAAAAAAAAAAAAAAAGCAAAAAAGAGATTAAGCCAGTGATTGCTAAAAAAAAAAAAAAAATTAAAAAAATGTGCAAATAATATACTTACTGAGGGAGAAAATAATCTGCAGGAAAACAAATCTGTTTTGTTCCAGTTCTCAGATATGAGGGAGATTAGTATAGAGAGAGAGGGAGAGAGAGAGAGAGAGAGAGAGAGAGAGAGAGAGAGAGAGAGAGAAAAGGAGACTAAACAGAGTGAGGGAATATCGGGCCGGTTTCCCGGGGCTCAGCTACCAGCCATCCACCAGGAGGGCAAAGAAGACATCAGACTATATAAACACACTTCAGCTCTTGTAAACACATTAACCCACAGCTGTGAAAAGTCTGCCACAGAGGTTACAGGTTACTGTGACTCAAAGCAAAATTCTAGCTGCGCTCTTCATCTCCAGGAACGTACACGCTAGTTAATTAATCGTGGAAATACGCCAAGTGCTGCGCTGCTTTAACGGTACCCTTTTTTCATGTGTGAATAAGAACAGCCACGCTGCATCAGTCCCAAGAGATCTTCTGGTCCCTGGAGTTATACCTGCAGAAATGTAAAACGGTCGTCTCTCTCAGCGCAGTCACTGGCAGTTTGCACAAAAACAAGACACTGACTGACATCTCTCCCCCTCCCATCCTGCCGTCCGTCCAGTGGACAGAGGGTCCGGACGGATTTGCGTTCCCCTCGCTGTAAGAGAACAGCACTTTACAAAGAAGGGGCCACAGCCAGCTACTTTTGCACAGTGTAGAGCCAGAGATTTGGGTGGAGGGTGAGCTTAGGAGAGCAGAAATAGCACAATACCCAGCCGCACAAACAGGTGAAAGAATGAGCGAGTCCAGTTAGGTTTGGTTCTGAACCTGCATTTAGCACCATTAGCTTCTATCAGTTAAGTTTGGTTCTGAACCAGCATTTAGCACCATTAGCTTCTATCAGTTAAGTTTGGTTCTGAACCGGCATTTAGCACCATTAGCTTCTGCCCTGAGGGTCTGGGAAGATGTGAGTCTCCCACAGGTACCATGGGGGTTGCGATGAAATTAATTTCATACAGGTAGCCACGGTTTCGTCAAGGCGGCGCGCATTTAACCGACACCTCACGTGCCACTCGTGCAGCTAGAGGGAAACACCTTTTCGATACACAGCGATATCAGCGAGTGGTTTCCGTCACCAATGGGGTTTGATGGCTCTGCGGGACCACGTGAGACCGGTCCTTGTCCTGCCCATGTCCGGACCCGGACAGGCAGTGCCAGAAGCGGCCTTGTCAAAGTGCTCATCACAGACATATTGCCCACTTTTACGACATTGCACACACCATGTTAAATTTGTTCCAAACAAAATTCTTATCTGCTATCTGGAGACTGCACAGCTACCGGCAAGACAGGGGGGATTTGTCCGTTTTCCGCTTCTGAGGATCTGGTGCTGCAAGCAATGGTTGTGTTTAAAGTTAAGAAGCCTGGTTCCTGTAGGGCAGCTATGAAGTAGCCTCTGTCTGTATTTGGTGTGTGTGGTGTCAGACATCAAGGTTAGTGGGCGTCTCCCATGTTGCAGATGATATTCAACTTAAGCTACCTGGTTCTACCACAGATGTAAATCAGTAATATGAGGCAGTGGATATGACAGGGTCAACTAGGTTCTACAAACAGCGCGGCTGGCCATTCTGGTTTAACTGGTCTCTCTCCCTTTCTTTTCCTTACTCCCACACAGCCCTGATTCTGTGAGCATGAAATCCACCTCCCAGTATATTTTGATTATTTAATAGTGTCTGCAAAACATGATTTTAAAAAGTCTCCATTTTTTTTTTTTTTATACAAAAGTCATGTCCAATAAGCACAGAAAATGTGACCCGGAAACAAGTTAGTATTTAAACAAGTGTGATAAAAGAAAAGAACTCTAAAAATGTATTTTAAAAACAAACTCTAGCAGTGCTACTACAATACAAAATATACTTGGTAATACAAAGAACGATCTGAATTGTTCTATAAATGTTCCATTTATTTTTTTTTGTGGGGATAAGAGGGTAAAAAAAAAATCATGTGAAGTGAAAATGCTTCTGGAAAAAAAAAATGAGCTCCGCCAAACACACTCCTGCCCATTAAACAAGGCAGCACCCTCATACACCCTGTCTCTCTGCATGCAGCCAGTGCCTACAGCCAAAAAAATGGGTTTTCATCTTTTCCACTGGATGAATTATTGATGTACAGACAAAAACAAAACGTTGAAGCCCACTGCCTGTCCCCACTACAGTCCGGGCACCCGGATCCAGGGCTGGGATATTGAATTGGGAAGGGTGGAATCAGAGGGATTGGCTTTTCACCTTTATTGTCATAATGTGTCTGGGTAAAAATAGCCAATCACAGAGAAGGATGGTTCAGTGGGAGGAACGTAATTGGTGGAGTCAAGCAACTGCCACCATAGCAACAGGAATTCCTAAGAAGTTGTATAAAATGTACAAAACAATGGTATACTAGACTGTAGATTTATTGAGGTCAAGTTGGTGGTAAAAATTACATCATATCTAGCCATTTTGACAGTCTAGACATAAGCACTGCAGTGTGTCATATACTAGACAGGCTATTTTGTGAAAGGATGATTTCTTCATTCAGAATTGATATTTATAGAAATACTACAATTACTCCTGAAAGCTAATTTTAATCACATTTGAAAATTACCAGTTCTTATACGATACACAAAGATACACGACATGTGTGCAAAAACCATAAACACGTTGCACACACTATAAAATAATGTTTTTATTTGACCTGTTGAAAAGTTAACTTGTGATTTATTGCATCTTCGTCATCGTCATAATTGCCTCCAATTCATGTATGACGAATTAAGGATGAAAATACTTTGACCTTGGAAATTTATCTTACGGTCACCTTCTTATGCTCGAATGCTTTTCCGAACTTTAGATGCTCGAGTAGCGAAATTAAGAATGATTATTACAAAGTAACGCGCTTTATCAGATTTTTCAGTTATATTTAGGTTCTTACCTATTGATTGGATAAATGGCTGCATTACAATTTTGAATAAGCTCCATATTGTTTCGGTATTTAAAAAGTGAGGGATGAAATTAAAGTGTATTTAAATATCCATATCAGAGTAACGTGTTCATTTTCTTTCCCGAAGCCTGTCCTTCATTCATACCACGACATGTGGTCAGTATTGGTCGTCTACAAAACATTTGTTAGCTGATGTTGTGGCATCTATACAACAGAGAAATCCGATAGCCGGCTAACCAGCAACTTGAAAGCAAACCAAAAAAAGCATCACAAAGGAGAATCACAAAGGATGGCTGAGCGACGGTGACAGTGAAAATTCTCATTTGTGCTTTATTGGGTGTGTTTTCCTCAAAATAATATAATAAATATTTTGAACCTTTTACTTTGTCCGATGGAGACTGACTCGGGCCTCAGAAACAACTGGCTGAGAATTTAACTTACATGAAGCATTTGTTAATGCGGTTCATTACGCTCTCCGTATAAGCAAATGCACTTTGGGTTGTACCTAAAATCCGGGCTTAACAATAAAACAGTGCAAACAAAAAACTGGCTTTTTTTCTTTTACGTGGGCGGCACTTCCTTTGACACTGGCCTGTTCTCAAGACAAAAAAAAAGCTCATGGTTCATTCCCTCTAGCGCAAATCAATATTAAAAAGGATCTGGACGTACGACATGAATCCGCGACGCGCCTACCTGGCATCACTTTGACTTGCGTCATTTGTAGGCCTCCTGTGCTTCTCTGAAATCATCGTTGATGTCAGTGGTGGCGGTGATGTTTAAGGGAGGGGAGTGACACACGGCAGACAATATCACACCTGTTGTTTGGCCGGAGCGGTCAGAAACAGACAGGAGTGCCGTTCTGGACGCGGGATATAGTCTGCAGCGCAAGGTCTGTTAAACATCCCAAAATGCGACGGATTCCATTCGCAACAACTAGCCTAACAGAAGACAGAACGACGCACAAATTTAACCACCCATCTAAGCTACGGAATTTCAAATATAGACTTATAGTTCTTATAGTCAGTCGTTTTAATGATATATGCCTACTTTCGTATATGCATTTACCAGTTTCCTTTTAAGGTTATCCAGATATCATCTGCGATGCAGTCATCTTTTAGTGCTGTTTTTTTTCCCTTTTGAATTTCTACTCCGTCATTACTTTTGGTATCATAAGTCCCTCTAGGTATTCAGTTCATTTGAAAAGGCGACAGCAATGTCCCCTTCAAATATCATCTTGAGGCGGAAAATGTCCTTTGCATGAGGGTACAGTTTTTTGCTATCAGGAAATGCATTTTCGGTTTTTAACGATCACTACCCAGATAGCACACATAGCCTATGTTGTAATGACATTGATTCCATACCGAACAAAAAGGTTGAAGTGAGGTCTTTCACTTTATATCAACATTGAATCAAGGTTTTGCCACCATCAATTTTTCAATATTGAAAATCTGATCAAAAATCAATTCAGTTTCAACGTTGATAATTTAGCAATGAGCATAATTTATCGCATTTAACTATAATTCAACGTTGAAACAATAACATGATGCTATCTGGGTATAGTACAGAAACGGCAGTATTTAGAGTTGGGGTGGAAATAAATCGACTCATAGTTTCCGTTCTTTTCAAGTTCTTACTGCACTATACACTTATTTTTAGTCAAGTAACTATCAACTATTATTAACTTGTTTTGCGTAGTTCAATGTCATATTTTTTTCCTTTATAACAATACTTGTAAAACCCTATAATAACGAGAAGCTTTAACAAATATATATCCCTTACTTGAACATTAAACAACCTTGGCCGATTGGGTTTCAGTTATTTTCTCAATCGCAGTGCAATAATTACACTTAGTTGCATATCTTTGTGCTCGCGCGGGTTCAGCCGATGACTCAACCTTAACACATTCACATTGAGGATGTACTGACACGAAGCCTAGAATGGGGGGTATTTGGTAATATCACTGAGGATTAACCCCACAAGACATGTCGATGGCTCTGTCTGCAATCAGGAACAAACCACATGGAGTGGCAGCGGGAGCAGCGCTTGCCTGTCCCGGAGTCCCGACCCGTACCAGCGCCGTGGGGACAGGGGTTCTGGTGCACGGCACAAAATGTGCATCTGCTAGCCGTAACAGGTAATGCCAGGGTACAGCCAGCCGTCTAGTAGACCGGTCCCCACATCAAAGCAACTGCATTAAGGTATATAGTTCACCAGGGAAGAAAGCGGTCAGAAAAGTAAAGCTTCAGCCCAAATGGCCAGGGTGCCACACGAAAAAAATAAAAGCTGCCAATTGTTCGTGCACCGGAGGTAAAGAAATACAATGCATTCCCACTGAGTTAATGACTACTGCTAAACAGGAAGTCGAGCTGCAGTCATTTTTTTTTACAAAAGTGAGGCTGCAGAGGCATCAGCCTGACCTAACCCATCATTTGTAAGATGGTTAGTGACAGGTGATCCCGGAGGTCGCTACAGTTGTACCTTTACTTCAGGAAAATTATATTCAGCTGTATACCGGGTGCAGCTTGTGCCGCCGCGTATAATTCCGCAACTATCATCCTGCACATCCACAAAACGCCTTAATGTGCCTGAATGCAAACTGCAGGTAATCCGACATCGCAGGCATAACTCCTGCGGCGAAGCGGAAACGCTCCACCCCCCAATGATGTTAAATAAGGGTTATTTACCAGCGGTCCGTCTGTACAGGACATGCTGACTGATTCATGAAAACGATTTTTTTTACCAAGACGGGACCGATAAGTGCTTAGTTGGTTATGAGGATGAAACCATCTTTGCTTACACAGTCTGTACAAAAAAACAACATTTGAAACGAAACCGGCCTGCAAATCGGGAGCAGTTCAAAGAATCGAGAGCATCAGCGCCCGCAGAGGACATCCCGCTAACCAGAGAGCGCAGAGACGGCGGCCAAACAGGACAAGAGAGAAAAACAGTTCAAAAACGCACCAGTGCACACATGTCAGTACGACGGTTCAGGCAGGACTGGCTGATAGCTTGATGATAGACGGGGCAGTAATTGAGTTACTGGACCGTGATCGTTTCAGTGAAATCGCTCGAAAATGTCAGCCGTGTAAGGATAGATTGCAGCAATATTTATGACATCGTATTGTTCTGCTTTTATCTATTGTATATAAATTCTGAAGTCTTTTTTTCCCATTTAAACATCTTATCTATGTGAACTAGGATATTCATTTTGTTCATACATACAGCTTCGCGGTTCCGGTATAGGTTATAGCAATGTGGCCCCGTGTGTGTGTGATGTCAATGAAAAACTCATTTTGAAACTTGTGGAAAGAAAAAAAGAACAAGATAAGAAAAATCCCCATTTATAAACCGTTAGAATGATTTCCTTTCTGGCATTTGCATTTCACTTCAATGCCTATTTCATATAGGCTATGAGACATTCTTAGAGGTACCACTTACAAATGAGGCAGAATTAAACACTTTCCAGGTATAGATGGAGAGTATGACCCAAGAAACAGGTAGTAGTTATATTGATTACGTTATCAATAAACAGTGCCTTCTCTTTTCAGTTGTACAACAGTTGCTAAACACCTTGGGCTGGTCTTAACCAATTCACGAGCTACTGATGATCCCGAGCCTGAAAATTCGGGATTATCTCGCCCTTCATACTGCTTAATTACCATTACAGACCGGACACTTTAGCTACAGATCAATTTAATGATAAAGTCCAATGATGGTTTCATAAAGACAATTCATACCCCAACTGCAGGCCTGTAATATGGCAGCTTAAAAGTGAAAAGGACGCCACAAAAACATTTAACCAATTACACAAAAATTAAAGCGGTTTTATTAATCCTACCAAGGAGGACACACTCTGTGGGTTACTTAAAATTGAGAACGATAGTGTTTGTCAGACTGTACTCTCACAAGATGACTGTTAAGCGCACACTTCAGTGAGGAAACAACCAATACTTCAAAAACATGCATTTTTCACTCCCACCGTCCACGACACAGATCGTTGACTACTCTTTCCCTAACGTGCACTGGCTTCGTGCTACAACGGACGATCGGCTACTCACGCTGATTTTCTTACAGTATACTGTAGCAAATGGTAAATTTATCGCATCCCAGATTTTTCACTTAAAAATTACAATGAAAATAAATATAAACAGTCCAAATGCACAACTGACATTCTCCATAAAAACTATAAATAAAGTAAATGAATGCAACCTCTCGATTAAATTTATACACCCACAGCATACAAAGAGTATGCATAAAATGGCCACAAACAGCAGGTGAATTGTTCAACAATCTCCTTAACAACATGCAGTTGCGTATCGGGGCGCAGTTACTGGAATGTTGGACAGGGAATATAAAAACGAGTGTAAAACTTTCATATTATTGCACGTCTGACGTTTGGCAGCAGATCCCTCGTAAATTCGTAATGTCAGCTGAATCAACAGTTTGCGATCTTTTGCTGGAAATACGGAAGGGAATGTAGGAGAAACGCTGTAATTAATGTTGAATAGCCTGGACGATGTCGACATCAGCTTTGCTTTTCAGCTTGGGCTTTGTGTGCTGCCCACACATTACGAATTCACTGGTATCCCGAAGATAGTTCTTAACTGGCTAATCTGTATCACCTAAGAGGACCACTTTCCAGGACTCAAACTTCTGTAACCAATGGATGCGAGACGAAAGACGACGGTAGAAAAGTAACACAGCAGAAACGGCAGCATTTTCGAATTCATTTTTGAATACTTGAGAACTTTACAGAATAACAAGGTCTCCGCACAGAGAGAGTATAATCAGTCATGATTATATATGTCTTTTCAATACGATACATATCAGTGTTGGCGCAGGTCTACAAAACATGTACCATTAGGGGAGATTGTCACGACATAATGCGCTACGATTGGTGGATACAGTGCAATAACTGAAACACACTCGATTCAGTGGTATTTGTAAAATAGCAAAAACGGGATTATAAATTCTGGTTTCTACTGGGCCTGTATCAATGAAATACATTTCCTAATTTAGATTACGGTGAATATTACTTTTAATTATATGGGTCCTATATATATATATATATATATATATCGTCTATTGATTAATAAGATAGAAAATATAACTTTACGAACTGTCGTTTCTAGATCATTTTGCAAATTACGGACTTTACAGTGATTCCTTTTTAAAACTAAGGTTGAAAAATACATTAGTTTGCATAACGTCAAATTCTATAGCGAAGTGGAAACAGGGTTGAAACATTATACACGAATTTCGTTTTTTTTAGGCGGAAAAGTTAACTTTAATAACAGTGAACTGAAATGTCATTTAAATCAGCACAAAATGCGTCAATGTATAAATTAATTTACAATTAAAGCTCAGACAAGATAATAATTAAATAATTACACTCACCATAATAAGCTTAAATGTCTCAGTGATTTTTTTTTTCAGAATTAACGTAAACGATTTAAACTAACGGTGACCATCCTGCACCTTGCAAACTAACAGAGTTGTAATGACTCGTTTCATAGCTTGAGAGGTTCGAAACGTCACCTGTTTGACGTGTCACGTGACAGTGGTTTATCGCTGACTTCATGAATTCTTGCCGAACATTGGAACTTCCTACAAATTCGACGTTTATCGCTCAACCATCTCCATGTGATCTACATGAACCAATCAGAGTTAAAGTTTAAAGGAGGCATTGAATGATTCTGCCAATAGTTGCACAGTAAGTTTAAGCGCGTGTGTACATGTTCTTGGGAAGTGTAGTTTACAGAGAACTCTTACCCCTTTCTGTAGCAAGCAACGCCACATGTGTAAAACTACATTTTTCGCCATTAGGTATTATGTCGTAGTTGCATCAGACGCACAATATTGGTTTGCCGGCGAGGTAGGTTTATGAGTATAAGTAGTTTAAACGAGAAGGGTATTTTTCTATTATTAAATCTAGGGCACCACGGGCAAAATGAACCTTTTTGTGAGCGAAGGTAATCCACAGTGTATGAAGGTCTTGGCGGCAGTGGAACTGACTGGAGCGAAATGTGACATCCATCATGTCCACACGGAGGGTGAGTGAACACTTACTTACCACTACACAATTAAAAAAGCAGGCATAATTCCACCAGTGACAAATCTATAGGAATGTCTCCCGTGACAATCGGTGTTCGGCCAATCGGCTAAAAGCTACTACTGAGTGTTATAAGAGATAAAATGGTAGTTGCTGCATTTGAAATGCTACAGTGTTGCAGTTGAACACTTTCACTTCAAATGCACAGAAAGGGTGTAAGTGATGTCAGTTGGTGGCAGTGGTGGCTTGATGGTTAGGGATGTGCACTTGTAATCGAAAGATTGCAGGTTCGAATCCCCCACCAGCAAGTCACCACTGAGGTACCCTGAGCAAGGTACCGTCCCCAAGCACTGCTCCCCTGGCGCAGAATTAGCAGTCCCCTGCTATGTCACGAAAGTCACATATGGGTTAAATGTAGACACATTTCATTGTTGCGTGCTGTGCTGTGCTGTGTTAACAATGACTACTGATCACCTAATTCTCATTCTAATTTCGTACTCATTTAGTGTGACCCTTGATTCGACTCTTGATAGCATCCATATTGGGTGTGAATCACACAGTTCTGGGATGACGTGAATTTAAATAATCACTACTAAAGAGATCAAAACATGTTGGACTTGCTTCCTCAGATGTAAAAACAAAACTGGACTCCACCTTGCAACACTGACAAACCGGTTCTCCCGCAGGGTTGGGTGACAGTTTTAGAACTGCTAACCAATTTCACCTCTAATGCGATGCTATGTGACGATACGTCAATATGAAGGATGGGAATATTGAATGAGTTTGAATTCAGAATTCAGTAAAGTTCACTTCATATGGTCTGCACTGGTGGTCATGTGGTACTCTGGTTCTGTATCGTGGTGTAAGACACATGTTCCTCCTCAGCACTTAGAAGCAGAAATGTGAGCCATATGGACCTTGCCCAGGTTTGACGCCTTTTGATTTCTAGCGTTTCGGCCTAATCTCCCGTTTCTCTGTGCAGAGCGAATCGTGCCCACCCTGAGCCACCCTGTGTTGCCTGTGCTCCGGCCATCCTCAGGTGTCCATCTCTTCATGCCCAATGCCATCTGCAGGTCGGTGATTCTCACAGCATGATGGAAAGTTCTGTTGGTTCCATACATCTGCACGGTAGAAGTTTGCATTCTCCCAGTGTTGTCTCCATGGTTGATAAGTTTTTGGTTACCCAAAGGTCCTATTAGTGCATCTTTAGACCTGATCATCCACGTTCACCTTCTCTCTTGCCACCTCACAGTTAATAAGCTGTTAATAAGCGGGGGAAGATGGTGGCGCAGGAGGTAGTGCTATTGTCCGGCAACCGGAGGGTTGCAGGTTCGAGCCCTGATGCACACTCGTACCCAAATAGAGTCATTAGCTTCACGTGAGTGTTTCACAGAAGCTTTGTGGTGAGGCGTATTTCAGGCCCAATAGCACTAGTGTTATTGGCATTGAAGTATGATCTTTTTCCCCTAGGAAATGACTCTCTCTTAAGATTGCCCGAGCTTACTAACAGCGGATGGTACAGATAGCTGTATCCTTCCATGAAGATGGACCACGTTGCTCGTTCAAATCTGGATTCGAAACTAGTGATGTTTCAGTAGAACCCTCATCCAGAATTGTTTATTAATCATCATGGTAGCCACTTCTTCACTATGTGGCTATGGGGTATATTGGTATAGATCAAAGGGTCACAGTGAACTTTGGTTCATGTTTATTTACACAGTCTATTGTAGAGTACCCATATGTAGAGACTTCTGCACAGCTATCGGTCTTGAACATGATGGTGTTTTTTCTAGTAATTTCTGTAATGTGGTCATTTCAGTTGTGGCCATTCCAGTTTGGAAAGGAATTTCGAATCTTGATTCCAAGTCTTGGGTTCCTACACTCAAGGTCCTTTCGGCGTAGTGTGACCGAGGGCAGAGAGAAAATTCATGGGATTTTCCCCACGTTTCTCGTTTCCTCTTCGCAGATACCTGTTTGAACTTAGTGGACAGGAAGCCAGCAGTCAGACGGATCAGTGGCTGGAATGGGAAGCGACAGAACTTCAGGTGAGACCATCAGCTTAATGTTCATTTTTATTTGCTTGGCTGCTCTCTTGGCCTGAAGCACCTTGTGTAGTTTCTAGGTGACTGGAAGCCACTTCAGGGTACAACGATGACAGGTGATGTTCCCTCAGGTCAGAAATGCAGTTTCCCTGCCACTGCTCCACCCGGAGGCCTTGAGTCGAAGTGCTGCTCTGCTCTCTTCCCGAGCCGTGGCTGTGATTCCATGATCTGTCTTGTGTTTCTTTCAGCCCGCTCTGATGCAAGCGCTCCACCTGTCAGTGCTGCAGGCGAAGAGGACGGAAGCGGCAGAAGCCCTGGAAGGACCCCTCAGGTTCCTGGAGCAGAGCCTGAGCAAAAAACCTACTGCTTTCCTCACAGCGGTATGCTGGGTACCCACTTAAAGGGGCCTCAAAATCCTGATCGTCGTCTTAGTGTTATAACTTTTCTATTGATTCTGACTGGCATTAATTTGCAAAACGAGATTTGTGTCTGTCAAAAACATAACCCTTTTCTTTTGTCTTTGTGCACAGTTGAAAGGAAACGACGTGTGACCTCCGGTTCTTCACTACATAATGTGGCTATTTTTTTTTTTTTAATAGGAGACGGCAACAGTGGCTGACATTGTCCTGTGGGGGGCGCTGTACCCCATCCTTTCCGATGCCAGTTTCCTGCCAGGTGAGCTTGCGTGCCTGCACTATCACGCCCAGGTGCTGCCTCGTCCACCGCCCCCTTCCTTTACTCTGCGTGTCTCCCAGGTGACACTCGGCGCGTGGCGGCATGGTTCGAGCGCGTCACCGGGCTGCCGGCGTGTCAGGCAGCCGCCCGCATCATCCTAAGCGAGAAGAGTGGCAAGGCGGCGCTCAGGGGCTTTGTGCAAAGGCAGCCGGTGCCTCAGACTCAGCGGCGGGACGCTCAGCCCTGCAGCCAGCCAGAGGTGGGTGGGCGGGTAGAGGGGTGCTGTTCCCGCGGGATGGCGCCTAGCCAGCTGGCCGAACGTCCCGCCTTTCTGACATCCAGGAGAACAACAGCGAGCGTGAGATGAGCGAGGAGGAGATCCGGGCAGCCGAGGAGACGTGGAGACGACAGGTGGCTGACTTCCCCGCCCCGGCAGAAAGGCAGCACCCCATGTGAGTCGTCACGCCGCACGCGAGCACTTCCCACCATGGCGCCCACGTGCTAACGCAAGCTGATGCCTTTCCCTGCGACTCTTTGTCAGCTTGCCGCAGGAGGGTCGCCGGAACGTGCTCATCAC
>JAODKF010000138.1:2251153-2277280 GCA_026779585.1 Mormyrus proboscirostris
ACTCTTCTGGTGGAGTAAAAAAAAAAAAAAAAGCCCCACCCCCTCTTCCTTCGGCACGGCCCCGCCCAATTCAACATCACTTGCAGGTGTTGACTAGCCTCTCAATGAGAGCCCGTCTCGTTCTTTGCACCTCCTCCGCCAGCCTCTCGATCTCCGCCTTCAGCCGTTCGTTCTGCTCCGTCAGCTCCTGCACCTTCCTCTCGTTCTCCTGCTCCCGCTCCCGCCGGCTCTTCTTGGCGGATGAGGAGGACCTAGGGGCTGGGGGGCCCGGGGAGGCTGTGCAGCCCCTCTCCACACCTCTCTTGCGTTTCCCCAGCCGCGGCGGAACTGCGGCGGGTGGGGAGGAGGGGGAAGAAGGAGGAGAGCTGTTTACCAATGCGGGGGATTGAGAGGCTGAGGTGGTGGTGGAGGAGCAGGAGGAGTCCTCGTGGCCAGAGGGCGGCTCGTCCTCGCTGACCGCGGGGGAAGGGGGCTGCTGGCTGGGCGGGTAGCAGTGGCTCACCTCGGCACCCCCCGCTTCCACCAATCCCACCCCTCCCTCGCTCAGCAGCTCAAAGAACTCCGGGGGCAACAGGTCTCCCCCCGCCTCCCCACCACCGTCTGCCGCAGGGGGACTCAACCCCGAGGAGGAGGAGGAGGAAGATGAAGAGGATGGGGAGGATCTGTGGCTGGACAGCTGCTGTGGTTCCTCCTCCACAACTTGTTGGACCCCTTCGCCCCACACCTGGCCATCTGTCAGCCAGGTGAGGGAGCAGCTTTCGAGGACATCCAGGAACTCCGGCTCCTTCTGGGGGAGAAGTGGAAGAATCTGCGTGTTATGACACACTTCGTGTGGGGCGATGCAGTGTGGTAGCGCAAATCCACATAACTGACACGAATGACTCGTTTACCTCAGGACCGGGTGGGGCACGGGCATGTTTGGCCCCACCTGTATCAGAGCCCAGGATATCCTGCAGGTCTTCGTACCACGCCTCCAGCTCCGCGCCACACAGCGGCCCCACACCTGGGGGATACGGTGGGGGCAAGTGCAGCCACTCCGCAGTCATCTCACCAAACAGTCGCAACGTACAGATATGCTTCCACACAGGTACACACTGGACCTGGAGTATCAACAACAATCAGCTTTCCCCCCACATATTTAACACCAATAGATATGTGGAGTCATGGCTAATAAGTGTTACTAAAATGCATAATTAGCACTGGTAAATTACTGCTCCCCGTCTATCACGTGAGAATACGGCACCAAGCGGCCGATCGCTACACTGCATTAATTCAAAGTGGCATAGTATATAAACAATGGTGTTACGAAAGACCCAATTATTCTGACTACGATTTTTTTCCTTGATTGTGATACTTGACATACAAAAGTACAGAAGGGCTCTACATTTGATTAAGCACACTTACCTTTTTTTAAAAAAAAAAATATCCCGTTAATCAAGTCTGTCTGTGTGTTGTCGGTGATATCTCGTCCCAAAATGTCTACGGGAGGAGAGAGGGTGGAAACCAAAATTACGTTATTACCAATATACCCACCCCCTATGCTTCTTAAATGTTTGCTTGCAACAAAGCATCCGGTAAAACATCCTTTATTCTTTTACTAGGGGGGCTTAAGGACCCATTTAAAAAGAAATACATCACCTTAAAAACGGTAACATGAGAAGTAAGTGCACCATAATGGATAAATGAGCGCCAGGACTGATCCGTGTCACCTCCATGCGTAGGAATCATGTCAACGTGTTACTTCTTCGGTCTTAGGAATATTATACCGTCGTGTCCAACAAATGCAGCATTTATAATGGTTACAATTATCTACTGTATAAATGATTAACGGGACTGGGGTGGGAAAGTGACTGACGGCCAAGTACGCTGCACTCTCGCGTCGGTCCCGGGCTGCGGAATTTGGGTCACTGGTTTTCATGTAAACAGAGAGCCGGCTGGTGCTCCGTAGCGCCCCCCTGCGCCAGTCTGGGGTCTCCGCCGCTGCAGCAGGAGCCCTCGCGCAACCCCGGACCAAAATACAACGTAAAGCACAAAAACATGGCTCACGGCATTAAATATTCCTAGCATTAAATAATAAAACAACACGCCCCGATACGGGACAGTGTGTTCAGTAAGGTTGGGCGCAGACGAGACCAACTCCATTTCAACATTAATGATCAAAAATGGTTACTGCGTAGCCACTCCTTGTACTAAAAAAATACTTCAACTTATATTCAATGATTTCAAGTGAACTGAATGCCCGCGCATCAAATGTCTCATTAAAATGAATCAAGTCGGAATACTTAAAAAATAATTAGAAAGAGTAAGTAACCTCCTTACAGTTGTTACCGATCTAATTACTGCACGCTTGCCAATTGTCAAAATAAAGCCAGCAAACAAAAACAATTGGACGGAGGTGGGGATCGGACGGGTGGGCGGATGATAGGGGAACCCCGACGCGGCTGCTCGCCATCAGCCCGGCCGCCAGAAGCACGGCTCGGCTATCCAGAGACGGAGGCGAGGGTCCGCCGGCCAGCTGCGCGTCCGGATCCCCCGCCCCCTCCGTAGCGGTCAATTAATATACCAGTACCAGATACTTAAAGAACTTAGGAAAAAATAATGAGCAGCTTTTCACATGCAACTATCTATGCAAAAAGAAAATCCCCAGGCAACAAGTTAAGGCATATTCATCTTTAGAAATCACCTACAGTGATTTGAAAACGTTAAAGCAGCTGGTTAGTGTTTAACGAAGAGGCAACATTTAGAGATCTTGGGTTTTTAAAAAATAAACATTTTATTTATGACATCAAGTCAGTGTCACATAAAACAAAGAAAATCTTAAACTGACACAATGCGATGACAAAACTTATAAAGCGAAACGGCTCCTTAAAGGGACGTTTTAAGGAAATGTCTATTAAAAGACATGCCAAATTTAAAATGGCAACTCTACTCCCAAAACAGACATGGGAAAGTTGCCAGAACAGAACACTTTTCTTTTTCTCGGAAAGTTAAAAGATGTATGTTTACGTCGAGAAAAAGATTTTTCCGCTTAATCCATGCTAGTGTAGTTATGTCATTTTTAAAATTTATATATATAGTTACTTTTTGATGCAAGAGAAAGATAACGTCGTTCAGCCAGAGAAAACAGAATTAAGACATTTTGCTATGAATATTCAAATTAACCAATAAAAATCTAACAATGACGGAAATATATTACTTACCCTTTTCTTTTTATTATTTCGCTTTTTCGATTGTCTAGGGTTTGGAGTATGTATGTATTTTAGTTGAGATTGCTGATAGCTCATGTTAACCATTGTTCAGTATAAGTCACTGAATGTGAATTTTAGGAAACTCCCGGCGATCTTTATATATATAGTAGGCCAACCTAACCCTGAGAGGGAAGGGAAAGAATTCTCAACCGAACACTGATTAGCATTAAGCAATGATGGACATCTTCTTGGACCAATCGTTGACTCGGAATAACGTTCTTTTGCTTGGTGACACTCACTGTGTGGATGTGTGACAAGCGAATGGGTGGGCTTTATGTAACTTGCTAGTTGTGCCGGCCCCGATAGTTTGTGTGTTAAGAAAAGATGTGATGCAGTCATAAGACGGCCAGGACGAATTTGGGGCGTATGGGAGTCACATGAAACGAATGATGCAATCGTTGGCAACCAATTTCCATCCGGAGATAAGACTGGCAAAAACGGAGCATGTTTTATTTAACAGTTTTTCGTTAAAACATAAAAAACTATGCAAGGATATTCGAAAGTTTCCAATCCCTTTTTGCTTGCGTATGCATTAAACGAATTTCGCATCATTTTAAAGTGTGGTGTTAATTGTTTTCTTCTACCGAATATCGATTTAACAATATATGAATAGCGTTGACACGTATACATGTGGGCTTTCGGTATTTTGCGTATGTTTGGATGGGCTAAACAGTGTCCGATCGACGTATAAGTACATTTTATCTTGCATTAAACTGTGTTTCAGCTAATGTAAAGGATTGGCGAATGACCTTCGTATCGAAATCTCTTATCTAGGTATAAGGGAAATGGTTATCTAAGAACTACCTCCTTATTTTCTTTTACTTCCGGTGTGTATGGGTTATGCGTGAGCGTACACATTTGTAGCCAATTTAAACAGATACTCAGTTAAGGGCAGGTTATCAAGATATCGTTTCGTTCAGTTAGTATTTCTCTTGTCACTGGCTCGCAGCACCTGCTACGGTACCCCTTTTCAATGGGCACGGCATCCATTTTACCCAATATATTTTTTGTCACGTTTAAAGAAGGTTTCTTACGCAGCCGCTACGAAACGAAGAAAAATGTTGTTTCATAGAATGTATCCACTGTTGCAAATATAGTAAAGAAAAAACATTAAATTGTAAGAGAAACCACCCACTGTAGCATGTTTGCCCCCACATCTGTGCGATTCCGTCTAAATAACATCTCTTGCCTGCACGATCAACCCCACAAAGTGTACGACAATGCCGTAGGAATAGTGTAGGCTAAAAATGGCAATATAAAGTTATTTTCTTTTTAAACGTTGTGTTGTAAAAAGTATAGTGGTTGTTGACCAATAAAACTGACTTAATTGTGACCTACTCGTGCATTGCACCTGGTATTCAACGGTTATTAACATTCTTGAGACAATATTTAATATAATAAAAGATTCTCTGAATTCTTCTACAATTTTGAGTAGCACACGTCAAGCTGTCAACTGAAAAACGACATAGTATAACAAGGAATATGTATCTCTACATATTTATGTATAATATACATACATTAAAATATTATTTTGACCTAAAACTGAAACAGGTTGTGATCATAAATAAAACAGTCCCTAATTTAAATTTAGCAATAACAAGTTAATCAAAACTCTCCAGTCTCCAACATAGTACTGCAAAATGCATGGTGCAAAGCGCAGTGTTTATAGCCTAGCAACAGCACAAGAGGGATGTACGCAAGGATAGCGAATAGAAAAGCAAAATACTGTCTCCAGGACATCGGCTAGCGTGCGAGAGGATACGCGGGCGATACGTCACGGAACCGGTGGCTGTTGCCGAGTAGGCTAATAGCCCGTGTTCCCCACCTTCAAGTTTTGCTTTTCGCAAAAGAAAATTCTTGGCGTTGTTTTTATGTGAAACCTCGGTCGAAAATTTTATTTCCGAAATTCATTTCCAACATTTAGTAGTGGTCCACAAGCATTCTCTTCATTAAATATGTAACTATTTGTTTACCGAGAATTTCCACATATTTTGACTATTTGTGCTCGCAAGTATGTATTTCTTAATTGTAGGATATAACGGAGTAATTCATAATGAAACTGGGAGTCATAAATGTGGGAAAGAGGCATAAAATGTTTTAATATATAATGTATGCTTCAATTAAGAATTTAATTCTATTATATTACTTTAATAGTGGTAAATAGTTTGAGGAAACAAAAATGCAGTGGTTGCCAGCAGGCACATGTATCGTGTTATCAGTAAGATATATTTACCACATTACACCACATTTAGTCAAAAAGTGTCCCTTTTTCTGAACTGAAAACAGAGGGTCGTTACACACCAAATAAACAGAGGGACTAAATATTCCATTTAATATTTGTGTAAATCACACATGCAATTTGAAATACAGGTCTCAATAATACTGAAATTTGAGTAGACTGTTGTGCTACGCTAGAATGGTGCAGCAAGATAGAATCTTTTCCCATTACAATCAGGAACCTAAACATAGTTTTTTAAAAGACTGCCAGTCACGGGAGCATCATAGTCAGAGCAGTTGATTGCTGTAGCGCTGTTTAATTTACCTTCAAATTATCCACATTAAAAACAGCAATCAACAATTGATTATACAAAATCAGATATACATGGAAACAGTTGCCACACAAAAAGGAGCCAAAATAGCTTTTACCCTAGGCTTACTTTTGAAGATAACTTTTGTTTTTTTATTTGTCAAATTATGTAGCACTGCTGGCTGTTGAAGTGTAGAATATTTAAGCCACAGTAAACACATGTTTTTGGGCTGAATACAATTTATTTCAAAAAAATAATAAGGCATTTAGTTAATATGCCATTATTTCATATTTACACTATTGACTAAAGCAGCTGTTTCTGAGGGGGAAATTTATAAACAGCATCATGCAAAATATTATTTTGGCCTCATAGGGACAGTATGTGACAACAGACTGTCATGGAATTCAGTGTCAAAACAGGGTCTCTGAATACGCTCTCTGGTCCTGATGGTTCCCGGTGAGAAGTAGATCTGAAGCCTTCACAGATTCTCCTGGCTTTTTCCACACAGATGATAGCCATTAAAAAGCAAACCACCATCATGCGCCCTGATATGGCACAACAACAAAAAAACAACAATGGAAATAGGCTGTTAAAAATAACAGGACAATACATTCAGATGCACTCAAAATATTGCAAGTTCTATAATTTTCTATTTGAAAAATGTATTATTGAATAGTGCACCTAAAAATAATTGAAGGGCTGAAAGAGAAAACTATACATTTATACAGTAATTATCTATAGGCCTATTTTACTCTAAAACATTTCATCACCAAGAATGAGACAAAGTAATCAGTGTGAGGTAAAATGAAAATAAAAATGTAGTCCAGACTCTTAATATTGTTTTTCTGCCAGTTTGAGTAATTGTACACAGTTTCAATGCTATTGTGCACCTACTGATGGCCGAGTGTTAATTGGATGGAAATCACTGCAACATACTGAAGAAACAGCTGGGCTGATGGCACCTGACGTTTCCAGGGATGTTAAAAGGAGCCTGCAGCATGGAGGTCACACACACATTATGGGCTTAACAAGCTGAGCTGCAGCTGATGCACATCCAGATGGACAAAGTCAGTAAGTGAGCCAACAGTTGTTGGACAAATAGGACAGCGTGCTTACATTAAATTAAATAAGGATAGAGGAGAATTAGGTTGTTGTATCAGAGGCAACAAAGAATGCTGTTCCGGCAGAACATCTGGCCTTGAACACCAATTAGCGTCAGTGGAGGAATTTGCTCTTAGAATGAAAAAGTTGAAGATTGCATGTTCAAAATTCTTTGAGAGGGGGGAAAAGATATAAGACAGTGAGGAATTTGGAGGAATTTGCTCTTAGAATGAAAAAGTTAAAGATTGCATGTTCAAAATTCTTTGAGAGGGGGGAAAAGGTATAAGACAGTGATTCTCAAAAGTACTGGAGGTGTGTCCTGCATCAGGGAAGGTAGCGAGACTGAAAAACAATTCAGTAGTTGGTAGAGAAGATCGAAGATTAATGGAGAGGAAGTATTTTAGATTGCAGCGGAAAATAAAATAATATTCTACATGCGGGTGGAAAATGCTGAGCTCTAGGTGCTACATTTTATGAAGGTTAGAACAAGTTGATTAGCACCACATGCTTCAGCTTTAACAAATGCGACAGGGAGTAAAACTGGTGTATCAAGAACCATGAAGATGGATCAAGGTATTTATGCTCCCAAGAGGTTTCAGCAGCTGAGGCATGAGGAATGATCCATTGTTTGTTGATGACCTTGAAGTGGAAAGAGAAAAGAGGTGTGAGCTTGGATGGAGGCTGCTCTTATACCAACAAGCAGCAATTTTAGGAACCTGCAGTGAACTGGGTAAAAGTAAAGCATGGGGGTCTGAGTTCTGAATAACTATATCTGTACCCTTTTTGCATCAAGTTTTGCTAAAACCTTCGCAATGACTTCTTTAGAAATCAACATATGCAATTGCATCTTGAAAAGGGTAATTTTTGGAATTTCTCAAATTTATTAAAGAGGTACCTTGCTGACTTAAACATAATCATAAGATAATTACGTCCAGTATACAATAAATAATTACCCCTTGGTATTTTAAAATGAAAATTCTATATTTGGGCGATTGGATTTACCAATAAAGTACTAACAGCTAATTGTTCACTTTACCAAGTTTAGTGTCACTGTATAAAATACTTGTGATCTGCCCGCAGCGTAAGATTAATAGAGCGAGGGAATGGTATTTGCATCAGAAATTATTGCAGAATTTACTCCTCCAGCCTACATAATTTAAGGGAAGAATATATTAATTTATCAAACGTTTTGAAAAAGGGGGCAAATAAAATATTTAGGTGGGGTGGAAAACATACAGCACAGTCCCATGTAATTTAAACGTTTCGACTCAGTACACAGCAAACATTTTAGCCGTGTAAAACTCTCTCACATCCGCATGCATTCACGGAGCAATTTTAGGGGGCTACTGAAGCAGCTACAATGTAGACTGGGATTGCGACCAGAACGCATGCATTCCGCGAAGCTCCCTTTCCCTTATATTTTCAAATGTTCCTTTTCACGCGCCCGGTGCATTGTGGGTATGGAATTCCCAGGGCTGTCCCTCTCTAAGTGCGCATGCTCTGGGGGGAAACTCCATGATTTTTTTGGCACGGAATCCAAAGGAAAAAATAGGGAACTTGGAAACGGGAATGGTCTAAAAGGCGCACCAGAGAGTCAAAAAATCCGTACAGAACACATCCCTGTGCGGCTAAAACGCTTTCGAAGCAGCAGCAGCGCGGTTGCACGAAGGCGATCGTCTCTTGCTTGTGGACTGTGGGGACCTTCCCGAATTTAAAGTCATTTGCGACAATGCAACGGGCGCAATAAAAAACCCCTGCGTTATTGCCCTTTGTTTTTTAAGAGGACTAGTAGACGGAGATAAGAGAGAGGAGGAGGGAGGAGAAGAAAAGAAAAGCAAGAAAGGAAAACATCTACGTCTAGCAAATAACAATCGCAAAAGTGTCAAATAACCCGTCGGCTATCTCTGTCTGCATCGCAGGGAAGAAGCAGGAAACTTCGTAAACAGAGGTACGTTGCTGCCTATATTTAGCTGGGTAGTTAGCAGGCTAGCCGGCTAGCTGTGTGTGTATCCGTGAGTGTGAGAGTGTGCGTGTGTGGCAAGCCGGGACGCAGTATTTTTTTAAAGAGTTATTTAAGATGTTTTGCCACATGCAGCTGTTGGTACTTAGTTGCATGTTTGTTTGTCACCATCACTTCTGCCAGCGGCAGAGTCATTGCATTTGGGACCTGTCCACTTTATGATTCGCTAACGGAGTAATGGTGCATATGTTTGCTGGCGAAATAAGGTGCATGTGTCAAATTTATACTCCATTCTACACCCAGCAAGCAAAATGGGCGTTTTGACAGAGTAGAAAGGAGCGCACTCGCCATCTGTTTGCATTAGCTATAAATAACGACCGATTTCGCTAAACGCCGTACTTTATCTTTAATACGTGTTTAGGGGCTGGATAAAAGGCAAGCTGTTTTACTTAGTCGGTAAAATTTGCTGCTTGTCATTTTAATTCTGAATTTGCAGCTAATTGTATTAAGACTTTTATTTCTTTATAGATTATAACATTACGATTATTTTGTTGGTGGCCATTGCTGTCATGTTATGAAGCCACCTATAATAGTGTAACTTAATGTTACAATATTGAAATCTGACAGATTGGTAAGCTTGTTGTTGCTATACATTTAAGATGACAATTTTTAATAGTTTTTTTTTTTTAAAAAAAGAATTGGCCTTCTTTAATGTAGTGTGCTGCTTATGCTGAAATATGTTTGTGTGAGCATAGTGACTAGGTCAGGTAACCATTTTTTTAGGTTCGCCTTGATGATGCCTGAATTTCCAAAACATGCCTTTTGGCAGCAGAGCATTGCAAAAGGACTTTCACCTCTCGTCCACCATGTTCCTTTGCCTCAGTTACTTGTGATCCCTCCTGTCCAGAGTGGCTATCAAGTACTTGAAGGGTGTTGTATATGTCAGTGTGTTTGAGATGCATAACATCAAACCAACCTAAACCTTTAAGTGTTCGTATGCAGGTCTGAGTACAGTCACACATTGTTTATTTTAGCTGTTGTCACTTCTGGATGTTTTGTTTTTTTTTTTTTTGATGTTTTTGTTTGCTGTATCATTGGTCCTGTCAGTTCCCAGTTTATGGTCCCCCTCAGAGCAGCTCCTTCTTGGAGCATCTCTTCGCTCTGCTCCAATTCTGTACGAGTGTACAGAACTTCTGCTTCTTTTATCTTTTCCACCCTCCACTGTCTTTGCTGCTGTCTCTTCTTGTTTTTCTTGCTTTGATTAGTCGATTTTGCCACCTCCCCCTTTCTGTGCCCGTTTTAACCCCCTTTCCCCCTCTCCTGCTCACTTCTGTTGTGCATCTTGGGGGGGGGGGGGGAGAGAGAAAGCAACTGTCAAGACTTCAAACGCGGGAGACCCTGTGCCGGTTTTCACACCTTCAGGATCTTCCTTGTTCCTCTGCGTCTCCCTCCGTGTTTGCCCTCCGGTGTAAGCAGAGTTCACACTTGGTTATTTACAGACCTGTTTGGACTGCCTAAAAAAAAAATAAAGATGAAGAGGGAAATTGTACCATGCCAGTGCTCTCTCTTGTTGTCGCCTCACAGCCGATGGCACAGAGTGAATCTTATGGACGTTGCTTTTGGTTTAAACCGACCCTCTTCTATGTTACAGCTTTGTCACACCGAGGTAGGGGTGGCGATCGCGGACGGCGGTACCGGTTTCAGGTCTGAGGGGAGTGCCGTCAACTTGTCCTGGGTCCTGGCCCGCCCCGGGGTCCCGCTGGGTCTCGTCCGTCGGAAACCATGTGCTTTGAAGGGTGGATTCCATGGACGGCTCCAGTCGCGGTTTTGTGAAGATGAAAAGGTAGGATCGGTGCCCTTTCAGGTTGCCAAGAGGAATTTTTGCTTTTCTGTCGCGTTTATTGCCATGTGCACATTGGCCTGGGGTACCACGGAGTGTGTGAGATTAAAACTTGTATGGATTTTCCTGTTGGCCAGAAGTTTTAAATGGAAAAAGTGAACTCAGACTCTCACGACTACAGTTTTTCTTACCACCCTTTTTTCATATTGAATCTCTTTCATCACTTAATCTAAAGAGTGGCAGGTGGGGGAGGGAACCGTCTTTCTCCATCCTCATTTCCACATCTGGTTACTTTTTAATCTACCCTCTACCTGCTCCCCCCCCCCCCCATCCTGCTTATTCCGTGAGAAGGTTCTGGAAGCCTGAGGAGAGAAAATGACGGGAGGCAGTGAGTGTGATGCCAAGGATGACGTGCCTGCTTTGGCAGTGCAGGTTCCTGTCGGCTGGCAGCGGAAAGTGGAGGGGGGGTCGGTGACCTATATCAGGTAAACACACCTTAATTATTTAATTAGTTAATTATTGAGGGCTGGACTATAAGTTGCATGTGTGCTCCTATTTCTACAAGATTCATCTTGTTTACTTCTGTGATTATTATTATTATTATTATTATTATTATTATTATTATTATTATTATTATTAATTTATATTATTATGGGTGGAGTTGCGGCTCTGAGGCCAAGGATCTGTGCCAGCAACTGGAAGGTTGCTGGTTCGAGTCCCGTGAATGCTAGGGATGATCCTACTGCATTGGGCCCTTAACCTGCAATTGCTTTGTCCTGGGTATGATTTTAATCTACCCTGTAAGGAGGTCCTCCAATTTACAGGGATAATTTGGGGATTGGTGGCAGGGTTGACACTCCAGCCACTAGAAAGAACTCGCACTGTCCCTAGTGCGGTGCTGAGGTATCACCCGGCACATGGCTGCACTCAGGTTCTCATCCCTGAGGTGGTTTGTCATGTGTGGGTGCAGTAACACGCTGTAATCAGTGCATCCTCCTTACATCCTCTATTATTATTATTATTATTATTATTATTATTATTATTATTATTAATATTATTAATCTTATTGCTTCTTTATTTTTTTCCGGCTCTCTCTGCACCTTCCTTCTAGCCCCAGTGGCACGGTCCTGTCTTCACTGGAGGAAGTGAAACTGTATTTGTTGACAGACAGCACCTGTAAGTGCGGGCTGGAGTGTCCGCTCGTCTTGCACAAGGTGAGGGCACCTCCTGCACTTTGCGTCTTGTGGTGAGTGGTTCAGCGGGCGAAGCCTCGGCGCTTGTGATCGGAAGGATGCCGCTTTGAGCCCCGGCCTCGGCAGCTTAGTCAGATGTCCGTAGGTCCTTGAGCGGGGCTCTCACCCCCCAGCTTAAGGGGCACTGCACTCTGGCTGACCCTGTGCAGTGACACCCCCCACCCCAAGCTTGCTCTCAGCAGCATATGTGTCTCATGGAGAGCAAGGTGGGGTAGGGGAAAATAGAATTTTCCCACTGCTATTCATCTCTGTCTGCCTTCTAGGGGTCCAGACTTACCTGGAGGGAGACAGCCAGTTGGTTTTAGGTGTGGGAATTCGTGCACAGAGATCTCAGGGCAATGACCAGAAATGCTAACTGCAGACCGTGGGATTTGATCTAGTTACTATGCTGGATATTGCACGTGTTTTGACCTCTTGACCCCACAATGACCCACCCACCGGTCCCCCTTTTCTCGCAGGTGTTTAACTTCGACCCGGCGGCAGTGGTCCGGCAGCGCTGCCAGCAGCCTGGAAAGGCCGAGGAGGACATGACCAAGCTGTGCAACCACCGGCGGAAAGTGGTTGCCATGGCGGCGCTCTGCCGCAGCATGCAGGTCCCTCCGATGCTCCCCTCCACCTGCGGCGCAGGTACGGCTGGCCCCCACGCCTCGCTTGTGCATGGTATGGATCGGTGCCTGCTGTCAGGTGTGTCACCGTTCAGATTTACAGCCAGACTCGGGAAAACTGGGCAAACTTTCTTCGCAGTTTGTTCGGTGTGCTCCACGATAAAGCGAGCTGTTTAACTAAAGATTTTTATGTTCATATATCTCGGGTGTAATGTTAATGATTTGCATGTAACAGTTTTTATTGACTGGGTAGGCTGAATGAAGACAGGATGGATATATAGCATTTCAAAGCCTGATTGACAGAACGGAGACAGTGTAGAGGCATAAGTTATAGAAAAGAGGTCTGAGGATGATAGATGAATTTTAGGTCTAGTTTCTGGCTGCTGGACCCAGGTGCCTGTTGCATGCGGAGGTCACGTTGCCTCCACAGATCCATTCTTACTGCCCGCATGGTTTCGGACACCTACTGCATTCTGTTTTGCATGTGGTGGTTGCCCCTGTTGAGCACCAAGGTGGACAGGGTCTGTTTATTTGACAATTGAGGGCTTTGTCCTCTGTCTCTTTCTCACAGGGGGTAGTTCTAGCACCATGGACGTCAGGGACCCAAAAGCGGGGTCCACAGGGGGCCTTGAGGATGGGGGCCACTGCACTTACTCCCCTCGACCTTGCCTGTCCACTCCACGCAAGCCCAGCGATGGTGCCGGTCCTGGTCCACCAGGGAATATCTCCAACTCAACCCAGCTCCCCTCTGTCCTTTTCCCTTACAATGGCTCCTTAGTCCTCCCACACTCAGGCTCTCGAGTGCAACTTTCCCCCGAGCTGGTGTCACTTTCCCGGAAGCTGCCTTCTGTGTCACCTGGGTGTCCTCCATTCCCAGGATACGGTGCCCCTCCGAAGTACCCCCACCCTTCCCAGAATACAGTGCAAGCCCAGAGGACAGCCTGTGCTCTGGATGCCCCTGGTTCCTGCAGTCCTGGCGCTCACGCCAGCGTTCATCCCCTGGATGTATCTCGGTCTTCCCCCTCCCCTGCAATGAGGGCCAGTCAAGGCGGCTCCTCAGGGGCTCATGACAGCTCACCCTCCCCATTTTCATGTTGCCCCTCTCCTTCTGGGAGCCTGGACCGTTTGTCTCCGCAGCAGCGATCCCGCCACTCCTCGACCTCATCCTCCTCTCTGTCCGAGGGTGGAGCCTCTGGGATGGTGGCGACCACTTATCTGCCCGGGAGCAAGCTGCCCTTAACTACGCTTGGGGGGTCTCCCAAAGCCTTCCCCCCCATCAGTCCCAAAAGCCGGCTCGAGGGCAGGCTGCAGCAGATTAAGGACTGTGGAAAAGGCAGTGCCCCTCCAGTTGCCCAGACCCCCCACACGCAAACCAACCAAAGCAACTTTCAGACCCCCTCGCCTCTCACGACACCCCAGTTTGCCTCTGACAGGAAGGGTGGGCCACCAGCTGCCAGTGCTGGCATGGTGGGACTCCTCGGTCTCCCGCTGGGTCAACTCCTCAACCAACAGAAGCACCAGCAACATTCCACCTCCTTCCCGGCCAGCAGCCTCCTGTCCGCTGCAGCCAAGGCTCAGATGGCCAGCCAGAGGAGTCTGAGCCAGACTTCAGCCAGCACTGCTAACTTTGGTGGCCCCACCCCATCCACAGGTGCTGGCTTGGAGACCCAGCAGCCCAAGGCACCGGTCAGCACTTTACACGGCACTGTCCGCCCAGCTGTCCAGCCCCCTGCGGCCACTCTCCTTGTGCCCCACCCCTCCGTGTCCCGTGCACCTCGTGCGCTCTCCATCGCTCTCCTGGACAAGGCGACACGGCGGAGACGCCAACGGCGCTCACCCACGGTGCTCACCATGCTCAAGGAGTCTCAGCTGAGGGGCCTGAGGGCGCCGGGGGACTCTGCCACACTCCTTGCCTCATCCCCGCCTTCCCCTGCTCCGGTTCTGCTCCCCTCCCACCCAGATGCTCGCCACCTCCTGCAGCCCCCTCGCTCCTTAGCCAACTCGCACATCCTGCCCAAGCAGCCAGACTTACCGGAAGACAGAAAAGTGGGTGCTCCGCCCTCCCAGCCTCCAGCCCAACCTCTCTCAGCCCTTCTACACCTGCTGAGCATCCAGAACTCCCAAGTGGTTCCCAGCCTGGGCCTGACTGTTCCAGTCCCCAAGCAAGAGCACAGCCTCTCCTCTTCCCCCAGCACTGCCCTTGTCCAGCCAGTACAATACCAGGGACCTGTTGTACCCCAAATGCAAGCTGCTCACCAGCAAACCCAAAGTCTTGCACCTTCAGCGGAAGAAGCAGCCCCATCGTCCTCCTCCCAGCAACCCATCCCCCTGGTTGCCGTAGCCCAAGAGATGGACGGTGGTCTCCGGACTGGACCAAACCCTACACTCGCTTTCAACTCACCGAGTGCCGCCACTGTACCTCTGTCTCAAGATTTTGGTGCCCATGTTCTCAGCGTGCTGGGCCAGATGCCCCCTTCTCCGGTGCTGCCGTCTGTGACCTTGGAGGAGAAGAACCCTGGGCTGAAGGAGGGGGAAAGTGGTTCTATCGAAACCAATGGCACGTCCACCCAGAGCCAGGCTGACTGCACTGGAGGTTGGTCTCACTTTACACAACCTGTTCTGATTCATTCGTCTTCAAGCTCGAGGATGCTGAACAGCTTTTAGTAAGATCCGTTTGCAGAATGGTCCCGTTGAATGATAAAAGTAAAAGTGTTTTTCATACCATGGGCAGTAACGTATGAGTACAGCTGTAATGAGGATGTCTGTTAGACTGATCACACCTTTCTTCCCAGGTATGGAAAAAAATATGTGGGTTTTACTTGGATGACTCATTGAAATCAGAGTAATGTATCATTTAAAGTTGTGCAGCCTCCACCTGGTTCAGTGTTATTACTGGAGGCCTCAGGGCTTCTGTCCTGGGGTCAGTAAAACAGTCTATTCCACAATGCCGTAATCTGCGTAACTGAGACATTCTGGCACGTTTAAAGGAATTGGGTAAATTTGAAAATGGCACTAAATTAGGTGGCATGGCAGACAGTATGTCGAGTGGTTGCCAAGCGACACTTCAGAAGTAAACCGACACGTGGAAGCTTGAAATGTAGCAAAGATTTGAATGATGCAATTGATTTGTTGTTTGCCAGTATTATGGTATGGAAGGCATGGCTATAACAGCAACTGCATTTGAGAAAAGTCTTGAAAATTGCATCGACGCCGGACAACTCTGTAGAAGCTGTCAAGAAAGAGAGATGTGGGTGTCAGTGGCCCCGTGGGGCTTCAGCAGGGTCTCACCTTTGGACGCTCTGCACAGCTTCGGTCCATTTTGCTCAGACGGATATTTGGGTGCGAGAGCAAATCCAGTATAGAACTATGGAAACGGCCCCTGCTCTCAGAAGTTGGCCATACAAGGGCAGGTCTGAACGGCTGAATCTCCTCAGTCTTAAGTAACGGCTGTGTTTTGTGGAAGTAGATATGAATAGACAAAGTCAATGTCTAGATTTAAGGACATGGGGCCTCAAGTGGAAATTTGCTGAACACCCATTAAGCATAGAACAATGCTATAATAATAATAATAATAATAATAATAATAACAATACTATTGTTACCACCACTAATAATAATATTATTATTATTATTATTATTATTATTATCATTGTCATCATCGACATAAGTATTTTATTGCTATTATTGTAGGTAAGGTATTTCATTTATTTAAGATTCCTATTAATATAGTAGATATGCAGTAATTTTCACAAAATTTGAATACCACTCAGAAAATATGTAAATGAGCAAGGCAGATAGAATGTCTCCCCGTTTGTAATATCTATGCTTGTAAGACAGCTAAAGTAAATCAAAATTACTTTTACTGTACTTAAAGCAGTACTCCATATGAGGTCAATTTTTGCTGCACGCTTTGGAGGTTCAGTCCAGATTAAAGATTACCCATACCTCTGAAGCCCCGGGGGGGGGGGGGGGTCTGTTTTAGCCTCTATATGTAGGAAGAGAACTAGTCGACTTTTAAGGTCTGGTACATTTTAAACCAGTTTCAGTGTTTTAACATTTGAAAAACGTGACGGCTTAATTATCAATCCATTATCGACATTTTAAAATATGGAACAGTGCTTACCGTCTGGGTAGGTCTTCCCATATTTACTTTTCAGTGTGTAGTACTAGTATGCTTTTTTTGTTGTATATGTTATTAATATCACAAAAAAGTGTCTGAGGTATTTCAGAACACATTCCCTGAAACGTGCTACAGAATTAGTCCCCGGGGTCTTGTTTGGGTTCAGGGGAATAGTGTTCTAGTTATACAGCTCCATAGAAACCAGGCGCTCACACTGGCCGTATGTTTACACGGTAAAACATTAAGCTGGTTTTATGAGCTGCCCGATGGTTTAGTACCCCGTGCTCTCGTCTGTCTCCCGCAGCCTCCCTCGTCCCGCTGGAGTCTCAGGAAGCCCCGAACGCTCGGCTGCCGCCTGCCTGTAGCCCCGGTCCGGGTCCCGTGGGGACGCCGACTCCCCCCGGCGCGGCGGGGGACCCCAGCGGCCCCCTGCAGCTGGCCGACACCTTCCCCTTCATGAATCAGGACCAGCTCCTGCAGCTCCTCTCCGCTAACACCGGGCTGCCCTCCCTGCTGAGCCCCCCTTTCCTGAGCACCCCACCCATCGGCCTGTGGATGGGCGCCCAGCAATCCCACCCCCCCTCCCAGCAGCAGCCCGGTCAGCTCGGGCCCCCCTCCCAGCTAAACCTTCTGCCTTCCATACTGGGCGCTCAGGGAGACTTGCCCATGAACCTCCTGAGTCTTTTGAACCCGCCACCCCCTCCGGCCGCCTTGCCCTCCCCAGGCCAGACGGGGGACGTGGGTGAGAAGCCGGGGCTGCAGGCTCTGCTCATGGCCTCATTGCTGCTCAGTCAACAGCAGGTGGCGGCCATGTTGCCCCTGGCTGGTCTGGGCCAGCTCAACCTGGATCTCCTCCTCCAGCAGCAGCAGCAACAGCAGCCGTTCCCTCCACTCCAGGACAGCCTTACCCTAGAGAAGACTCCAGCCCTCCTGGACGCCCTGCTCTCTGGGTCGGGGCTCCAGGAGGCCCTGCAGGGTGCATCGCCTCCAGCAGAGGGTGCTCTCCATGCCCTCCAGTCACTACTTGTCCCCGCCCCCCTCCCGCCACCAGCCCTGCTCTCCCTGAACCCTGCCCTACTGGCTGCTGCCCTAGGTCCCACCGATTCCACACCGGCCCCCCAGAACTCCCCAAGTCCCCAGCAGTCTCATTCTCAGGTGGGCCTGTAGATTGCTTCCTATTGACTTTTTCCTTAGACTTTTCCTGCTTAGTCTGCTTAGTACACATGGAATCTTATATGTGGTCACCTCTGTTAGCAGAAGTAATTGGTTGACCTTCTTCCTTAAACTTTTGTATTTCTGCTCTGAGATGAAATGATGCTGTATTAGCCATTTGTCGAGGTACATTCCATAGTTCTGTTTGCGTACCTCATCATGCTCTCCTGTCAAACGTGTGCAGGGTCAGCCATTTATCTGGAGCCTTTGGGGTGGCAGAGTGGCTCCCAGTACCGCTGTAGCGTCGTATAAGCAGGGTTGGGGGTTCGAGTCTGGCCTCCGAATTCGTGTCTCTATGTGGACTGTGTAGGTTCTCTCAGTGTTTTATGGGTTTCCTCTGGATATTCTGGCTTCCTCTTGCGGTCCAAAAATATGTGGTCTGGTAAACTGGTGTCTTTCAGTTACCCATAGGATGCGAGTGTGTGTGCTCTGTGATGGACTGGCTTCCCGCCGGAGGTTGTCCTCCACCGCGTTCTGCCTTGTGACTCCTGGGATAGGGTTCAGAGTTATCGAGACCCTGAATTGGATCAATTATGAAAGACTGATGGATGGATGGGCAGATGGATGGATGGACGGACCGTATTATGGCGAGTTGTGAATGGCTTTGGTTAGGACACTGTGCCTGAGATCAGAAGGTCGCTTGTTCACTTCTCAGCATCGGCAGAGTTCTTTCACCATTGGGGCGCTGGGCGAGGCCCTTAACCTCCAATTGTTCCAGGGACTGGCTGACCCTGCTTTCTCTGAATATGTATGTTGAAAGAGAATGTATTTTTCTTGAATTAAGGCATCTGCTAAACCAGTGTTTCCCAATCCGGTCCTTGGGGATCCATAGTTGGTTCATATTTTTGCTTCCTCTGAGCTGCCTGCCAGACAGTCCACTGGGAGCTGGGAGGGAGCAAAAATGTGGAATGTCTGAGTCCCTCAGGACCAGATTGGGAAACGCTGTACAAAACAAAGAATAATAATAAATATCAGCTGGCCTGACTGTTCTCTGCGTTGCGGAGGCTTGGAGGAGCTGACGCTCTCTGTGTACCTGTGCAGGTACATCTCCCCAGTCCGTCCGTGGGCTCTTCTACGGTGGCCTGCTCGGCGCTGACACCCGGAGCCGCTCCGGACGGCGTGGACGCCACCGCCCCCGTGTCGGGCCACGGGAAGAACGGTTCCTCACCCCCGCAGCTCTTTCCCCCCCTTCTACCCCCCGGAGTCCTTGGTAAGTGGGACTTAACGGCACGTTACGTTCATTCAAAGAAGGCATTCGATCATGTGGCCAATGAAAAATGCCTAATGGCAGTTTTAAGTCTATGCTCAACTGTAAATGCTAATTTGAGCATATTTTTGCTTTTCCAAACAAAAATAGCTTCTGTTGCCACCCAAAAAACCTCTTAAATGAGCATAACCTACATTGGCATAAAATGCAAATTTTGCTGACTGACTGTATTTACATGCTTTTTATTTTATATTTATATTACTTTGGCAGTTACATTGTTGTTTTGCTGACATTTTTACAAACTTTATCCTTTAATATTGGCTTTTATATCTGTTTTTCTCACTGGAACAATTCAGCCTAAGCAGGTCACCCAAAGGTACAACAGCAAACACCTGTGACACACTCTAAGGTCTAACACTGAACACTTCTTGCATTAGTAAACATTAGTATTCTACTTTCTATGCCAGCAGAGTTTATTCTTGTATAAAATTATTCAATGGAAGGCAGCTTACCATGTTAAAATGTGCCTTTCTAGGTGAAGAAACTCATTTGTTGAGTTGCTCATTCGATTTCCCTTAAAGAGAAGGGGGTATCTCTGGCTGGATGTGTTATGGAGGAATTTGTGTTCGCAGGTGACCTGGCAGCACTGGGAAGCCTAAACAGCCTTCTGGGCCCCGGGCCCCTTCTGCTGCCCCCTATGCAAACAACTGCACTTGGGCTGCCCCTCCTCCAGGGGGCAGCACCTGGGCTCAGCCCCCTGGCCTGCCTCCTCAACAACCTCCAGGTAGGCCAGCCTCCCATCTGCACCTCCACAGCCTGGCTTGTGGCTGGTGACAGTCACAATAACAATAATGATGATGGAACCCTGCAGTTTGGTTTATCCATCCATCCATCCATCCATCCATCCATTCATCCATCCATTATTGGGGGTCGGGTTGCAGTGGCAGCAGTCTAAGCAGGGTTGCCCAAACCTCCCTCTGACCAGCCACCTCCTGAAACTCCTCCGGAGGGGATATTGAGGTGTTCCCAGGCCAGCCGAGAGCTATAATCTCTCCCGCGTGTCCTGGGTCTGCCCCGAGGCCTCCTCCGGGTTGGACACGTCCGAAACACCTCCCCAGGGAGCCGTCCAAGAGGCATCCTAACCAGATTCCCGAACCACCTCATCTGATTGCTTTCAAATGTCTAATTCTGGCTATGCTTATATGCAAAAAATTAGATATTTTGTTGATCATATATGTCAGCTATATGGAATTAATAGATTTTTTTCCAGACCACGATATTTTCACCCTTACAAAGTGTCTTGCTAGTGCCTGTTGTTTCAGCTACTGATGGTAAAAATCCACAGACAAATGGATTACTCTGGTCTGATTGAACCCACTTTACAAAGGAAACTCAGTTAGTTTCCGTTTGTTTTATGCAGCCAGTGATTGACAGTGCATGGTACTTCCACCATATATATATACCCACACAAACACATAGTTAAGCAGCTGCTATTTTTATATTCTCTGACTTAAGCTGTCCGGATAAAACCCTGTTCTACTTTTCTTCCTTCAGCTTAATATGGGTCCTGCCCTTACTGTGGGAGGGGAAAAGCCAATCAGCATGCAGGACACAATTAGCTCCACCCCTCTAGATGAAGTCCCAGCCAATCAGTTGGAGCCTGCGCCTAGCCCCGGCCACTCCCTGGAATCTTCGCAGCAGAGGGAGGCACCAGCAGGGGGCCTGCTCGACCCCTACGGCTCCTTCATGGACACCATCTACACGTCTTTCCTCCAGGTCAGCGGCAAGTGTCCCGAAGGGCTTCCTTGCCAGGCTGAGGAAGGCACCCACAGTCCGCCTTCATACCCAGGGGACCCCCTGGGCACTCTCCCACAACCAAGCTCGCCCCCGTCCCTGAGTCCACGGCGAGCCTGCTCTCTGCGCAACCCTGACCTGTCCAGGCTCAGCATGGAGGTCGCCCAGTCTCCTGCGCGTGGCACACCCAAACTCAGTGAGGACAGCACCTCCTCGCCTCCCCCGAGCAAGCAAGGTATCGCCGAGGGTCTCGGCGAGCCTCCCCTACCTCCCGCCTTCCCTGAAGAGGCCAAGACGGACTGCTCCTCCGTCTGCCTGTACAGCAACGGGCTGCCCTCGGACCACGGGGACGATGCGCAGGCGGACTCGCAGCCGCAGCCTCTGGGGTACCTCGCACCCCGGGAGGGTGCGGGAGGAGCGGGACAGGATGGTGTGGCGCACGGGGACACGGCACGTGAAAGGGTGAGTCCGACCTCGCTCGAGGCTCCTTTGCTCTGCACTCAGGCATACCGAATGCGACGCGTGTTTTTGTTTTGTTACTATTGTATCCCTGTACAACCCTCCTTGTCATTCTGCTCCAGGGGCCAGCAGTGCAGATAACAGGTGCCCGGAGAGGTCGGAAAAGGAAGCAGACGTAAGTGAAGTGCTAAGAACAATGGAAGACATTAATTAATAAATGATCCCAGTCATCTAGACTATGTACCTTTACATGCCGCTTCAGCCCCATTCAAGCTCCGGCTCATTTTCTTTGAGTCCTGTGAATAATTGGTACCAAAGCTCTGGTTAAACCTCTAAACAGGGCTGGTTGTGACCTTTAACTTCTGCTGTGTGTATAAGAGTGAGCATGAGTCTTGTCTGTTTTTATCAGGCTGCAAAGGATGCTGGGAAATCCAAGGGACGTGGACAGTGGAATCGCAGAGGAACAGAGGGCCACGGTGAGGCTCAACTAGACCAAACACGAATATAAAATATGCTAAATATGATCATGATATCCGCTGAATTTATAATAATAATCGATAGTTTATTGATCCCCATGGGGAAATTCTTTACACCTCCCTCAACTTGCTCTTTGTAAGCAAGCTGTCTGTGAAGGGCAGCCACCTGTTGGGGCGCCCAGGGAGCTGGGGGTTAAGGGCCTTTCTCAAGGAGCCGCAGACGTGCTGAGGCTGAGTTTGAACCGGCGACCCTGTGATTACAGGCACACAGGCTTAGTCCACTGAGCCACACGCTGATGAGTGATCCGTACCTATTTGACGGATCAGGTATCGGATACATGTGACCAATCCACGTCTGATACTCATTTAGTTTTTGGTAAAAAGATTTTCTGACTATTTCGTGTTAAATCTATTTATACAATCAATCGCATCACAGCTCTTTGCCATTTTAGATGTATTTTCTGCAGCATTCAAGTTGAACGCTAACGCTGCCCCTCAATGGGTGTGAGCGCAGTGACTTCCGCCTGCTCTGACGTCATGCACATACCCTTCGCAGTAGGTGGAGCGTAAGAACGTCGGATTAGAGGGCGATGATCTTGGAGTTTTTACAGTAGCACAGTGGGTTTGCAGTCTTTGTTAAATCAGTTTTGAGAGGTGGGTGTAGCATTCAATGGAAACGAAGCTTGTCAAGTCAATGCGAGTAATATGGGGGGGGAAAAGCAGTGTATGATTTGGGAGTCATCGGCTTGCGCTGTTTTGCACATTCACTGCAGCTTGTGATACACAAGGGGCAAGTTACAGTGTTTCCAGTGGGAGGAAAATTGTGGGGCGTTATAAGCATTCTGAGCATTCGCCACTGGAGTTTCTGTAAGACTGAACTGCAAATGCCTCAAATGCTTAAAACAAGATCTACAAACAAGGTGGAACAGTATGCCGTGTATGTTTCTAAAAGCTTTTTGGCATACATTTTCTTTTATTTGAATTTACGAGTTTTAAAAAGAGCTCTGGCGTCAGATTGGTACTCATTGACTGATACCTTCTGTTCCGGTATTGCGATCGTAGCAGGACTGAATAAGTGGCATCGGTGCACTCTAATGATTACTATTAAAGTAAGAAGAGCTCTTGTATCGGAAACTGCATCGGTTTCAGCAGTTGTGTATTGGAATTGGATTGAACAGAAAAAAATTTGGATCGACCCATCCCTAATTAACTTACAAGGTTGGTTCCTACAAAGTTCTTCGATATCCTGACAGAGGAAACTCACAAGTGAAAGTAAATATTCAGGTGATTTATCCTCTCATCCCAAAAAAAATACCTAAATAGCATATGAAAGCTATATAAGGTCTGCAGTCTTTCATAAGTCAGAGTTGCAGTAGTGATTAAACATGACCTTAGGCAGCAAGTGTTTCTTCAATGACACAATGGTGCAATTGTAAGTTCATTTTTGTATAAGGCACAAAACATTGGGATTGCCAGTTATTTTGCTATTGATATTTAAGGGCTGAATGAAATGAGTAATGACAGGTCAGGGAGTTCTGGGTAATTGGACAGGTGTAGATGGTTCACAAACTATGGCGCTGAGTGAAATCTGCAGGGCTTGTCCTGGGAAGTAACGTCCTCATAAACCTGTTTAGAAAAAATGCCCCAGGAGCCAAGCTGCAGTCTGTGGTCCCGCACTGTGCGGCTCGGGAAGAGCGTGCTTGGGTAGCCCCGCCTGACAGCCCAACTGGGAGCAAGGCGTGCCTTGGAGGGCACTGAGCCAGGAAGTGTTGCTTCCTGGATACTGGTGTTTCTGAACAGTGTGGCCTGCACTGATGTAGAAGCTCGAAGGTCCGTTCCCTTTCAGGTCTTTGTGATGTTCTCCTGCATACATACAATGACATGAACCATCTGAAAGGCCAACAAATGGCCTCATTATTTATTATAATTATTTAGCTGTAAACATGAACAGTATGTTAATGGGTTGTACTGCATTTACCAGTATAGAGGTATGAACGAGTCTAAAAACGCTACTAAGGTGCTGGGCACTACTCCTGCCCCCACTTGGCAAATTTTATCAGGGGCACCCCCCACTGCCCGATGTACCACTCCGTGAAATTTTAATATGACATTAAGCAGCCTAGGGACATCAAAAGGTCTGGAAGCTCTACAGTAGAGGATCAAAGTCCTGTTGAGTTTGCAAGCCTACCCTATATGTCAGGTGAACTGGTAACACGCGCCCTACTAAAGGTGTAACTCATCACCATGATACATAGCGCGGGGATGAGTTCCAGATGACTAGTCGCAAAAAGGAAACCATCCAGCGAGATCTAAAGGTTGTGACCTCGTGTTTGCAGACGCTGCAGCCGAAACCAGAGAGGGCCGTGAAGAGCAAGAGGAGAAGGGTTTTCAGGTAGCAGCGGAGGGGGTCGATCCCGGGCAATCCGGCACCACCACGCGGCCGCTGGCGTCTGCTCCCGGCGTCCCCACGAGCTTGCCCGTCCCCACGGCGCCACCGGCTGGTCCTCGAGCAAACAAGGGTCACATTGCAGTGGGAGGGATGGTGTGTGAGTGAACAGAAGGTGGTGTGGTTGAAGGAGTGGAAAGGGAGAAAAATAGCGATTTGCCCTACCCTTCAATTCTGTGTGTGTTTTTCTATGTTTATATAGCAGTTGCATATTAGAGATGTCTGTGGAAAAGCGTGTGCGTGCTTGCGTGTGTGTGTACGCGTGTGTAACTACATCAGGGTTCCAGGAGTTGACTTGAAACGCCAGACTACCAGATTGTTGCTGTGAAGGCGTCAGGCCCCCGGTGCCCTCTGGGCCTGAGCTGCCATTGGTCGCTTCCATCACACACAAAAGGGATTGGCTGCTACACTCCCTCACACAGCAAAACCTTTTTTTTTTTTATTAAAAAAAATTCTAAGTCTGTGATCAGACCCTTTGCTGGGCAACTAGGAAAACAGGCACTAACTATGACGACCTGCCCACAGGCCGTAGGCGGCCTCCGTTTCCCACGTAGGAATAAACACTGACTCTGTAGCTGTAGTGGGTCTTCAAACTGGTCACCGGTCCCTTTACCAATACGGGCTCCAGTTACTTATTGTATTTAAATAATGAAAAGTTATAATTAAGCAGATTATGCAATTTTTACCATTGGATTTTTGTACATATGTACAGCTTTAGTATTTTATTTTATACTTTTTAGAACATTCTCCCCTTCCCGAATTCCCCTTTCATATTCTCCTTTGCTTTCGTTTTGTACAGAGTCAAAAAAAAAAAACTGTAGCTTTTTTTTTTTTTTATATGGGACTTAATTTTTTTATTTAACAGATTAAAATGTTTACCAAAAGATCCTCGTGTTGCTTTTTGTGTGTGTTTTAATATATGTAAATGACATCAAAACACGTGGTCGCTAAAGGACGTTTAATGGTGTGTGTCCAACGCCACAGTCCGACATACAATATGACCTTTTTGAGGCCACGGAAAAGCAGTTTAACGCAGCCTGTGGTTTTCAGTATCAGTCATAATACAGCGACAGTCACAAGCAAAAAAGAGCAGGAACATATTTTAAAAGGTACACAGGCATATGTACAAACGTCCCTTAAGGTTATTCCCGATAGCCAGCCAAGCCGGAAATAAGGCTGGTGCCAATCTAGGCAAACCAGCTCCACTCAACATGGGCATCGTGGCTATGCAAACTGGCAGCCATGATACCTCACCGCAAGTTATAAGTACAGTATTCAACCGATTAAACATTTAGTGTCCAACACTGAGGAAATCTATACCACCTCACCTCTTGCAGGGAGGATGCAAATCTATAAATAGTTGGAAAAGGTGTCTGGATGATGTCGCGTTTCGCAAGTCAATGATACATTTCCTGAATTTCATCCATCTCAAAGAGAGCACGCGGGACACTCCAACCATCGTAGCCAGAGATGAGCCAGACAAGGGAAGATACATGTGGGGTGGGTGAAGGGCTTCTGCAGCATGGAAGCGTTTGGTCTTGGAAATATTTTTGACTTTTTTGCAAAAAATAAAAAAAAGGCAGATGGAGAAAGGAAGAGAGAGAGAGAGAGGAAAGAACAGCCTCATATTTAAATTCCACCTCTTTCTCCTTCCCATAGAAGGAAGGGGGATTATTTGGTGAGGTTCTTCATTCTCTGGTCCAGAGTGGCAAAGTTCTCCTCCACGGCCTTCAGGTTATCCTTCATAGTCTGCTGTACCTGAGAAACAACATTGACCTCGTTTAGGTCGAGGCAGGTGCAAGCATGGTGGCGACATGAGCAATGGGCAGTACAGATGCAGGAGACTAATGACAGACAAATGCTTGAGGGGGCAGGTGG
>JAODKF010000138.1:2277380-2306057 GCA_026779585.1 Mormyrus proboscirostris
CAGCTATCGCATGGGGGGGGGGGGACCACACCTGCGACAGGAGCGAGCTGTTGTCCTTCAGAGAGTTGTTGATCATTTGCTGGGTTGTGTCCAGGTGAGTCAACAGCTGTCCGAACTGCATGGCTGAGGGGGCAGAGAAATGATTCAGCGTTCAGCATTTCAGTGACTTACGGGGGCGGCGGAAAGCTGACCAATGAAAGAGCCGCGGGCACTAATGTTGATGACATGGCTGCGGCATTGTGAGCGCAGCGCAGGGGACGCTACCTTGCTCATGCAGATCCTTCACCGCTACCAACCGCTGCACCACCTGGGGAAGCGAAGTCGCCATGGTATCCCACTTCTGGATGACGTCGTATAGCTGTGACACCTGGAAGTTAAATGCAATTAGTTGGCATTAGGAGAACAAAAACAAGGAGAGGTTTATCGCTCCAGGAATATTAAATCTCAGGCAATTTATGGCTTTAATTTAAAAAATAAGCCAACTGGAATCACAATGACAACAAACAGGTCTTAACAAATGGTTGTAATCTCCTAACAGCTTTAATACCCCAAGATCTTTTAATTAAAAGCCAACAACATGCAATTACAAAGAAAAACATTCTTTAATATATTCTTTAATAAACACACTTATTAATTGGGGAACAGTGACAGCACACCTGCCTTGTCTCCATACAATACAGTGCTACATTTAATTTTTCATAGGAAACACTTGAATAGTCTACAATTTGACAGAATCCTTCATGATGCAAAGACGCAGTTTTGACACCCTGTGCCCGGTGATAGCCTTCACTGCGCTGGAAGAACACTTCACACAGCTGTAATGCTGACAGCATTGGTACACCAGCTTATGCTCCACACAAACAGCTTTAGGACACGTCCGCCCACCTTATTCTGGGTGTCAGAGTCCTCGATGGCTGCCTTGTGCTTGGCGATCTCGTTCATCTTGCCCAAGACACTCTGGAGGGGGGGACATGGGGGAAAGTATAACAGTGGTGTATACAGGGGCAGGGCCCCAGCTGAAAGCTGACTGATGCTAATAGTACCTGTCCCCTGTCACTCACCAATTTCAAAACATGTTAATGATAAAGCCGGCCCTTTTGTACGAGTTATGGTCCTACTCATGAATCTTACCTTTACAAATCTGCCCCCATACCAACCATATATTACCAGTAATCGCTTGTGGGAGTTTTATTTACACAAAAATGTTCTGAGGGCAGAACAAAAAAAACTGACTGGATATCTCTTAACCATTCAGATTGTAGAGGAGGTGGGTCCAAGACATCTGATTGGTTGTTTCTGCCTCCTCCAGTTACTTAAACCCACTTCATCCACAATCTGATTGGTTCTCTCTCTGAACCAATACTCGTCTGCGTTCAGAACATTTGTGTGTACAGGAAACTCCCATGAGCCCAGTCACCCACCACCACGTTCCCAGGAGATCGGCAATACCTGCAGCCGGGCCTCCACCTGGTCGAGTGTGGCGGAGTCGAGCGCGTTTACGCGTGCCTGCAGCAGTTCCAGGGTGTCCTGTTCCCATGGAGACAGAACGAACGTCAAAGGGTGGAACGCCGGCCAGAGGCCCACCCCACATACCCCTGCACCCAGCAAGGAGGAGCACACAGCACACTCACCACGATGCTGGCTCCCTGTACCCAAGCAGTCAGAGGACCCTGGGAGCAGAGAGAGGGACAGTTTGAGTTTGGTCTCCGTCCTTCACCCCGCCTCGGCCCCGGCCAACGATGGGGTGGGGGTGTGTCTGGGGGGTTGAGTACCTGTTTGTTTGAGCCCGTCCCCATGGCCGTCTCCAGCTGAGCCAGCCTCTTCTCCAGCTCGGCCACCTGAGAGAAAACGCCAAAATAACCGGCATCATCACATGCTCATTAGCGCTTCGCTTCATTCTTGGGAATCGTGCGCGCAGACTGCCGCAGCGACCTTGGCCGACTCGGTAAACTTCTCCTGCTCCGGCCGGCTATGCAGCTCGTACAGCACCACGCCATCGGGGGCCTTGGCCGACCCGGGCTTGCCATCGACCCCTGCCCCCCCACGTCCTCCTCGCGCCGCCTCTAGCTGGATGAGCAGGCGTCTGTCAGAGGAGATCAGGGACGGAGAGGCAATGCAGCGTCAGAACAGGGATCGGGACGCGCCCCCCCCACCGCCGGTCGCCCCTGACACTGACCTGGCCAGCGCTCCGTCCGGGTCGGACAGGTCGATATGGGCGTGTGGGCCCAGCAGGGAGTCCAGGTGTGCCGAGACGAGCTGCTGCTTCAGCTGGGCGGCCTGCTGGGCCAGCAGCACCGGGGTGAGCCTCTCCTCCACGCTGCTCTCCTTGGCAGTGGCCTGGAGGAAAGCGGCAGCAGCTCTGTGTCAGTCAGGCACACGGTACCGGGCGGCCCGTAAATCAGAACTGCATTTTAAAAGGTGCACTGCTGAGTCTCCAATATGTTCTGATGAATTACCAGAAAATAACTAAATACTGAAAAGCTCCAGAACTAATCACAGAAGTTAAATACTCTGGAGAGAATGAAAATGAATAGACTTTTTACAGCCAAGGAAGATTCTAGATATTCACCTGGATACCCTCAACCTCCTGGGTCAGTTCTTGGATCTCATTCACCAAGCGCTGGTACTTCTGCTGAGGGGTCTCCTTCAGCCCGCAGCGCTCGGCCAGCTAGGAGAGACATACTAAGGCTCATCTGCACACCTAAAACAAGCTCACCTCTGATCGGGGCATGTGCGTCGTTACAGTCATAGCTAAAGAATTCCCCGTGACCATTTTGGCTTCGCGTGGACCAGGACTACAGCATTTTCAGTTCCCATTCACTGGAAGTGTGATAAAAAGCTAAAAATGCTACAGTGCATTTCATGATGTCAGTCCTATAGCACATGGATGTTGTTTTAATATGGACAGATAATCTGGATGACAGAAGACAAGCAGGAATACCCCCACTATTTTGATCAATACCACTCGGCGTATACCTTCAATAGAAAAAAGCTCCCTTTTTCAGGAAACAAAAAGCAAACGACTGTATAGCATGTAAGTAATAAAGTTTATAATGTCAGACAAAGAATAACAACTTTAGGCAGGATTTCTGAGAAATACTGAGGACACACGGATTACCAGCCAGGAATGAATGCACTTCGTGTGTGTGAGTGTTACTCATTTTCACTGTTCCACTGCATGTCGGTATTTATTTCAAATACTTCATTATATTTATAAACAATCTTAATCCTGTTGTCTTTGTACTGGGCGAGGCAGAATGTGTAAGCTTCCCCAGGCATTCATTGCACTTGGCCAGTAAAACAGCATGAATCTTGAACATACATCTATACAACTGAAAACAAAACCCAAATGGCAGAAAAAAAAAAAAAAGATACTAGATGTACTAGTCGATTACATTTACTTTTTATTTGTTCAGCAGATGCTTTTATCCACAGTGACATTCAATTGAGAAGATACAGACTCTGGAGAGAACAGGGGTTAAGGGCCTTACTCAAGCGTTCCACGCTAAAATCACTCTACCAACCTTGGGATTTGAACTGATGACCTTCTGATCACAGGCACTGCATCATAACATGCTGAGCCACACACCATTTTACATAACTTTGTATGCTAAAGGACTTAAGATATTGAATGCAACCCTGAAAACCAGATTAACTGCACCATTAAACTTCAGCAGATGTTCTTTGCAAATCTATTACTGTTGGAAAAACTGAATCAGTACAAGGTAGTGTTTCCCAATCCAGTCTTAGGGGACCCTACTGGGAGCTGGGAGAGAGCAAATATGTGAACTGTCTGGCGGGGAAGCAAAAACATCGACCCACTATGGGTCCCCAAGGACCGGATTGGGAAACACTGGTATAGGGTATAAATTAAAATTTCAGAGAATAAGAGTAAAATTATAAGAGGATTAGAATAGAAGAAAGAACTGAAAATGAAACAGTATCCTCATTAATAAAGGTCATTTCCAACTTCAATGGATAATTAAAGGTATAATTAACAGCTGGTATGCTGAAGAACCCGTCTGTAAGATGAACTGGAAACATCCAAGATTACGAAGGACAAGAAAGAGCCTTCATGAGGAAAGTTCATCCTAAATGTCAGCGTGAACTACAGCTGATGGGAGGACTTCAGCAGGGTCTCCCAGTGTGTGACGCTTAAACAGCGAACCCACATGTGTCCTTACTGGGAAGCTCTCAGCAGGGTCCCCTAATTTTCAACGTCAGAGGTCAGAAGCACCACCCAGCGAAGCAATGCAGTCATTTATATTATGAACGTATCATGGCCTTAAATGTTTAAGTATCGATAAAAGAAAGTGAGTAAAGGGTACTTACGATCTCAAACTCCCCTGATTCATAGCCAACTCTCCTGGTCTTACTGATGCGGTCAGAGAAGTCTGAGATACAGGGAGATAGAAAGAATGTTTGCGCACGTCCGAGGGCAGAAGGTTCAACACACTGAAAAATGTCATCACTGGTCCGTGCGGGAAGCCCAGTCATTGGCCATTACTGACATACTGACCCAGGCCCCTGGTGCCGACTCGCTTGTCCTTGAACTTATCGTAGGCGGCGTTGGGGTTCACCACGATGCGCTCCACGCTGTCGCTGCAGAGCTCCTCCTGGAAAACAGCGGGCAGAGGTCTCAGGCAGCCTGGCACAGAGCGCGTCACGCACACACACATGCACACGCACCCTCCCCATCAAGAGTTCCAGAGCCACTCCGGGTGATTCCATTCCCTCAGAGCGACGCTACGTATGCTATTAATGGAGTCACGAGATGAGACGCATGCAGGACGATTTCCTTTTTTAAAAGAAAAAAAAAAAAAAAAAACCAAGATAAAGGGGAAAATCTACTGGGATGGAATAGACCCAGGTGGATTCAGTGAAGGCAGCACAGGCTTGGTTTGCCGATTTACTGATGCGTGTCACAGCTGGCCAATCAGATTTGGAAATGTCAGCTTTCCGGTGACCACTATGAGCTCACACATGCAAAGAAACATTTAAATATGTAGTGATGCACAAATCAGATTCATTTCCAAGAAGGAAACAGCACATGCATGGAGAGAAATGTATCTGCCACCACCCCACCCCACAATCACACACACACACAGCCCTACACACTGTCCAAGCAGCCACTGACATGCAATAATTGAGGGTTTTCTGGCTGGAAAAAAAAAAAAAACTCTGCACCACGGTCACCCAATTAAGGACAAGATCAGGATTGATTTTGAGATTTGAAACGGCAAATAAAGATTTTGTAAAGCTTCCTCATAAATCCCGATTCATGGAAAATGCTAGACAAATACTGCCCCCTACTGCAGAGCTGTCTGAATTACACCCGTTGGCTACAAACTCAAAGAATATTAAGCTAATATCTAAAGGTTTCTAATTGTGTCCCAGGAAAGCCTGCTTCTGCCACTGTCCAAAAAGATACTTATTCGGAATGACCTTAGTTAAGGATCCAACTAAAAACAACAACAATGGATTGTAAGAATGAGTAACAGCTCTTGAAGAAAGACAAACTGTAAGGGACAGATACAGGAAGCATTAAGGTAAGTTTCAGAGTTAAGACACAAAGGGTGAACAAGTCATTATACACGGCTGATTTCTAATCAGGGCAGCTTGCAAACTAAACTTCAAGCAGTAACATTTTTTCTGTAAACTACTGTGAAATTGACACGGATGCTGAATCTGCCCCCCCCCCCAGGAAGGCTAGGCGACAGACACATGTGCCTCAGACAGCCGTGCAAAACTGCTAGGGGTCTGACCCCTTCTCTGCATCGTCTATCTCCACACAGACAGAGACACAGAAGGTGGGCAGGGATTAAACACAGATCTGTTAGCAGCGGAACAGAGGGACCAGGCAGACTCTTACCAGCTCCTTGGGTTCCCAAAGAGAATTAGAGGAAAGAAAGAAAAAAAAAAAAAAAAAGAGAGAGAGAGGAGAGATTAACACGGTTATCACATGCCATGCACAACAGGAGCTGCCAGCAGACAGAAGAGCCAGTGTTCCCAAAACCACTCAAAATAAAAGTCGCCTCTGCTCAGATACTCTCTCATACTCCTTTGAGGCATTAGGAGCCGTCTTTAGAGGCTCTGATTCTGAACGGCCAGCAAGAGATTAGCCGCAATGAGGCAGCGTGGCCAGCAGAGGGTGGTGTTAGATGCCGATGACACAGAGCTGGTATGACAGAGGGCATTAGTGGAATTGCTAGAAGCACTCAAAAACGATCCCGCGCGCGCACACGCACACACACGCACACACACACACACACACACACACCACTGCCAGGTGTTCACTCAGCAGGGCTTGGACAGACATTTGAAGTTTTATTGTACGAGTCTAGATGAGAAGGACGGATGATGCAAGATGCAAAAGAAGTATTTTTTAGACCAGGATCTATTATCTAGTCATCTAATCACATGACACAATCACTATTCAATCAGAAAGGGGGGGAGAAGGAGTAGGAATGGACAGAGGTAACCGCATCACGGCAGAAAACATACAAGATCACATCCAACAGGAGGGAGAAAAAAAAGGCACCAGCACAGGAAAGCAGGGAATGGCTTCTGCAAGTTAGGGATCACAGAGATGGGGTATTGCCAGGTGATGGGGCAGAGCTGCCTGACGGAGTGTCATTACAGCCCATGCAAGTGCTTTAGTAGCATTGAACAAAAAAAAGAGCTCTTACTTGCACAAACTAGCATCCGGGTGGGGGTGGGACAGAGCCAAAAACAAGTGGGGGGTGAAGGGTGGGGTTAGGGGGTGTGGGACACAGGAGGGGAGAATGCTATTAGGTTTAGTGCCTGTCAGTCCGACACAAGTTACACAACAAACACTGCATCCCAGGACCATGCTGTGTCGATATACAAAGGGGACACGGATTCACTGATTCAACAATACATTGCAGTTCAGACCAGGCCCCTTAAAAACAGAGGGGGGGGATTAGTACTGATGGGAGATTCAAGACTTTGAACTCTCAGTGTGAAGCACTGTATGCTGGCAATCAAAGAAATAGTTAAATTCACTTACTTCCTGATTACTTTGCTAGTTCCTAATGGCTAAAACCAGATAGTAATTGAAAGAATATGAACCCACCCGCTGTAGAATTCAAAGTCCCATCTCTCCCATAACAGGGATTAGTCCTTATCAAAAGTCAATACTGGTACAGAGACAAATTGAAGTTAAACAGTGAATGCTAATTCAAGTGCACGTAGAATAGCATCGTATTTTCACCTTCACAGTATATGAAATGCTTTTTTCTAATAGTAAAACACTTTTTAAAATGTGGGCAAATAATATTTTTTTGGAACACCTTGAAAATACACACATCAGCAAAGATTTAAGTATTTATATGTTTGAACGCTTAGAAATCTTGTCGTTTTATGGAACATTAGCTGGTATTAAACAAAAACATTTATATGCCTTCCTGCTGACTAGGCTTTTGCCATCTACATTTTTACCAGCCACTAATAAGGGTTGAAAATAATCAGGATGAGGTGGGAATCAGGGTACCAGTTTGGTTTTATGATTTGAGACGAGCACCAAAATGCAAAGGAAGACAGACATCAGACGTGAAGCGCCTGAATCAGTACCCTCGCCCGCTCCGCTCACACAGACGTAAGGTGAACGGACAGCAAACCCAACAAGGCTTCAACAACAGCCCCGGCTGCAAGCAAACACAATCAAGACAGCACCGGAGGCCTAAGGAGGGAGAAAGACACAATCGGGCTTTTGTATTTATGCCAGAAACAAAGGCCTTCGTTTGTAGTCACTGCCATGCTCAAAATGCAATGAAGCAGAGATAGAGCAGCTCTCCCCCATTGCAGGGTGGGGCCAGTGATTCCCCCCCCAAGCACTTTAAGGGCCATGTGCCAATGGGTTATTAGATTGACTGATAAGGTTGCGGTAGCCTCTTCCATTTAATGTCTAACGGAGTCCACTTCAATTCTCCGGAAGAACACAGTACTTCCATCCTACAGCCGACTTAGAACCCATGTGGTTGGTCAGTCAGACAAGACAAAGGCACAGACTCCCACCAGCACACCCAGCAGCCTTGGGGCAGAGAGCAATCTGACCCATCCTTCAGCCCAATTTCAAAACTAAAAAGAATCTCTGTGTCAAACATTTCACTAAAAGGGACAGTGAAGGCTTACACATTTCAAGAGCAGGCTGGTGTGCCATCTCATTCTCCGGTTCAGAAGAAAAGCAAAACAGTGCCGTCCTAAAATGCACTTTCCAGATCATAAGTTTGCTTCTCTAAGGACCCTAAAGGGTGGGGAGGGGGGTGAGGGGATAGCAGAAGCCAGGTGCAGTGGTACGATAAAAGAAATTCACAGATGTACAAATGTAGGTTCCATGTTCTGCCTTACACAGCAAAAATACACATTATATTTTGGGGTTAGGACATGGAAATCCTTCATTAAATAAATACTGCTACACTCCCAAAAACATTCCCAGAGTGCTCAAAGCGCATTAGCAAGGAAACTGGAGGTTTTACTAAACACACATGATGTATCGGTACGATATCGGTCAATGGTCGTTTAAAGAACAAGACATTGGCATGGGTTCAATGCGTCAGTCCTGACCAATAATGCCGGTTGGTATCGCTACTTTAGTCAATATTTAAAGTTAGCAGTACCTGAGATAAAGGCTAAAGTACTGGGTGATCGTCTAATGCCTTGTTATTCAATTCACGGTCCTCGAGGTCCATGCTCTACTGATTTCCCAGCCTTCCTTTACCCGTGAGCCAGGTGTGAAGCCTCTGACCAATCAGAATCAGTAAACTTTCTACCTAGGAAAACTGAAAACAAGGCCTGGATTTGGAATCGAGGTCCAAATTTGAAGAACCCTGGTGTAATGCAATCATCTCCATTTTCCATAACGTAGGACGAATGAGTGTACAGTGAATGTACAGTTGCATAACTTACTTTGCTTATGGCTGAAATTCTCTTCTTATTATTGATCATGGACTGTCACTACAAATTGTCTGTAGCCTCTCTCTTGTTTTAAATGATGTTTTTTGTTTAAAAAGATGTTAAAATCATTCACTGAGTGTTTTTTCTTCACACATTGTAACAGGAATTGTGACCTTATTCTGATCCAGGACAAAAAAAAAAAAACCATAAATGGTGGTTACTACTGATGGAGTTTTACACATCACTTCCATATATATTGAAGCACAAAGAAACAGACATGTTTTACATGTATTTTATCTTTGGCTCATTGTGGTCAAACACTTTACAGTAACCCACCCTCACTGGCAAAGACCTGTAGAGATGATCAAATAAATAACATGCTTGCCATGTCTGATATCAGAACCCATCCACTGATTTCTATTACTGGGCATATCGTCATGTGGATGTGGAAATGGTAACACGGAGGGCACACTTACTCTCAGCCTAGGATGCCTGGAATGAACAAACACGGTCATCTTTCACTTACCGACTCAAACTGTGCTTGGTCGTCTTCTGGAAGGTCACTAGTCTCATAAACATCTGGCTCATTAGATGCCTGGGGAGGGGGGGGGGGTTATCAGATAGTACAAAAATAAAACTTAAAAACTTCCATTTTGGCAGTTTATTCTTGGGCATTTAGGTTAATTTTGAACACTGAGTTAAATAAGTAAAACACTTCAAAACAGTCCAATGACCAGAAAGTTTGCCCTCAGAGGAGACTATCACGCAAGTGAACATAAACTAAAGGGAACCATAACAACAGCATTGAGCCCTAGTCCAACATATGATGGACTATGGGCAAGTTAATCTCTAAGGATCCCTAAAGATGCAAATAACGCTTTCAGATCCATCTTTACAGACGTTTAAAAACTGTAAAATCACACCAGTTTAACGAAAAACTAAAGATTTAAAGTAATCTACATTGGCAGTATTTTATATTAATTATACCATGAAGTAACAGAGGACCAAAGTGCAAATGTAACATATTTGGTGAATTACTTTGTAGAGCGTATTTGTATTCAGGGAGCGGCCAACGCCCTGACTCACTGGGCGTCTTTCCAGCCAAGAGATGCTTTAAACATTCTTGTATTTAGTGTTAAACTGATTTCAACGGTATCCTGGGTGCAACCCAATTTACGTTTTAATTTTCCAAACTATGCCCGTTACGTCGAAGGACACTTTGGAAAGAAGGTCAATGTGACGATTCGATGGCGTCAGTCAATCTATATGACAAGCGGCGGCAGCGACAAAGCCACTTAGGCCAGCTAATTAGCCTGCGCCGACCACTACTAAACGTTATATAAGGGGCGTTATCTGAAAATAATACAAATAAAACCTTAATAAACGCCAGCTATCGATTGAGTTAAATTGTACATATCCCTCCGCCGTAAGCATCTCAACCAGTAAACGTCCACAGACGCCCCACCATAAGAAAAACCCAGCTGATTAATTTACCGTTTGCCGGGGGAAACTATTTACCTAGAATAACACAGTGTTACGCTGTTTGGTTAAATATATTTCATAAAATTTAACATTTTAGTGTTTATGGGCCCAGTTGGCTAATCGATTCGCTAACGCCCCTGACTACGGCTAGCCAGCGAATATTTCGGAAAGGTAGGATCAGTGCCGCAAATTGCACAGCCTCGGAATACAAGTGGTGGTTTAGGTTAAATTAAAACTAATAAATAAATATTAGGCATTGTGTTCCGGCTTTTTCAGTTAGACGACCATGTAGCATGATGACATAAGTAACAAGCCTCATCTAGCGCCACCAGCTAACAGATTTGTAACGTGAAGCTCACGTTATCATACATTGCAGAAACCATTACGGCTAGAAGAGTGAGAAGAAGCTAGGATGAAAGGCATTAAAATCCATAGTAGCATCATAAGTGGCAAGCAATGCTGTATTTCACTTACAATGCCGGGCAAATTGGCGTATTTGGGATCCGCCATTGTTGTGGAAGCTGAAAACGGATAGATTACGGAATGCAACTGGCGATGGTAAAGCGGCTATGTTTTGCCTGCGATTAAGATGATAAAATAGACTGCAAAGTAAAAATTTGTCTCGGTAATTTTCTGATTTTTGCAAGTTGCAATTTGGCGTCTCAAATTCAATGCTATGTACTCAGTTTTTGACAGCTCTAAGAAACAGCAGGGCGAGTAACGCGTGATCTCGCGTTATCCTCCTCGCCCCTTGTAAATATGACGTTTAAAGGATATTGGAGATTGTCGGTGATTGTAGTTTTTTATATGTATAATAACTACAATCACCCACAACGTTTAGCTGAAAGGCCGGGTAAAAGGAGGCTCCTGATAAACAAAAAACAAACATGTAAAAAAAAAAAGTCCACTTATATATCAAATACACAAGCCTTCTTTTAATATTAGCAATATATTCTAACATTGAATATTTCTCAATTTACTCTTTCTGGAGAGCAGATTAACGTGACATGGTGAGTTAAAATGTATGAGGCCTGTATGCTTATTCCAGTTGCAATAAACTGACGTTAAATGAAAATGATAGAACATACTTTCCCCCACATTGAAGTAAATTCTTATTTAGATTGTTTTTGTTCGAGATGCAAAATGAAAAACAAATAGCAGTTTTTTACTTATGCAGTCATGCCAGTTCTACTGTTCTCGTACGAGTTCTAGTTTGTTTGTTCGTGTTCTCCTTGTTGCTAAATCTAGATCATCTATTAGCAGACAAGCAGAGCGTCATTAATTAACAGCTTGGTTGGTTTAGTTGCATCATACGCAATGCCAAGAGACTATGTTTTACGTACAGATGAATTAACGACACTGAATGTTTGCATATAGTGGTAGTGAAATGCTAAATAAGCACACCACCGAAACAGGACTGTACCTGCACATCAGGTGCAAGGTTGATTATAAAATAGCTGTTAAGTAGTACCATTGATGTTAGACAAAAGATGATGTCCCATGGTTCTTCAAGATGATACATGCTCCGTATTAAGGAACAAGGCTAGTTTAATTAAAACTGAATTTAAGTTCCGTACGTGAGAACTGAGGAACATGTGGCCTTACAAAAACGTGAAAAGTAATAGCGTGTGCTACAGCAATATCAGCAGTCATAATTCAAAATTTCACTGTTAATGAGCACCGCTACCTTTGCCGGGTAGGCAAAAATGATCAGATTTTTTTTAGTAGTAAGCTTGGAAGTATTTATATAATTTATAAGGCGAGTTGCCTTTAAAAATGGAAAACATCTATGTAAAATCGATATCACGATGACAATAGTCAGACTTATAACGAATATACAGTCTTGTTGCCAATAGATAAAATGTGAAACCGTTTAAATGTTACGATACACAGTACTTTTATGGATGATTATGTCATTGATGCAGATTTTTAGTTACCGCACTTCACATACAATAATTTTCACCGCCACAGTTGTTAAATGATTGAGATTCTGAAATGTATACTTTTGAATCACATGATATAGCTGATTTGGTAATAGCGATCAAAGTTTAACATATATCCAGGCTGTTTGAATGACTTGAAATTTGGCGTCTTGTATACGTCTCACACAACCTAGCGGCGCATCTGCTTATATATTAGACATTGCGTTGTTTATTACTTTACAGCTTTACGAGTGGGGGTATGTATGATTTATTATTATTCTCCATTCTCACTAAGTCAATACTCTCCTCTTTCCAGCAAGCATGCGCGATGGATTCCGAGAACAAACTTCCCAAGGGAGAAACGTAACTAGATAGGAAGCATAGTTCGTACCCCTCTATCTAATTCTGACAACCAAACTGATGATACCCACAGGCATCCTCAGTTTCCTCGTAAATCATTCCTAGGTAATAACATGTTGCCATTACCCTATTTTGTAAAATCTCCATTCATAGTCTATTCGACTATTTCAGCGATGCTTAAATTTTCTGGGACCAAAAATAGCGTTTGTAACAACGTAAATAACTACGCATTTAAATTTGCTATACAGAGCGGCATAACGAACACTGAAGACATGTTGTATTACTATGTAGGTGATCAAAATACTGAGCGACTAGCAAGCAGCATAATTAATTTCCACCCCTCCACACCCGGCCTCGTCTTGCCCTATCCACCCCCTCCATCCTGTTGTCTCATTCAGCTCAGGTTACCTTTCTGTCCTTAACAACTGATTTGGGATCGGATTTCCCTTCCTCTACAACCAGTTCTCAATCGTTAGGAGTCGAACGATTGCGATGATCTAGGATCGGTGGTGGCACCAGTCACGGACACACATCGTCATTTTCAGTGGTGCTGATGCGAGGCTCCACTCTTAAGCGCATAGACCACGCCCCACGCCTGCTAAAAAGCAGCCATCCGCCAGCGCCGCAAAGGCTGCCCGTCCGTCCCTGCTGCCTCTCACCTTCAGCTGGACCTTACCCTCGGAGTACTTCTACATAAAAAAAAAAACCTATTTAAGAAATATATATATTTCAGCTGCCTGGAACGCGAAGCTAATTGAATATATATACACAGTAGTCCAGGGGAGTATCAAGCAAAAATAGGATATTATTTACGCTAATTTCTATCGGTATGTTGTTGGCTGTTTTTAACATTTCATTTGCGTGCGCCTAGTAAAACGATAAATAGTATTTTCATTTCAGTAGTATAATACCTTCATATTCGCTTGACTGGTGTAACTATTCCTGCACAATTGCTCTATGCAGCAGCACTAGCTTTTTACGCAGAGATCGATATACTGTATATATTTTATATATTTGAGGAAAATTAGCGCTCCTCTAGGACAGAGCCTTGTAAACGATCGCTTGTAACCTTTGGTTTATCTGAAATACAGTTGCAGACTTTTTTTTATTATAATTTTAGGTTGATTCTGAAGAAGAAAAAAACACAATGGCCGATGCTACCGCAGAATGTAACATCAAAGTGCTGTGTCGCTTTCGTCCTCTAAATAAATCCGAAATTATCCGTGGGGACAAGTTCATCCCTAAATTTCAGGGAGACGACACCGTAATCGTTGGGGTAAGTTAATTTATTTTTACTATTGACAAATTATGATTATCATTATTATGCTATTATTTTTTTCATGAACCAAATGCACCAAAGATCCCAGACTTGCAATAATGAACAAATCTATATATAATATTAATAATATAGATAAGTGGCATAAGACGTCGTTATCCGTGTTGTTATTATTATCATTTTCCGAACAACAATTGCGCTACCTAATCGTGATGTCACGATGCGTATTAATCTTTAGGCCCAGTTATCATGAGCAAGTGGGAATTAAATTGGTGAATTGGTGAAATCTACGCGGTTTAGTAAATAAACACATTTTCGAGTGGAGCAAGGCACAATAAACAAGTGTCGCTCCGCTTTGCGGAGTCCACACCCCGCACAATAGTTAGGCCGCAGTATTTGCTAGTCCGATTTGACTATAGTTACCGATTACTGGAGAAAGCTGCGATTACGTACTACTTATAGTCACCAGGTTGGGATTTTCACGAACCGGAGACCCGTGCTGTTGATTTTTCCAGCGATCGCTTGTCGATTTTATCCAATCCACTCACGTAACATCAACAGTAGTTGGGATGACGAACCCAGATTTCTTATTAGTACGTTTAGAAATAATTTTAGAGGTGAATGTGGACTCAAGCTGTTTACTTTTATGATCCCGCTGCTCGTGAATCGAAATGAGTGACAACACACATTAATAGGCAGATTTAAATTTATTCTACTTAAATAAATTGAATTTTATTCTTACCGTAAGATTATGTATTCGATTATGATACTGCTGTCGAAAAGGTTTTATAACTGGCTACATAATATATTTACTTTGCTGTACGGTAAGATAGGTCGAGCTAAGACAAAACTCTGCATGCTTATTTCTTCTAATGATATTTGCCTCCGTTCTTGCCTGTCATAAAAATAACAAACGCACATTAGTATTATTGAATAGACTACATTAGAGACTGCAAAACCGGAATTTGTTAGAATTTCATGTAGGCCTGTTTACTGATCTGGTCATCAGTTTCTCATCCTCTAATTTCATATTTCGGTAACTACAGTGGTCCAATGAGGTAATTGGATTCTTACCATAGGTGGTCATTTCCAACAGGCTACTTGATTTAATATAGAAATCAGAGTACTGGAGGACCTTCCACTTTACAAGGCAGTTTGCATTTCTTGGTCTGGAGCTCAAGTGTACAGCATTGCAGTAAGATGGAGTCTCAAAGTTTGGCTGATTCACATGTAAACACAAGCCAGATCGATCCCCAGGAGGACCTTGCCGTTGTGTCCTGGATTCATGGAATAATACAGCAAAGAGAATCTCATCTGCTTACTATAGATGAGTGATGTCATGATGGTAAAACCCTGAATAGAGAGCCCACTGTTTTCCTGCTGGAAAAGCCCAGCCGCAAGGAGGAATAATAATTAATTTAATGTATTTATTAAGAATTACACGAATGCATGTGTTAGGGATGTATCTGTCGACTTTGAAGACGTGTTTTTGCACATCATTTTGATTAAAAAAATTTTTTTTTTGCACATTTTGAGAGCCCAGATACACATATGTTTACGCATTTGCAAAACAAAGCAGACAATGCAAGCTTTGTGGCAGGACAATCCCCAATCCAAGACCATTTCTTTGAAGGAATCAGCCAACTTGTTTCTGGATTCTGGTTGCATCCACATCTTTGTCGCCTAACAAAAGTGATGATTCTTAAAAGAACATCAAAGGAGCCTTGCTGATTCTTGTTGCCGTGGGTGTTTGCTTTGCCTGGATGTGGACCTCCAATTGGAGACAAAATGGATGGGCCTGTGGCCAACAGCTGACACAGTTCTCGCAGTGCTGGCTGTTTGCACAGGATGAAGCTCCTGCCTTCATTTCAGGTGTATGTATGTAGTGGTTTATGTAGTGAAAAGGTAGTTTTAGGGTTTTTGGTGAAGGTACTTGCCCATCGGTATTGGGTGATGTTTGCATATCACACCGGGTCTGTTGTAGAAATTGCCTTTCCCGTTTCTGCAGATGCAGGTTCGATAACAGAATTTGTATTACAATATTAAAAAGTGTTTTTGTATGATGGCTTGAGATTTAAGAATGCAAAATGCTCTCACGAGAATGAGGTACGACGTCTGCCATTCTCAAAAATGGCACTGGACATCAGAAAAGAATCCTCATTTGTAAACTGTATTTTACATCGAAGTTACCCAAATTTTAGAGAGGAGAAGAAAGTTTAAGAGTTGTCCGGAGTGACTCCCTCTGACTGGAAATTCCCAAATACCCAGAGACACCTTCCTAGCAGGGGGTGCAGGAAACATGGGGGGGTCATGGATTCCATTCTGATGCCTTTATCATTGGCTTCCTTTGTCTCGTACGGTCAACCCTTTTGACCGCCGTTAAAGTTTTAAAGGTATTGGCAGTAGATGTTGATGGTGCAGTTTTGTGTCCATGCTTAATCATTTGGATTCCAGTTTAAACGTGCTGAGATTGCTGGCGTCTGATGCTGTAGTTCCACCATCTCAGAAACAGGCCCGGGTCTGGGATCTTCCCAGTGTCTAGAGTTTATGGAGAATGGTGCATCGAATGAAAACACATCCGCTCAGTGGCATTTTCTGTGGCTGAAAAGATCTCGTGAATATAAAGAGAATGGCCAAACTATTTAGCTCTAACACGAAGGCCACGAATACAAAAATAACAGCTGAGTATAACTGTGATCTGCAGAAAGGAAAGCTGTGGATGCTCATTTGCCCTTGAAGTAGTTCTGGAGACAAAAAGGGGTCCAACCGGGCATTACATTGGGGCACCTGTTAAAGTGACCACTAAGTGTATACTCTATAAATATTCTGCTTATAGCTGAATTATTAATGCAGCTCAGAAACAATTGATTTTTATAATTGATCTCAGGTTTCAAAGAACCGAAGGGACCTTGTTTACATGTGGTTATGCTGACATTTAAGTGAATCTAAAGTATTGAGTTTTTCCGTTATTTGTTGCCGTTTCAGGTTTGTTGGGATGAATTTAAGGGGTTTATGCAAGATAAAACCTCAATAACTTATCAGTGCAAAGCGTCTGTTGCCTCTACTCATATATCTGGATAGACTGCAAAAATTCAATTTTGTTAAATCTGATTTATTACTGAACTATCACTTGATTTGAAAAAGATCAGTTAAACACATTCTGGACTTCTTACAAATAATCTCACTTTATAGGTTTTGCAAAGCATTTAGTCTGCTGAGTTTAGAGAGACCGGTGACACCATAGTAGAAGAGAGAGAGGAAGGACGAAGGTTCCGGTCTCTCATTCTGCAACTCTGGCATATTTCTGGTGACACGCATCTCCACTTTTCTCTGGCCTGATTCAGCCATCATTATGGATAGGCATGAATTGATTTGCTCTCAGTTTCGGTTTTGAGTCTTCGGTAATAAATTATGTCTGAATTAATGTATTGGTTTTGGTAGTTATTAATCTTGTAAAATACTGTTATCATTTGTATCCTTGGGCCGGATTTAATCAATATGTCCTTCATGCCGTAAGCTCAGTCCTTTGCACTGTAGCATAATGGCCCTGTAGCAACATCTGTTTCCAGTAGAATTGGAGGTGACATTTTAATAGGTGTTAAATTAATATGACTTTGTGTCTTCCTCATCCTGGACTGGTATCCCATACAGGTGACCAAAATTGAGTAAATGACCGTGTGATTGATAAATGGATGGATGGATGTTTCTACTTTAAAGTTTGTTAGAAGCAAAGCGAAAGACAAATACAGTCCCCACAATGCCAAAATAACAGGTTTTTTTTTTTATCACATTATAGGGATATATGGTTCCCACAAGGTAATATATACCTGACCCCCCCAATATACACACACACTTTGTAAAGACGATATTGGGCTCAACTGACCAATATCTTTTTAAGGTTAAATCATGTACAAATCTAGAACCACAGAATGTCACTTTTCTTAAAACGTAATAAAGCAATTTATACAAATCTGGGCATTGTTTTTTTTATGAGTTGCACTTTGCATTGTGTAATATTATTTTGTATTAAGCAAGAATGAAGGTGTAAGTGAAGTAGAACATCAGGGTACTCGTGTGGGGCATTGCAGTCTTAGGAGAGAGAGTCACGTGACAATGGTCTGCATGATAATTAATCCCCCTTGTTTTGTTTGTACCCTTAGTAAGCTAGAAGATGCTTCATCCTGCACAGTCTCTGCTTCACGCATCTGAGCCGGCCAGGGCCTCCCTGTTCTCACTTGTCCGCTTGGTTTACTTTACAGTCCCTGCCCAGAGCTGAAATTTGTTTTGTTTAGCGCTCTTCATTCGTCCCATCCCTGCCCAACCCCATTTTTTCTGAAAAGGGCACTGTTTCCCCAAATAAAGATCCCGTTCCATCTCCCAGAACCTCGTCACATGTCTGTGTCCGCTGTCCCGGCCAGACACCATTTCTCGATGGCGCATGCAAAGTGTCTTGCAGATTTCTGTCAGGGACGTAGCGCTGCAAATAGTGGTGAGATTGGTAAACATAGACGTTTATCGAAGGACACGATGAACGTCACACGTAGCAGCTGCATGACGCGCTAATGCTCACTGCGGAAGTACAATTCCTTCGCTGGCTTGCGTTGTCTGTCACCCCGTTAATTTCATTCCCTAACAAACTGTCTTAATTACATTTTTATCTCCTTGAGCAATGAAGCAAATTAACACTCTGCTTTTTCCTCAGCATCTTGCCATGGTCGAACTACATGGAATCAGTGTTTATTAATTTGTCTGTGATCATCGACCTGTACTGAAGATAAACTCCATCCCTTTGTAATCATCTCCAGCCCTCTTTACAAAATCGCTAATAATTGATTATGTTGCTTAACGTTTTTTTTCATTCTGAATTTGTTCTACTTCCTGTCTGTGGGATGATAACTCTTTCATATATAGTCTCTTAAAGAGGTTTTAAACTGATTTAGCCACAGAACCTAAATCATCCCTTGGTCAGTAAGTCACAACACAAATTCACAATAATAGTCGCTGACTGGTGGGGATTAAATCAGGCTCTCTGTGACTTACTGTAATTTTGGGTCACCAGTTGAGAAACACGTGCACTGGCTAGGAATCCTGTCCCATAAATTACCAAATTGTCCTGAATTCAACATTAAAATGCCTATTTTGTCCTATTTTGAACCGACACGGGAAGCGTTACGTCCCGTGCATCCGTATATAGTTTAAACCCCCTCCCCTACCCCTGTTTCCCTTGATTGAAGGTGGGTGCTTTATGGAGTCATTCTCCCCCCTCTGTCAGTCCCACGTCAGTCTTGCACCCGTTCCTGAAGAGGCACTAAGAGCTGCGGTCAGTTAGCATGGAGAAATGAAGCGAGGCCTGATCACGCATGTAGGGTTACATTCCAGCAGCTGGTCTGGCTCTGCCTAGAGACGGGCTGGAGTTAAAGCCCCGCTTCCCCCTTTGGCAAACCAAAAACTGCCTGAATAATTTAAGGATCGACCGACTGCTGCCAGTGCAGCAGGAGATAAAGTAGGTCTGCTGGTCGCTCTCCACTGAATATTATTTAAATCAGTTTACCTTTGTTCGCATTTTTCCCCTTGTCTACTCACTCCGCAGGGATCTGCTTTGCTAACTGGGTTATCGAAAGGATCAATAGCTCTCGCATACATCGCAAGGTGATACCAGTGGTACGGGTCCTGGTTTTCCCGATAATGGATTTAGCTTATGTACTTATGTATATTAAAAGAAACCTTTTGATGCTTTTATGCAAAGTGACTTTTACCCTTTCATACAGCTGGAAGATTTAGGGCTGACTAGTGTCGCCGAAAGATCCTACAACTATGCTCCTCTTGGGATTTGAACCGGCGACTCTTGGATTAGTTTCCATTACCAGCATGCTACGCATTGAAATACACTGAGAATAAACAATACCGTCGGCGTCCTTAGGTCCGGTCACTCGGGCTATAGCCCGAGTATTTAGCCCCAATGCTAATCTTCCTTTAAATTAAAAAAAAAAAAAAAAAAAAACCTGTGTAAACTTGACTTAACCACTGATTTTTTTCCAATAGCTTGAAACACCCCTGAACAATACAGTAATTATATTCTTTGTGATGCGGTAACCGGGCACCTTTTCACCTTTTCCTTGTCATTGTCACGAGGTGGGTCCCTGGGGGTGCCGTTTCTGCCTGTGGACCGCAGGGTCTCGGCCCCGGTGTAGAAACGCGATGGGCAGGAGCACCAGAAAGCGGGGGGAGGATACAGCACTGGTGTCCCTCTCCCACCATCTGCCAGATGGACCTCTCCATCCTACACAGTGTGTGTGTCTGGCTTTGTAGACAGATTATCTCTCCTGTTAGTCACATTACAGTTTCTGCATCACACGTTTTGTGTTTTATTTGAAATTCCCTGTGTTGTACTTCATCATGACCTTTGATAATAAACACTAGTCACTTTTTAAGTTTTTATTTTCTTTTTTTAGCTGTGACTGAGTGACCAGGGCCCCTACATTGCCCCCTACTGCACAGCAAGACAACATGTTTTTACGGAAGGGCATTTAGCCTTTCCTAAGTGCTTTTAGCCTGTCCTAGTCACACCCATAGGGTTGCTGAAAGTAGACTGTTATTCCCCTTCCGATACCCCATATTACAGCTTTCTGGGTATAAAATAACTATTACATTAACCATTGAAGCAATATTTGTGTGTTGTGAGTGTTACACACATCCAGGCTTAACCAACATGTATTATTGAAATGCTACATGGGCAAACAGCCAAGACATCAGACTGTTTTTTTTCGTTTGCCAAATAAATATGCATAAGTGCCATACCGAGCCTTGTTAAAAATCCATAGAACTAATGAATCAGGGCCTGGTTAAGAAATGGACAGTCTTGTGGAGGAAATGTTCAGGAATGACTCATCGCTGTAATATGGTAGTGAAAGCTGTCACCCATACATATAAGCAGGATGAATGTAATATTTGGTTTTCCTAATGTCCCTAATCCAATGCTACGGCAAATGCCCCTTATCCAGTTCACTAATGAGCCGTTTATGCGCACGGCTGAGTGCGCTGGCTGCAGGGGTGCTCCATTCGAAACGCACAAGGGTGGAGCTGGGACTGTCCTCCGGTGCCTGCTTCCATCTTTCTCTCGGGCATTCCTGCTGCTTTATGCCTTCCTGCGGACAGGAAGTGGGCTGCCTGACGTCCCATGCGGGCGGCCTGCGGTTCCCTGGAGAGAAACCTGAGGGGGCCCAGGGGCAGAAGCTCAGCTTCAGTAATCTCCCCATGTGGTTATGATTTCACACATCCAGCTGTTGGTCTTCCCATACATATTCGAGTATTTACCGCTGAAAGGTGTTGAGGCCTGGACTTGGAAAGCGATAGATGGTTCCAGAAGCTCAATGCGGAGGGGGGAGAACCGAAGGTTTATGTTCACCCACTCGCCTATAGGATCTTAGCTGTGATACTGAGTGGCCTAAAGCATTATTCTCCTTGTTTTAAATGCAGCAGTCGCTCTCTCACTGTCTTCCTCCTTATCCTTCCTTTCTCCCCTTTGTCTGCCCACCCCTGNNNNCCCCCCTCCCTCCCCACCATCCTTTTACCCTTAAGCGTTTTCTATTCGCTTGCTAATGATTGCCTGGGCTTGGAAGGCTGGCAGGGGCGGTGGATGGTAGCAAGGGGGGCTCATTACACACACACAGACACCCGCACACTCACTGTTGTCGCGTCTGTGAATGAGCACTGCACGGCAGCCATATTGCTTCAGATTAGTCATGTGACACGCCACCTGATTTTGATAATGGTTGGCTGATAGCATATCCACTGAATTTCAGTCACAGTAGCGGATTCTCTGTCCGATTTATCGGTGAGATTATTTAACTTTAAAGCCACAGTTCATGTCGCTTCATTTTTTGAATCATTTGATTGAATGCATGTTTTTTAAGGCATTGATTGATTGGCATGAATTTTACAGGCATAACACAGTATGTGTTCCACTAGTATGGCAGTTTTTGTTCAGGTATTTTAAACTATCCAGCAGCACTGATTTCATAATGAGTGTCTGCTGCAGCATCCGCTGGTTACTTACCCGATGCCTCTGGCGCTGGGCATGAAAGGAAAGGCTCACATGAAAGACTAGACGGGCTAATTAATGAATCGGGCGGGGGGGGGGGGGTAGGGCTGGCAATTTAACTGCAGTGTCTCCTTGTCTTGGGCTGATGGATGCCTCACTGAATCAGGAGTCCAGGCTGCTGCAGAAAAGGCCATTAACCCCTCCCCCCCAATCCCGCCGCAGTTTCTCCTTTCCCTGGGTGGAGGAGAGTCACGCCTCCCACTCTCTGTAATGGAATCACATGAGAGTCGATCCGTTGGTGCAGTGACAGGGACATGCTCGACAGGCACAGACACTCTTCCCGTAAGTCATAAATAGAGGCGCCCAGAGCAAGCCGAAAATCGTGCAACGGTACGGTTCTCCTGTCCCGAAAAAATGTGCAATCTCTGACTTGAAATCTCTCACACTGAAGCCTCATACTTTGACTACTTTTGTGTCACTTACGTTTTTCCAGAAAACAGACATTTTTGAAAATCTTCCTGAAAGCTCAGCTGGATATTAAAAATAGGTCTGACCAGGAACTTAGGGAAGCCTTGTTTTATTTTTATTCCCCCTGCACGTGTCCCATGATGACTGGAAATTAGATCACTGTGAAATCGGCTGTTTCCCGACTGCCACTTTATAGTCCCTGGTGATGCCATGTCTAAAGTTGAAATCTTAGTACCTATTCATGACTCAACGGTGACTCATGCGTTTTTTCAGTACTTTCCCTTTTCCATTGACTTCCGGTCGAGTACCGGTACCAAAGTTCCAATACTGAAAGTGCCAAACTGGTAGATTTGTTATGCAGATAGCCTGCCTCTGAAACACAATACAATTGCCTTTTTGTAAAAAGTTGCAAACACAAAACAAAGATAAAGGAAGTAAAATATAAAAGTAATATTAATGGATGCATGGACAAATGGAGAGACTCCAGCTTAAATTGCGATCTGGTCGTAAGAGTGGATACAACAAAACCTAGGGCAGGGCTATTCAAGTCACGGTTCTCAAGGTCCGAGCACTGTTGATTTTCCAGCCTTCCTTTTCCTGTCAGCCAGGTGTGAAGCCTCTAGCCAATGAGAATCAGTAATTAGTAAACTAAGTACTTGGGAGAACTAAAAACAAGGCCTGGATTTGGAATCGAGGTCCAGAGTTGAAGAACCCTGACCTAGGGGATGTCTAGGAGAAATTATCGTGCATTTTAACCTGTATATGCTAATGCATACTTCATTCGCGGTATAGAGGTTAAAATGCACGACAATTTCTTGTCATATCGGCGCAAATGCACATAAAATACGTACGCATTCGCGTTGTTACAGCAATCGATTACCACACGTATCGCTTTTAAAGGTGAATGCATACTTGCGTATTGGTTATGTCAATCCCTGGCTATAATGTCTATACAGTATGAAGGTACAAAAAAGCCTGATCTCAATAAATATATTTAGTTATGCAAGAATTGCATGTGTGTAACATGTGATGCTGGTATTAATATCACAGTGTCCTCCCAATAATATCCTGCAGGCATTTTGTACTGATTTTCAAAATCAGTACAAAATACCCTGTCTCAGATTGTGATGTAATTTAGCACGGTGCCAGTTTTAATGAGTGGAAAACCAACACCTTGAAGTTACGAAAGTACAGTACCTGGTGCAGTGGAAAAGGACCCTTGGTGTAATCATTCAGACTTCAATAATGCTGTAATGATACTGGGGTAACCAATGTTTCTTCACAGATATGTCAGTAGGTGGCAGCACTGAGTGTCTTCAGTTCGCTGCAGAAACGTACAACAACTGTCCTGTTTGCTTTTCATAGGGCAAGCCCTACGTGTTTGACCGGGTGTTTCCATGCAACACCACACAGGAACAGGTGTACAACACCTGTGCCAAGCAGATTGTCAAAGGTGAGCCAGGGTCTCATTACACGTGTGCAGAGTGGGGGAGACGAAGGGAATTAGAAAGATGGAGATCTCAGCCGGCCAGGGTGGAGGGTGGGATCCTCGTAACCTGCACATTGGGGCATCTCCTGCATGCTGATCGCATGTATTTATCAATGACTTTAATGTTAAAAATATTGAGGAAAATAGAGCTAGAGGTCAGGTCTCAGGTTCATATTTCATGATGTTGGTTTTGATGGTCTTCTGGGACTTCATTAGCTGTCTGTTTTGGTAGATGTCCTGGGAGGATATAATGGCACAATCTTTGCTTATGGACAGACTTCTTCAGGAAAGACCCACACTATGGAGGTAAAAGTCAAAATAATAATTCTGTATTGGTAAAACAATTTTTCTTATCCATCGTCGTGGTTCAAGAATGGATGGATGGATGGGTGGGTGAGTTAGCCAGTAGCTCAAGTTGTGTTTGGTCCTTCACTGTTTTGTTTTTCTTTTCCAGGGAAAACTGCATGACCAACAAGAAATGGGAATCATTCCTCGGATTGCTGAGGACATTTTCAATCATATCTTTACCATGGATGAAAACCTGGAATTCCACATCAAGGTGCGGATGCACAGTAATAAAAGCTGAGTCAGGCAAAGTTAGGTCACTTTGATGTTTGAAACTCCCAGCTTGTTCTCCTTGGCAGCCCTTAAGACCCTGAGCAGATCTTTTACATTCGTCTTTTGCATTAATGTCCATATGCCATGTGATTTTTGAACCAACCAAAGTTGGTTATCCCTCAGCACATGCAAAAGCATGCTTAAAACCTTTTGTCTAACTAAATGTTGGGCGAAAACATCCTCTTTTGGCCTGCAACATTATCTGGTGTAATTCTGGGCAATGGGATTCTTAAATGTTGTGGTTATGATCGTATTCAAATAGACCTCATTTTGTAACTTAATGTTCTTTTTTCTGAAATTGTGATAGTAACAGTCCTTTGTAAGAGCTCCGTTGTTATGTCCGCCATCATCTTTCTAGGTCTCTTATTTTGAAATCTACATGGACAAAATCCGTGACCTTCTGGATGGTGAGTTTCCATTAGGAATAAATCCCTATCATACTGCTTTAACAAAAACAAACTGCTGTATTAATGATCTGCAGTAGACTAACACAGACGTTCTTGTCACCAGACAGCTTCTTTGAGACCAAAGAGCCATACATGTGATTAATAAAATGAGTTTAAAGTAGCCTTTAATTGCTGACTTCTAGCATGTGTGACATTCACCTCTTTCTGCCTGCTTTTGTGGTTTAGGTACAGAGTAATTGTGTTTTTTTCTTTCTTTACCAGTAACCAAGACCAACCTGGCTGTTCATGAGGATAAGAACAGGGTTCCTTTTGTCAAGGTCAGTCCGGTCATTAGAATACGTGTAAGTCTCTGTGACCTTGCTCAGGATGGATGAAAGGATGCAAATTTAGGTTTTGCAACATGTTATATATATTATATGACTAAATTGCTTAAAATTTACGCTCCCTTTTCCACAGTTTTGGCTTCATCTTTGTGTCATTCCTGTCATCTCTGTAGGGCTGTACTGAGCGGTTTGTGTCCAGCCCAGAGGAAGTAATGGATGTGATCGATGAGGGGAAGGCCAATCGGCATGTGGCTGTCACCAGTGAGTCCCGCCCCTTCTCCCCTCCTCCACTCCAGCCATTTTCCCTCCCTGCTGCAAGGCCATTCGTACTGATGGGGGCCAACCCGCCTTCTCCCCTCCCACAGACATGAATGAGCACAGCTCCCGCAGTCACAGCATCTTCCTGATCAACATCAAGCAGGAGCACATCGAGACGGAGCAGAAGCTCAGCGGCAAGCTCTACCTGGTGGACCTGGCTGGCAGTGAGAAGGCAAGTCCTGCAAAGGCCTCACTTGTTCATCAGTGGAGCCACTGAGAGCCTGAAGGCCAGTCATGTGACTCATATCCTTGGCCTGAAAGTGACCCTGTGGCTTTGCCTCACATCTCATCCTATATGGAAGGGAACTTTACAAACTTTCCAAAATTAATCCATAATATACATGGAAGATGAAACAGCATATTTCAATATATGTCAAGAAATATATCATATTTTAGGCCCAAGCAGAGATATTGACATACTCTGGGATATGGGCCACCTGTAAATTTTTACACTTTCAGCCCTGTCTCTAGCACCACAGTATGTTTATAAATGTGCTTAATATATAAATATGTCTGCCCCCCCCCCCCCACGTGAAGGGTCTGTCTTTAATGTGTCCTCTGCCTCTCCCTGTACTTGCATTTAAGGTCAGTAAGACGGGTGCCGAGGGGGCTGTTCTGGATGAGGCCAAAAACATCAACAAATCCCTGTCTTCTTTGGGTAACGTCATCTCTGCCCTGGCTGAGGGGACGGTGAGTTGGGTGGGGGGGGGGGGTGCCCCCCCCCCCCCCCCATGTTACATACAGGTGCCAAAACAGAACACCTGGGTCTGCTTGTGCATCAGAAGGGCGTCAGTTGGTGTAATAGTTAAGCATATGGGCCCATAACCTGATGGTTGCTAGTTCTCTGCAGGGCCCAGCTGTTGTACCCTTGATCAATATACATTACTCTAAAATAGCTTAATTTTCTTAAGGAGCTTTGAAAACATGTCACTTGTTTTAGGATGCATCCTAAATCCAACTTTCTAAATGCCACAGTCCCGTTTTGTTATTTTTAAATCTTTCTTTGTACTTGTGCTTCTGTACATTTGCAAATGACAAATAAAGTTTTAGTCCGGTTTGGGAAAAAGCAGTAAGTTTGGAAGTTCTCATCTGAGTTCTTTCGGACTTCTCGGCCACACAGAAAACCCACGTGCCGTACCGCGACAGCAAGATGACACGGATCCTGCAGGATTCGCTGGGCGGTAACTGCCGTACCACCATGTTCATCTGCTGCTCGCCGTCCAGCTTCAACGACGCTGAGACGAAGTCGACTCTCATGTTCGGCCAGCGGTAACACGTCCTCTTCCGTTTTGCTCATGTCACCCGTGATTTCTGTGCTGTCCTTGTCCCTCGAAGCCCAGCATCGCGACACGTGTCTCGTTCTTTGGTTTGCCCGGTTCCCCGAATGCCGAATTTCTGTACCTTGCTCTCCAGTGCCAAGACCATCAGGAACACGGCGTCTGTGAACCTGGAGCTGACGGCTGAGCAGTGGAAGAGGAAGTACGAGAAGGAGAAGGAGAAGAACAAGACTCTGAAGGAGACCATCCAGAAGCTGGAGGCCGAGCTGAACCGCTGGCGCAATGGTGGGTGTTGGGGTACCCACCACACACACACACACACACACACACACACACACACACACACACACACACAAAGGGTGTCATGTATGTATATGAATGTAGACATTGACATTGAACTACATACAATACATACATGCATTGAGGATATGTTACGTTAGTATCTCTGCAATACCTGTATGTCTTTGGGTCATCCATCTGTGTGATATGTGTAATTTTGTGCGGATTTTCTTATTTATTTCTGTTTGTTATAGTATCCTTTGGTCTGTTTTTTTCTACAGGCTGTTGTAACAAGTAAGTTGTAACAGTTATGGAGAATGTCTAAGAAACTAGGAGAACCTAATTGTAATTTTCCTCTTAAGCTTCTGTTTTAATGCTGTGGACTGTGATAGGGTGGGATTACCACGTGCTGCCAATCAGTGACTAGCTGATCGTGCCTCCAGTTATTCCCTTGGCTTTCCATCGGGAAGTGGTCCACAGCTCGCGGTAGTTACAGCACAATTGTTCAGTGAACTGACTGCATCCTCTCCCATCTCTAGGCGAGGATGTTCCAGAAACGGAGCAGCTGACCCCAGGGACGGTGAGGGTGGAGCCCGCTGAAGAGCCCCCCCTGGACAACGGCACCTCCTCCATCGTGGTCCGCATCTCTGCCGAGGAGCGCCAGAAGTATGAAGAAGAAATACGGAAGCTCTACAAGCAGCTTGATGACAAAGTGAGAACCTGAAACACACACACACACACCATACAGTGACCTTTAAAACATGAAAATGATTAATGACCTTGGAAATTTAGTGTGAATCGCTATGAGTTTGCAGTAATAATACTGGCAGGAAGAATTTGTGTATCATTTGTGAGCTGATAATTGTAATCCGATCAATACTTTTGCAAATCGTAGTATGTACTCTATACATACAAAGCTGTTCCACGTAGATGCATACGATGAGTCATGTGTGTATTAATGACATTCTACATTAATTAAAAGAGCTGCTGTAAGCAGGGTTGAGGCACAAAGTGAGCCTCACGTTTGTTGTTTGAGACTGAGTGTGTTCACCTGTGTGCAGGACGATGAGATCAACCAGCAGAGTCAGCTCATCGAGAAACTGAAGGAGCAGATGCTGGACCAGGAAGAGGTACAAACATGGAGAGCTTTACACATCACTGGCAGTGCAGAGAAGCTAATTTTACCAGCCTTTTGTATAATCTAAATGAGGTCAGCGGAGCACTGACTGCGTGTGTGTGTGTGTGTGTGGCTCTCTGCAGCTCCTGGCCTCCACGCGTGGCGACAGCGAGAAGGTCCAGACGGAGCTGGGCCGCCTGCAGATGGAGAGCGACTGCGCCAAGGCGGAGGTGAAGGAGGTGCTGCAGGCCTTGGAGGAGCTGGCCGTCAACTACGACCAAAAGAGTCAGGAGGTGGAAGACAAGAGCCTGCAGAACAAGCTGCTGGCTGAAGAGCTGGCCCAGAAAATGGTCAGCACTGCCCCTCCCCCCCCCCACCCCCCGC
>JAODKF010000138.1:2314118-2329300 GCA_026779585.1 Mormyrus proboscirostris
TCGGGGGGGGGCTGGGGGGGGGGAGGTGTAAGTGTGTGGTGGTATTGAATGCTGTGCGCCGAGGGAGATTCCCTGGCGTGGATCTGTGTGATATCTCATGGCCCCACCCTGTGTGAGGCTCCCTTTCTGTTAGGCTTCGTAGAACCGTAGCGTAGACGCCGAGAACTCGAGAAGCACGGAGACCGGGCCCAAAACGACGAACACAAAAGGAACATTATTCATCATTAATGAGGAGATGGGCTTTTCTATTTCTATGACGTGGCTCTTTTTCTATCTGGATAGACATCATTGAGAGCAGGATGTAGCTAATCGCTGCGCCCCAGGTCTCTGAGCGCACCTGCGGGCAGCCACTGGCCACTCCTCGCCCCCCCCTCCCCACTCCTGGGCCGCTCACACACACGTCCGGGGCTCCATTACGCCTTAATGTACGACAACTATTAACATCCTCAGTTACATGACAATGAACCTTACATATACATATATATGTACATATGTGTATATACATACTCATTTAAGGCTGTTAGCATCATTGCCTGATGCTTAAAACAATGACCTGATAGGTTCACTGCTATCCTACTGCAGAACATGCGTACTGGGCATTGAGAGGCTACTTTTGCTTTTTTGTGATGGGTCTGACTTCAGCAGCAGTAAGGGACCCATCAGTGCCAGCAGCCCCCTTGTGGAGCGGGGTATCCCCCACCCTTGGATGGCGTACTACTCCTCTGGGGGCAGTTCGCCCTCCTACCTCCAGGGGGCAGTGTACACAGGCTTGACTATTTATGCACACACGCTTCCGACAGATACTGCTTTGCTTCCTGGGCTGATTTCCAGTGATCGGCTGAAGCAGGGCTTGGCTGTAGGTGTTGCACTTAAATGAACACCCACGCCCACTCAACGCCTCTGCGTCCTACTATGAATATATATCATCAGCCATGAGTTGAAAGTACCACCGTAGAAAGAATCGGCTCTGCTTTTTTTTGGTTTGTGTATTTTAATACATATATACATATATAAATATTTCTGAATTGTAATATATATCTGGTTTAGGTTGGATGGTTCTGTGTTGGTGTCTTACTGCCCCAGCTAGTATGTCTGTGTTAAGCTGTTACTTTACTGATGTACACAGGAAAGACAAAAATTACAGTAATTATGTAGCAACTATTTTTATACACTTCACTGTATTTAAATATTGATTTATGTTTACACATCTTATGGTTTGCTGTATTTATTATACTGTATTGCATCCGTTGCTTTTAGTCTGACAGAATTGTATATGTTTTATTTTATTTAACCAAATGGGATATTTATTTATAATATTATAAATGTTAAATTAAATAAATAGAATATTGCACTGCTAGATGGCAACAAAGACAGCGGTGAGGTGTAGCTCCCAAAGATGCAGGGAGATTCCTAAATACTTTAAAGATTGTGTGTGTGTGTCTGCATACAGTACAGTCTTGCAAGAGCTTATCAAACCCTCGTCCGAAAGGGTGGGCATTGGATCTGGAACGTCACTATGGCCTGGACCAGCTAGTGCCTGGATCCAGTTGCTTTTCCTAGCCAACCTTATCAGTTCCAGCTCCACCCTATCTGCCCACAAAGCTTCACCCCCATGCAGACTCCACCGGCCTCCTGATCAGCCAATCAGGAAGAGAGTGTGCCAGGGAAGGCTGAGGGTGGAAAGGGTGGAGTACAACGGTTAGCCTGGAAGGCTTGGAGATCCTTCCCTGACCAAGGCATCCACCTCTGGTCCTCCGGCGCCACCAAGGTCAGCTAGCCAGTCTACCTGAGAATCAACACATGGAGACAAGACCACCACACCCTGAAAGCCGCGGTTATGTTGTGGACAATTGACTGCTGTTCACGTGGTGTGTGTGTGTGTGTGTGTGTGTGTGTGTGTGTGTGCGTGCATGCACACCTGGTCCTTTTACACCTGTTAGCCATCTAGCACAGGACCTCAACCGGAAAACGAAAAACAAATTACAGAGAGTCATTACAGAGACTACGCCCTCTCCCAATACTTGCAGTTCACTCGCCCTTTTGTCAGTCCAGTTACCATGGGGACTGTTAGGGGGCAGCAAATATGGATCACGCAGATGTCATTGGTATGTTTTTATGGGACGAATCATGCCCACCTGTGTATCAGTCCGCGTATGCCGTCTGACCTGTTCCAATATATTCCTGCCATGTTTTCGGTACAGTATAGTAGTCCTTTAAAAAAAAATAAAAAAAGAAGCGTAGGCTTAAACAGTGCCGATAAAGCAGTGAGGAATATAATTTTGTGTCTGTTTATTTGTGTATTTATTTATGGATTCTTTTTTTTCAAGTGTGTAAAATAGTGCATGCAGTGCGACAGAACTCTGTAGCTGCTGAGAATAAAAATCGAAATGATTACTGGAGAAACACTTTCATTAAAATGATCCTGTCTGCATAAAACGCGTCTGGAGTTCTGCTTCCATCTTTTTTTCCTTCTTTGTAGGGGTTAATTCTAAGATTAAAATAGGTAAGTGTGGTTGTGATTGGGTAAGGTTGGGGTCTCTAGTAGCATTTGGACAAAAATGCCAGTTATCAATGTAGCGGGGCTTTAAAGGGGATTCAAAATCCACAGTAGCGTGAATTTTTTGGCCACGTGCAACAGGTGGATCTTGTGTTGCCTCACTTTGTTATGAAAGTCTAAAGTAGCAAACCTTGGCAGCATCTGCTTGTTGCAGATTGTCTGGCTAGGGGGTTAACAAAATATTTGTCCTTCAACATAGTGATAAGCTGCAGCACTAATAAAGTACATATTCATACATTAAAGGCTAACAAATAGCTAACAGATACAGAAACTTCTAAGCCATTCATACTTGTTTTTCGTCACATTGTGCACAGCAGTAATTGGTCTGCATTCTCTAAAGATTACAAGGTCAGTCTCTACACAGTTTACATCAGCTTCTTAAAAGAGTCCTAATGATTATATTCTCTATGCGTTATGAAGTGATAAATAATATTCCATACACACTCCAAAATTTCATGGAAAGCCTTCCTAGAAGAGCGGCAGCTGTTAAATCTGCAAAGGGGGACCAACTTCATATTGACATCTATGGATTTAAAACTTCCTGAGGGCGTTATTGTCAGATGTCCCAATACTTTTGTCCATATTGTGTCTCTTCAGAGAATCCTTGGGTGCCGCTGCTTGGTTTGACTTTGTGTCGAATGAGTGGTTGCTAGAGGAATCCCAAATGAGGCACATTACCTGCATTGTGAGGGAGCGTCAGTTACGGCACTACAGCCATGTGGTTGCATTTCTCTGGGGGTGAAGCTCGCAAGACCTGCATTGGACCAGGCCAAAGGGACGCCCGCGTAACACCTGTGGCTGCGGCAGATGGATGGTCATTTCTGGAGGGTGGGATCCTCCTGGGGGATAGCCAGCTGGGATCCTGTGGAGTTTCGCTATGTGGTGCGTGCGGTGACGTACTGCATCAGCGTAACCTCCCGACGTGACCTGACCTAATATAAAGTGCTTCATTTGTATGATATATCTCTTTATTAGAAATATGTATCCATCCATCTGTCGTCTAGTTGCTTATCTTAGTCAGGGTTATGGGGGCCGATCTCAGGCAGCGCAAGGCAGGGGTACACTCTGGACAGGAGTGGCTACGACTCCATTGCAGGATACACGGGTGCATTATGGGATTTTTTTTTTAAAGCCAGTCAGTCTAACTGCATGTGTTTGAACCACAGGAGGAAAACAAAGGGAGAACATACAAACTCCACACAAAGAGCTGGCAGGTGGGCTTCAGACCCTCAGTCCTGGAAGAGCAATGTCACAGTAACAGCCAAATGTTTTCCATAAAATCATTATCAATGGAAATCATTTTAATATGGGGACATACTGAAACTGCAAGCAGACCAGTGTGGTACCAGGTAGCGTGGAGATTGAACCTGTGGTAGATTTGCCATTGGAAGCAACAATAGGAGTCAGGTAGAGCAAAAGTCAGGAGCTGATTGGGAGGGGAGGGGAGGGGAGGGGAGGGGGCAGAGTTCAAGAGCATGGCAGGATGAATCTGAGCTGCGAATCGGGTATCTCAGGCTGACGTCTCCACAGGTCCTGCAGTGACCCACACAGAAGAAAGGAAAAATTCACAAGTGAGTAACATTTTCCTGCCTTATGTACATGAGATCTGGACTAAGCACCAAGAAGTGGTTTTAGATGGATTCCTGCAGTTAACGGTCCAATGACAGACCATTGAGTGGTTGTTTTTTGTTTTGTGGAGAACACAGAGTCATAAAACCAGCAGTGGCAAATCAAGGTGTTACACGGACAGCAGAGTCAAGGACACAAAATATATTGTGGTTATTGGTGTTTACAAAGTGTACATTTTCCTGTTTAAAAGGTGGTGAGTACCAATAACAGGTAAATCTGGTCATTATTGAGAATATGTTTAAGATTTTGATCAACAAACTTTTGACAACAAACATTAAGCATTATGAGATTGAAAATGTCACCTGCAATATTCCTGCAAATTAATTTTATAAAAGTGGCGTTTACTGGTCTTTTAGACATTTACTGTTGTTATATTTTATCCAACAGTAATAGCTAGTTCATGTTGATTTTCACTAAACATCTGACCAGGTGCAGTTCCCCAGATTAAAATATGTATTGTTATTATAATAATTATTGCCTTATAATAATAAGGTTAAAACGGTAAACTGAGAATGTGAAACTGATGACTTCCTTTGAGGTGTATTATTACACAGTTACGAGAATTATGTTGTGGTTCTTATTAGCTAGAATTTCATTGAGTTTTTGACAATTGTAGGGTTAGAGTTTTACGGTTTATGGGCCATTTATAGAGTCTAAGACATGTTAGAATGCTTGCTTATGCTGAGGGATACATTTGTAGGTAGGGAGGAGACTTTTTGACAACTATTTGAGTCAAAGACTTACATCTAGCTATAAATTGTTAGCATTCATTCAGATAAAAAATATTTGAGCCTGAACCAAACTAGTTTTAAGAAATTAGAAACCATATGTGGCATTTACTCTTAGCCATAAATTATGACCCTTAAAACGGTGGAGACTTCAACCCCACCAATGCTCAACCCAAAGTTATGCACTTGCATATATAAACCAGGTCACATTTCAAACAAGACTCATATACACTGATAAACAGTCATCGTTTCCCAAAGTGGCCGAACAAGACTGTAACTGCACCCTCTAGTGGTTGGAGGTAATGTTTCTTGTAATGTTAACGAACTGCAGCTGTTGTTTTATGTCTCTGATGAGATGGCAGGGTACTCAGAGGTTATATTGTTATAAAATGATGTAAATATCATGATGTTCAAGGGAAATTCTGGAAGGGTTTAGGAGCTGATTCCAAAGCAGTTACATGAAACAAAAATAAAATTGCTTAATACAATGTTTTTTTTTTTATTTTAAAATATACTTAAAAGTAGAGTTTGCTTTCAAATTAATTATACTATTTCAAATCAAATTCATATAAAATGTGAATTCTGTTACCCATGAGCAATTCAAATTGACAGTCTTACTGTTGAAGTCCTTGGATGTATGTAGACTTATTGTTTTAGTTCAGTTGAATATATATTTACACATCCAAAGTCTCCAGTGGAGAGTCCAGCTGTGCCACAAAAATGCTAAGATTCACAAAAACAGATGTGACCTTTAGGGACACTCACAAAAAGATCCAACTGAGGCTGTTACACTTGTCGGGCAAATCACAAAGCCTTCTATTTGTAGGCCTGAATCCCATGTTGCTATGTCAATAATAGGACCAGAGAAAAACAGTTCATTTAGAGATATTTTTCTTGTTGTTTCTTTCATATGCCTCTTTGTGTACCTGATCTGCTAATCAATGTTAATGTTGTTTGAAGACGAACAGGCCAATAGACTATTTATGTGCAGTGTGGTGTTTGTGTATTTGATGAATTAGCACAGTGATGCCATGGCTGTAATGGTAGCTTGACCTCCATGTCCTCTGCTGCCTTACTGCATATACTTCCCGCGGTGTCACTCCAGTTCACGGTGTCACTCCTGCGATGATGGGGCTTCTTCCCCGAAACGTGCCAAACGGCCTGACCTCTGACCCTGAAACTCTTTCTTCAGTAGATACAAGCATCATCCTCCTTGAGATTAAGAGATGCGATGGCAACACCCAGCAAGGAAATCAAACTGCGTCACCGGGACAAAGGGGCCCCTAGCAAGACCGCAGGCACAGAGAGCCGGCCCAAGAACGGGGGTGAGCCCTTATCGCTGGAAGGTATTCATGTCGGGGGGAGGCCAGATAAGCGACTGAGTGTGTATAAAAATCGTATCCCTTTCTTCGTGGTTTGAACTCTTTTTTTTCATGATTTTATGGATTATGAAGATGTGGATGATTTTATGACACTGTAGATAATCTTGTATGGATGTATAGATCACGATATGTATGATGTCATGGCTGACCTTGTGGATCACAATACTGTATGTATGATGTCATGGCTGACTTTGTGGATCACAATACTGTATGTATGATGTCATGGCTGACCTTGTGGATCACAATATGTGTGTATGATGTCATGGCTGACCTTGTGGATCACAATATGTATGATGTTATGGATGAGCTTGTGGATCACAATACTGTATGTATGATGTCATGGCTGACCTTGTGGATCACAATAAGTATGATGTCATGGATGAGCTTGTGGATCACAATACTATATGTATGATGTCATGGCTGACCTTGTGGATCACAATATGTATGATGTCATGGATGATCTTGTGTATTATCACATGTATAAAGAGGTAAAGCAACAGAACAGGCAAGTGAGGTGATTGCCTGGGGCCCCAAGCTGGGAGGGGGCCCGTGAGGACATTCGATTGCATAGTACATTACAGGGACAAATCTGCTCATTTGAGTATTCTGCTTTTCACAGAAGTGAAAATAAAGGACCTATGTGTATTAAATTCTCTGTGTTGATATTATTAATTTTTACTTTAGGCTAAAATAATGATTATTAATTTTACTATGCAGGGTAGTTAGATGGCCCCGTGGAGTCCGTACAATCACCTCTGTGTGTGCATAACATTGTGGATGATCTTGTAGATTACCACATCACATGCATGATGTCATAGATGATCTTGTAGATTACCACATCACATGCATGATGTCATAGATGATCTTGTAGATTACCAAATGCTTGATGTCATAGATGATCTTGTGGATTACCAAATGCTTGATGTCATAGATGATCTTGTGAATTACAAAACGTATAATGACATGGATGATCTTGTGGGTCACAACATGTAATGATGTTGTGGATGATCTTTTGGATCACAGCATGTTTGATGTTGTAGATAGTCCTGTAGATGATTTTGTGCCCATGTATCTGTGTAGAGGAGGAACAGACAGACCTTGAAGCACATGACTTGATACAGTGGAAGAAACATATAGAGGTGAGGATTATGTTGTGTTACAATAGATTAACAATTTTTGTGTAACATGTTTGTTATTTGAAAATAACAAATACTTTTACTCAAAGAAAACTGTCTATGATTCTTGTGAAGTATCTGTATCTTGTCTGTATTGGTAGATGAAATGTCTAAAACTAGCTATTTTCTAGCTTTTGATCTTTTTTTTAACAACCCAACTAAGCTTTGTTCATTCAGAAGTTATTCTGAGCAAAAGCCAGCATGCACCGCGGCCCCCCAACTGGAAAGTCTGAGCCACCAGAAAAGCACTTAGCCGGCATCTGTGAAGGCAGTACTGTGAAACCAGCTTGGTCGTCATCCGTGAAAGCAGTACTGTGAAATCGGCTGTCCAGCCTCTGTGAGCATCTCACCGCTTCTGCACGCAGGCTGTGAAGGCCGAACTCCTGGAGCAGATCCAGGGTCAGCTCAGTGACCTCCTGGACAGGGCCATGAAGGAGTCAGCGGAGTCCTACTCCCGTAGGAACCACATACTCTCCAGCACTATCAACGTCAGCAGGAGCGGGAGGTATGGGCTAACGCCTACTACAGCCACCATACAGCAGCTCAGATACTGGTAGGGCTGGGCGATATCATATCGATATCATATCGCGCATGCGCCGTAATCACCGGGGCTTCAGATGACAGGCGAAGCATTTGCTGGACGCCAGCTTTTCGGTGCTATACGGACATTTATTTACGGCCATAATTTTGTAAGTAGATTAGTAGTATGGCTTAAATATTAATGAGATGCGTTTTGTGATACCCAAAATTTAGTAATTTGTATAAACTTTATGTTTCATAAATTTGATTAGTGGAGCACACCACATAATACTGTTTTGGTATACTACAGTTTGGTATACTACGGTTTGGTATACTACAGTTTGGTATACTACGGTTTGGTATACTACGGTTTGGTATACCTCAGTGCAATATGCACTGACGTTGTGGTGAAGAAGAGCAGCCATGACATCTTTTAAAAGAGCAGATCTTGTGGATAAACGAGGTAAGAAGCCATCTGCGGTGCTGTGGTACTTTTTGCAGTTCAAAGTCTGACATATTTATTAAACATAAGGATATGCTGTATTTATACTAATCATGACATTTGGGCGTCATACGAAGCCTTATTAATATTTTAGCCATACTACTAAACTGCTTAAATTCTGGGCGTAAATAAATGTCTGTATAGCACCGAAAAGCTGGCGTCTGGCCAAATGTTGCGCCTGTCATCTGAAGCCCTGGTGATTATTGCGCGATACAATATCAATATAATATCGCCCAGCCCTAGATACTGGTCACCCCACATAATGAGAACCAAGTATGTCACTATATCCAAACACCTGTTAAGACCAATGCCTAAACTGTGACCTCAGCTGTCCACATGTACACATAGGAGAATAATGGTGCTGTTCACATTCGGTTCTGTTACAGAAACCTTAGGATGGAGCATGGGAAAGTATTTATGGAACGGAAGTCAATCCTTGAGTAAGTTTACAGTGGAATTCCCCTTCTTTGTCAAGGAAATTGTGTTGTCTTTAATTGAGGCCTTCTTTTATTGATAAGTTAATGAACTGAAAATTGATGCCTGTGTGAGTGAATGGTGTGTGACTGTGTCCTGCGATGGGTTGGTGCCCCATGCTGGGTTGTTCCCTGCCTTGTGCCCATAGGCTGCTGACCCCCTCTGACCCTGAATAAGACAAGCGGTTACAGAAAATGGATGGATGGGTGGGATGTAGACCTTCAGTGTTTTTCTTAGGGGTGGTGCAGTACCTCAGCATTAGTACTGCTGCTGCACACCTCCAGAGTCGGGGTCGGACTCCCACGTCTGATGTGTGTGTGTGTGGCGTTTACCTGTTAGTCCATGTCGCGTGGGTTTTCTGGTTTCCTCCTGCAGTCCAAAGAAGTGCAGTTAGACTGATTGGTGTGTCTGAGTTGTTCTTAGTGTGTATATATGCCCTTTGATAGAATAGCATCCCAGTGCTGCCTAGGGGTTAGAAGATAAAGGGTTAAAAGATGGATGGATGGATGTTTCTCATTCATTTAGTGAGAGTTATTTTTCTAAAAAACTGTTTTCCGTAATTATCCACCATCCATCCATCTTTCTTCCTCTCTTCCAGTACAGGGATGGAAACTGAATTATGTCAAATAAAATCCACGTTTTGAACATATGACCATTGTTGTTTTGGATTGCCCCAGAGTATCACGTTACTCTGACATGCAGCTGACATTGTGTGTGCAAAATTCACCCACTGGTTCCTGGCAGTTGTACGCAAAGCAATGTGGGACCTGAGCTGTGTTTCCTGCCTGCAGTGAGCTGTTTGAGATTAATCACATCCGGACCCTCTACCACATGTTCATCGCCGCTCTACTGCTCCTCATCATCAGCACCTTGGCAGTGGATTACATCGACCAGGGAAGGTGTGTGTGTGTGTGTGTGTGTGTGTGTGGGTTTGGGACAGGTTGATGGGAATGTGGCTGGAAACAGGACGTGAATAATCTAGATAATGATGAGTATGGCAACTCTGGAATTGTTGTGCACTCTCACTGACTTCCCATTGGTTACTCAATTAGTTCTCATAGAGGTAATGATTAGCAGAGCACAGTACTCCCACCCACTGTTGGGATTCAAGGTCTCATTTCTCCCATAATTAGATTTACTTAAGCAGTTTAGTCATGTCTGCACACATATAATCTAAAATAGCCGAATGTGCATCGACAGACCGGATTCTGCCTCCCCAGGCTTGTTCTGGATTTCGACCTGCTGTTCTATGCCTTTGGCAAGCTGCCCACGGTGCTCTGGGCCTGGATGATCATGTTCAGCTACACGCTGGCCGGGCCGTACCACGCGCTCACCCTGTGGGGCAGCCGTTACCATGGCGCCGGCACTCCCCGAAGGGTGCTCACCGTGGGCTGTGGTGTCGCCCTGGCCGCTGCACAGAGCTGCGTCCTGGGGGTGTTCCCAGTCTATGTGGTGATACATCACCAGCTGCCCCCCGCTTCCCGGTTCATCATTATCCTGGAGCAGGTATGTGTGCATGCAACCATACACATGCAGATGGGTCCATGAATATTTGGACAATGACACAATTTTCATCATTTTAGCTCTGTATGCCTCCACAATAGATCTGCAACAAAGCGATCAAGATGTGATTGAAGTGTAGACTTTCAGCTATAATTCAATGGATTTAACAAAAAGAACATTTGAGCCATTTCAGCCACCTTTATGCAATGTCCCACCATTATCATGATTCATAATGGTTAATGAAATAACAAGGGAACAGCTCACACCTGGTCAGTCAATTGTCCAATTACCTTTGAGTCCCTGAAACTATGTATAAAAATGGCTATATAGTCTATAGAGCAGGGGTGGGCAATCTTATCCAGAAGGGGCCCCTGGATATGCAGGATTTTGCTGCAACTCCCTAATTAGGTTACTAATTAGAACCCTGATTGGCCGACGAGTCCTCACACCTGGGTTTGAGCAGCTGAGCTAAAGGTTATCCCAAAAACCTGCATACACACCGGCCCTTGGTGGATAAGACTGCCCACCCCTGCTATTGAGCATATAGGAGCATGTGTCAAGAGAAGTTAAAGAAGAGCCAGAGAGGCAGGAAGCCCAGTGATATATATCGCTAAGCTAACGCACCCCCATTGTTCTGTTGTCCTCAAAATGGCCGCCAGGTTGCCAGTCTCTGTTATCCCAAGTCCCCTGGCTTCTTTCCGCTTGCTCAAGAACAGCCGTTACATACTGTATGTGACGATTAATTAATTCCCGGCAAAAAGGACCCTGAAGGAATGAGGCAGGCGTGCTTAGATACTTCCTCGAGGGTATTCCAAAGGGCGAGTGAACAGAGAGATAAACAACAAAAGCAGCGAAGGACAAGAATTACGCCTGTGCTAATAAGAATGCACTGGGCAGATACCCGGCTACAGAGATCCTGCGTGACGATGACTTCACGCTTTAGTTCCCTTGTAATAAAAATTCAGTCCTGCGTAACATCGGCAGCTGCCTCAGCAAAGCTGGGGATGCAGAGCTCTCCAGTTTCACGCACTGACCGTGAGACAGACGCTTCGCCCCTAATGTAATCTCACTCCAAACTTCTGATGAAACTTGAGAGCCCTGCTTATTGGTGAGTTTGCGAGGTGCTTAAAAGCTGACTTCCCCCCTGCGAGTGCATATCTGGGCTGGTGCTAAGCTTTCACCGGTGGTGCTGTGGTACCACGCCCCTGGAGTTAACTGGGTTTTATCTGAGCTTCAGGTTCCCCTCGAGGTTCAAGGACAGGCCTTGGCTGAATTACCCTTTTGGCCTCATAGAATAGGTTCTAGGTCACTGTGACAGGATCAGTTATTACTGATAGTGGTTAGATATGCATAAGAACGTCAAGCTTTTTTTCAGCTTGATTGTTTTAGCAACTGGTTCTGTCCCCACACTCAGGTCAGATTCCTGATGAAAAGCTACTCCTTCATACGGGAAAATGTTCCAGTGATCATGAACCACAAGCCGCAGGGGGGTAATGCAATTTATTATATTTTTCTTTTGCCAAATATTTTTTAAATTTTTTTTCCAAAGAGCCATGCAATTTTACCAATTTACTGCTATAAATGATTTACATGGTTTATGGGACCAGTTGAGGCTCCGGGCCTGTGTCCCTAACCCCTATCATGTCTGCTATTTATTATTCATGCTACAAAATTTAGATGTTTTTTGCTTTTGAAGATTCCGGGGTCCAGGGTAATTTGAAATGCTTGCAATCTTTGTACCTTTACTGAAACACCACAAGACACTGCACGGCCTTCAAAATCTGGTGCTACAGACTGCAGGGGGACTCGGGTCTCGGACGGCGATGTAGAACTTGACCTCACTCTGCCGCCTCGTTTTCTCCTTACACCCTGACTCGATGGGCATCCCCCCGCTTCAGGAGAAGCCCCCAGACTCCCCACCTTCTCCAGTTACCTCTACTTCCTCTTCTGCCCCACTCTCATCTACAGAGAGTCCTACCCCAGGTAAGAGTGCGACAGAATACACGATCACAGTACTGCGCGGCACGAAACGGTCACAAGCATCTAGTTACTGACAGAGCATCACAGGCGTGTCAAAGGTGCATCAGGGCTAACCTTTGTCCTACTTTCCAATCGCTTAATTGCGCTCAAAGGTCTTTACCTTTTATTGTGATGATTATTATCATTAGTCTCACTGCTATTTGAAGTGGCACTAGTAGTGCTGTTTTTTGCAGTCATTATCGCGTGATGTGTCTAAAGATCATATTCTCCACAATAACAGGAATCCGTATATTAGATGGAACTATGTCGGTGTCACTTTTGCTAAGGTAAGACGAGCACCTATTATCTTCCGCACAATTTTAAAGTGCTTTGCATCATGAGCCAAAATATTCCTCCAGTTATCATTAATTGTGTAGAGCAGCCAGTATGATGAGCAGAACTCTTACATTTCATACTGATCACCTTTGTGGAATGTTGATAGAGTCTGAAGCCAAAAGTGACTCAAACTTAAGTGCTTCTTTTATTTATCTGATGTGAAAAATGATCAGACATAAAAACTTTGTGTATGAAGAAAGATCTTCCTTCATGAAATCCACACAAAAAGACGAATAGTTTCACCTATATGAACACCAGGCATCTTATGCAACCTGAACCCACCAGTCCTAATGAAATCCAAATTACATTGGCCTCATTACCATAGCACACTTATTGGCACACAACTCCATTTTCCCAGTTCAATAACACTTTCCCAATTGTTAAAACTATTTTTTTCCTAATATCAACACCCACTCTCAAGGACCACTGCAAGCCATAATTATTCTTTAGACAGGTTTAGCCCCCATTTGCTGATGTAAAATATTGTAACAGTCTAGCAAAATTAAAAGAGGGATCCGTCTATTATCCATCCATTCTCTTTTGAAAATGATATTGCTGGCTGGATTTCAAAAGCTGACACTTTAAAGGCCAGTAATTATGACTTCATAATGACAAAATTGCTTTATATTTCTTTACATTATATAGAGGTCATCTTGTATTCTCTTACTGCCAAACCATTTTAATTAGTCTGATTAAACAGTATTACATTAATAGACACTTAAATTCCTTATGTGACTGAAAAGTAAGGCTGTGGCACTTTTTTAGTGCAACAAGATCACTCCTAAAAAGGAAAACCAAAGAAATCCATTACTGGAGAAGTGTAAAGAACCCTGCATTTCAGAGAACGGATAATCCACATTGTGTTATTTGTTTGCATACTTTCACTTTTATACAATATCTGGCACTGGTCTGGTGGCATTCAGTGTCTTTCTCACGCCTATACATGTCAATAGGCGCCCCCCTGTGGTAGTGTGCAGTAATATTTATACTGACAAATCATTGCTGAGTAAATTTAAGGCTTACGCATTTGTGTACAGTAATGAAATACTTAACCTCAAATCGTAGTTATTTTACATAACATTGCACTGTAACATTACCCGAGTGGTTTCCAAACTCACAGACTTTGGTGAGTATGGTTACTGTTTGCCATCCTTTGCAAAGTGACACCGCCCGGCAAATAATGTTACCCTTAGTGCTTCCTTTGGTCGGACAGGTCCTGGGCTGTTTGTTTTACCTCTACTTCATCCTCGTACGGCTCTGCATCCCTGTCTTGATGAACGAGAACAACCATCCGCTTGGCACGCGCACGCTAGTGCTCTCGCTGTTCCACGCCACTCTGCCAGGTACCGGCGGGATCGTGTGACCACCACTGCGGCCCCTCTCTGCTATATCTTACTTGCCTGCTCTCGAGACCACATGTGTGTTCTTATTTTGCACGTTGACATTAAATTGCTGAACCGACACTCCAACCTAAAGAGACTTTACCCTTTTGCATGGCCGGCCTTGGTTAGATTGTGTAGCTCAGTTATGGCTGCCGTCGTCTCAGAGGGTCTCTGCAGACAAGGGTATTGCCCCGTCAGGTCTCTGTGGCCTCATTTTGGGTCATTTTTTCCAACCTCTCTGGCTGCAGGCATGCTGATCCTGTTGTTGGCTTTCTTCGCCTTCCTGCACTGCTGGCTCAACGCCTTCGCCGAGATGCTGCGCTTCGCCGACCGCATGTTCTACAAGGTGAGCCGGCGCCCCCTGCTGACCGATCAATTTCTCACAATCGTCAATCTCCCGGCCAGATCTGTTCAGCTCCAGCCACCTCACGGCTAACAATTACATCTCCGGCTATGCTATTAAAGCCCACAAGTCAGCGGCACGTGAGAGAGATAAACAGCTGCTTAAAGACGTAAATTTTAAGTAAATGTTAAACATGGACAAAGAGCCCGAGGGCTAGAGTACCTGCACTTCACTGACATAACTGCACAGACAGCCTCTGTTCAGTCCTTGTTTGGTGATTATGTGGCAGGGTTGGCATCCTGGGGGACATTTGTGGGTCATGCCCTCAAACGATGTCACCAAGGATGTCTCTTTACTTTACTTTAACTTAGTGTTTTAATGAAGGCGTTCATCTTGAAGCAACGGGTCATCTTCGTACCCAACACTCCGTCACCCCCCTGATCAGCAAGTCCCCCTCCCCTCCCCCAGTGAAAATCTTGGGCCGGCCCATTACTGCCTTAGGGATGCCTGGGCATTCCCAGGGACTGGGTGAAGTTGTCACGATGCGGCGGTAGGTGAGCGGTGAAGGAGGCGAGCAGAGCCAGAACTTCAGGGAATCAGGGTTTATTGGAGACAGACGGACAGGAACGGATG